>VZRL01002376.1:29820-55148 GCA_013397895.1 Origma solitaria
AATTACTAAACTATTCTTATCCCAATCCACAAGTTTTACTTTTTTCTCATTCTGTTCCACATCCCAAGGAAAGGTAGGGATAAGGGTGTGGGGAACAAGAAAGCACCCGCGTGGTACTTAGTTGCCGGCTAGGGTTAAACCACAATGTTAAGATAAAGCCTGCATTTTTGTGTCTGACCTATTTTGAACCCATATAGGGAACACAAGAGAAATAAAAAGCTATAGTCCAGGAACTTGCTGTAAAGCTATTTCTTCCTTAGCAGTTCTGTTCTTCAGCATTCTCTCTCCCTTGCAATTCCCTCTGGTTTAATCCTTTTTTTATTTCCTTCCTTTTCCAAAAATACCCTCCCATGTTACCAACAGTTGCCAAAGGCCAATTGTGCTGAAAATAGAGGCTATTACTCTCAGAGGAAAAAGCGAAAGGAGTTGTTTTATCTAACACTGCTAAATTAGCCACGTTTTTCTAAACTGTTTGACAGATTTCATTCTCAGTACACAACACTGAACTTCAATCACTAAGTCTCCAATGGGGTAAAAATAGCAGTCAAAGTAAGTTCAGGCCCCTTGGGGTCATCTGTCATTCATGTTATGGAGGAGTCTAGATGAATTTAGCAGAATGAAACAAATAAGGTTACAAGGAATTTACCCCACAATCAAGGTAAAACTGGAAAGTAATAACTTTAATTGGAGAACAAGAAACAACGTTTTGGTGGCATTTTAAAAGTGCTTTAACATTTTACAAGATTCTACATTACATTTTATGATGCTTTTCTTTAACAATATAATCACAATAGCAAAAAAAAAAAAACCAAACTTCTTTTGCATAACAAAAGAGGCTTCTCTGCCCTTCCGAGCTTGCTCACTGAAGACTGAGTGCTGCAGTTTACTTTTCAAATTCCAAAATTAATCCTGAACCACCTATGTCCACTACTTGCAGCCTTGAGGAGAAACATTTTGACCAAATAAACTCTGAGTACAGTGTTAACTTTGCTAGCTAAGTTCACAAGAAAGACAACGTATGATAAAATTAAAACCTCACTGAAATGTGTCTATCAGAGGCAAAGGTGCATCTCCTATTGCCAAATTGTATATGCCCCTAATACCCAGTTCCATTTCCATATCTGAAAATCTCTCTTCTAAAAACTCTGATAGCTACTTTGGAAAAGGCAGACAGGTACAAGCTTGCTAACTCCTTGTTATAGTATGGTTTTCTCTTAGAGCCTTACCTATCGCGCACATCAACCTCTTCTTTCAAATACGTCCTGTGTCCAGTGACAGACTTCAGGGTGGATACACTGAAATAATAGTAATCTTCACTCATGACCACATCTGCCACTTGCAACAAAAAAGCAATAAGAAGCACACTCCTCATCCTAGAACTCCTGCAGTTCCAAATCCTTCATTCCTTAGCACCACAGCATCTCCTCATTTCACAGCTGTCAGAATGTTCACACCTGACAGTCAACGCGACTTCATAGATCGAACATACGATGAAGCTACTGTGAGGTTTTCTTACTTCAGTGCTGGAAAAACAGGGAACCTTATAAAAACAACAACCAACAAAGCAAAACCAAAACAAACCTCTGTTGCTTAACCCAACAAATAGAACTATAGTGTTGCTGTTATCTCCTGCAGCCATTACAGGAGAAAGTGGCTTACAGGAATAACATACAGTCCCACTGGTACTAATCCTATATTTAGTGCAGATCCAAAAGTCTCATGCAAGTCAGTAGCAGAGTGATGGAAAACCAGTAGAATTGGTTCCAGAGAGCTTACTCCAAGAGTAGGATTCAAAGTGACATAAACAAATATATAACCCGTTATATCATAAAATCATCTGCAAAACAAGCACCACAGCCATTGGTGGGAACAGCATTTATCAGAGGGCTTTCACTGAACCAAAACTTAATAGGTTTCAACTGAAGACACTCTCCATTAAAATTTCCTTATGGGGTTCTTAAATACTGCAATTATCCAGCACAAAAAGTAAATATCCATCAATAGATATCCTCAACTGATATGTCTGGGTTGGATAGCTTTCAGTGGTAGTCTTTAGCTCATAAGGAGCTTTTCTAGTTCTGAATAAAAGTAACTTCATGTACATATATGAAATCAACCTCTTGGTTTTTTTGCCTGAAGACTTTTCTACAGGCTACAGCAAATTTTTCATTAGGTTGATTCATAGTAAAAGCTTAGAGTTCATACAATGGTGTTGCTGGAATGAGACTCAAGGTGGTTAAAGAAAACTCAGTTCAGGAACAATTAAATTCTATTCACAATTTTCATGCAGAGGAAAGCTGTTAAATATTCCCTGCTATTTGATTATACATTACTTCAATGATCCCATTGATTAGGTGACTTTTTCAATCAAGTAAGGATGTCCATTTTCAACTATACTTTTCTGCACTTGATGATTCTCTCTGTGCTCTGATGCATTTATTTTATTTTAATTGAAGAGGCAGGTTGTTAAAATTCTGGGAAAGTGTTTAGACTATATTAACAGTTAACAATGGTCAGTGATTAGCAAGGCCTTTTACATATTTAATGATGCAGTTACTGATAATGATATGCTGTTCACCATGCACATTGAATGTTGAAGTGATTACCTGCATCTAATATTGTTTTCCTGGTGAATTCAGACTGATCCATGCAGTGCGTGGGCATGACAAAACTCAACAATCAGTCTTAGTTTGGGTGACTATTGAAAGTACTATGAGACAACTCAGAATCATAGAATAATTTTAGGTTGAAAGGGACATCTGGGAGACTCAGCTCAACCTTCTGCTCAAAGCAGGGCCTGCTTCAATGTTAGATTTGGTTGCTCAGGAAATCATCTACTCAACTCAAGTTCTCAGCCAAAACTCCAGTATGAAGATTTCACAATCACTCTGGGTCCTGCTCCAGTACTTAGACTGATGGAGAATTATTTTCTCTTTAATCCAGATAACAACCAGTTAGGCATTGAAATGCAATCACTCCACTGAGGCTGGTGAGCCAGCAAGTTCCTCAACCACCATGTAGTCCACACTTACAACCCATGTCTCCTTGGTTTGACTAAAAGAATACTATGAGAAACCACAAGGGTCTTACTAAAGCTGTGGTATAGAAATTTTATAGCTCTTGCCTTGTTTACAGATACGGTCCAGTCCCGCCACAGAAAGCAGCCGTGTTAGTCAAGTGTAGTTTGCCCTTGTTACATCAATGATAGCTGTCCCCAGTCAGTCCATGTACCCACAGGTGGCTTCTCTAGGGACATAACACTTCACGGCATAAAGGGCAGGTTGTTTGGATGGTTGTCATTCTTGCCTTTGCTAAAGTTGAGAGGAACATCCACCTTGTCCCAGTCATAATTCCCTCCTTTTTGATTTGGAATGCTTTTTTATTTCCCAGCTCTGAAGAATTTGAAGGTAGGTTCCTTTCTCCTCACTGCACTTTGCTTCCATTTGTAAATTGCTGTTGTAAGAGAAGCAGTGTCTTTTTTCCACCCCACCCTCATGTTTTCTTTTTTTTTTTTTTGCATGGTGTTACCTATTGTCTATCACCTATTTATTTCCTTACAACTGCAAAGATGGTCTTGCCTTCCCACTAGTTAATTGCCTTCTTCAGTCCATATTTATCAGGAACAAAACTGCAGTGTTTTCCGTGCGGTATAAGACCAAATTCAGCAAAACGTGGGATCTTGGGACAAAACAGCCTCTCACTACACAGGAAATCTCAGAGTCAGAGTAATCTAGCTGAGCTGTGTGCTCCCTCAAGCCTGATGAAAATCTAACGGACACACACAAAATATCACCTATACCCTAAAATGAAAATGTTAATACAAAGCAGCACAATGCCCATCAACGTTATTTTTGTGCTCAACTTATTCAGAGAAATAAAAGAAAATCAAAAAGACCTACAGATAATTTTGTAACAATGAACTACTGAAACACTTGGCATATTATGTATTTTAATCTAGTGCAAAAGAGTAACACTCTGCTGACTTCTTTCTGTGGCAAATAAGAAAAGAATAAAACATGACCATCTTCACCAGCAAGTCGGTACTTTGAGGAAAGCAGAATTACATGTGCCATGCCCTGATAAATGACTTCTCTCCAGATGAATACCATTCTTTCATGTTATAAGACTTGTATAGAAGCCCCCCTCACTCATAATAAGACCTTGGAGAAAGCGCTCTGTTTTCACAACCAGCTTTCATACATGAATCACATCTGCTTTCCTTGCCGTAAGTGCTGCCACCAACTCAAGGATTCTCACTCTTTTTAAGTCTTAAAATGTGTTATGCTTTTATAAAGACTAGATTTTTATTTTAATAAAGAAGATTCATGTCTCAATAATGTCCTATTTGAAAAAGTAACATTTGAAATACATAATTCAAATATATTGAAGATTGTCTCCTGCAGCTTCTGCTAAAGTATCTGACTGATGTTCATTCCCTGACATCCAATAATCCTTTCAATGGTCAGCAGCTAAACATATTTATTATGTGCCATTGAAATAAAGTCTGTAATTAGAACAGAATTTTTTGTGTGGGTTTCAAACTAAGCAAACAAGGACAGTTATTTCTGGGTGCATCATTTCTGTGGAAAGAAAAATTCAAATAAACCTCTCACTATGTAATCTTAAATTATACTAATTAGACACTTACCTAGTATAACCTATGAGAATATAATTTAGGAAAGATTACAAGTGCATTGCCAAAACTGTTATGAGGAAAAACTCTTGAAGGAATAACCTGGCACATGGGGAAATGATAAGGTTCATTAATTGAGAGAGAGGATTAGGCTGTCTTGGACAGTGCAGATGTAGAGGGGACTTCATTATTTAAGAGGTTATAAAAAGAGCTCAATCTCTATTATATCCAATTTGCCCCTCTTTAAATTTGCCAGAAGGTATGACAAAGAAAAGATATTGAAACTTATAGAAAGAAAGGTCCTAACCCATGAGGATGAGAATGTTCTTCACATTCACAAGAGAAAGACCAAGAGTAACAGTGAAAAAACGTACGTATATCTAGGGAAATATTTCCTTCCAGAATCTTTCTAAATTGAGAAAACTTTTCACTGTATTATCAATAGATAGTATAAACAAGATGAGGCACAAAGTAAAATTAAAATTTATAGGAATCATAAACATCAAAATATTAGATATGCACATATCACAAATAGCTCCTTGTTTTTAGTAACCATGATCTGTAGTAAGTGTGAACACTGCACCCTATCCTTGGATAACTTCTCTGAATTTCTTAAATGAAATCTGGTCAAGACTTTTATAAATCTGTTCTTTATTCCTATTTCTGATGTCAATGCAACCCCATTTCTTTAAACTATGGTGTGAAGCAGAATTTACTGCTTTGAGGTCTTTTAACTATTTAATTTTTAACTTCACTTTTTCCTAATATCAGATTTAATTATATATTTGCTGTATTTGTCTTCAGTGCAATAGTTCCATCTGTCTCTACATCACATCTGTACAACTTACACAGCACATTCTACAATGTCCTGTCATGTCTTGTGTAATCATGAGTGCAGGTACCATGTGGAGTGTCTGACACTTTCCAATTTCATTCCCAAATTCACTGCTCCTTTCCAGGTCAGCATTCCCAGCTCTGTATTCCCCCAATCCCTCATAACCCCAGATAAACACTTCTCTTCATGATTTGCTATGTTTCTACTATCACTAAGAATCCAATCTCATAAGAAACAACAAGATTAAGCACCCAGTGCATCTAATTAAAGTCAATTTGAAAAACAATACTTGAGTTCTCTGAAAATATTTTAAGCATGCATGCTTAATCACCCTACTGCAAGCAGTGTAACACTTTCATAACTAGTAAGAGCTATAGAGCATGGTACTGAATAACACAGACTTCCTGAACATCTTTTGTATCTGTAGAGAAAAAGGAAATCTGACTGTTTTTCTAAGTAATTTATAATCCTTTCTTTAATCACCTTTTGTTCAAAAATGAACTTATTGATTTTTTTTTTTAGTTAAGTGTGGATGCACACAAAAGGATAACATCACAGACATCTAACTGTACCATTGAAAAGCCAGTATTTCTAATATTCACAAGAGGCAGAAAACCAAATCTAAACTCCTAGGAGCTTCTGTCAACTAATACTGCAAGTGTATTTTCAGCAAGTCCTTCTGTATGTGCTCATACATGAATATGTGCCAATATGCACTTACATAAATCCTTCCTTAGTGAAGAGGGAGAGTGTCTAAAAATTTTCCTTCAGTTTTTCTCTGCCAGCTGGCTGGGTGAGCTGAGGACAGCAGGGAACATACAAGGATTTTAATATTTTAGGGGCCTGTCATTTCAAGGATAAACTTTTCATTGCAGCATTCCGAGAGCCAAAAATGAGATCGGCCCTCATGCGTCCAACCACCAGTCAGAGCAACAGCACTGCAGCAGAACAGCCTGATCCCTGGCCTGTCCCATAGCTCCACAGCCAGAGTGTTGCCCCAGTAAATCCTGACTCTTAGAAGGCACTTGAAAACTTTCCCCTATGCATTTGTTTGGACGCATGGTCATGGGTAATTCTAGATTCAAGTGTGGAAGTTTGAGAAATCATGGCTCAAGTTTACCACTATTCCTTTCAAAGTATAATCAGGAGGACTAGCCCATAGGTCTGCCATTAAAAGATTTTATCCCAATCACAGAGCACACTTAAACTGCAAATTATGATCATGGCAGGGGCAGTGGAACTATTTCAGCCCACCATAGTTCCCAGCACAATGCAATCATACCTTTGTGGTGCAGTGTCCAAGGAAAGATGCACTGCTGAAAGGTAAGAATATGAAAATATAGATATACTTATTTCAGGATCATTTTGGAATCTGCTTTGGCTGGATCCACCTCAGGTACTTCTACATGATCTTCACTTGCATAGTGCAGGCGCTCTGAAAAAACAGCTGATGTGTAGGACACTGAGAGAATTAAAGTCAAACCTCTTAAATGAAGCAGAAGAAAAAGTCAGCACATGAATTTCAGAGAACTGAGCTGACTGCTATGCGCAGATTTCAATCCTAAGCAGAGTCCTAACTGGCTAGTTTGAGACCATTTTTTAGAAAGGCATCCACCTTTTGGAAGAGAGTTGGTGGCAGCAGAAAGAGACAGACTGACTAGAAGTCAGAAGGTCAGTGGTTTGGATGAGACTGGCTGTCAAAAGAGGTCAAGCTCTAGGCTGTTTGTTAAATTAATTTTAAATTGTTCTAAAAGTCTTTCTCATTTAATCAGATGGTTTTCAAATAGCTTTCAGTGAATCCTTCAGTGACAAAATTCACATCCACTGGTAAAGCAAACCATTTGCAATTTTCATTAAAGATTTACTTATGCTCCCTTGCGCTGAGCAGTTACCAATCCTGATTAAAAAATCCTTTACTTTTAGCGACATGATGAAATGGAGTCTCAACAGACCATCTGCACAAAAGGACAGCATTACAGCTCCTAACCTTCCAGCAGAAACTTAAGGGAAAGCTCTAACCTCAGATTATGCAACACATGAGACAGCAGCCTGTCTCAGAAAGACTGCCACACTGAAATATTTGAAGCAACTTTAGGTCAATGCAAGAAAGAGCAGGGTTACAGCCATGGAACACTCTTGCTTAATGAAAGTCTGATTTTAGTATTTGAGATGGTTTTGAAGCAGCTCAGTATCCATAGATGAAAACTGGATTTTGTTTTGAAGGGCCTGGATTCAGAACTTGCTCCTGCAAAACCATTAAATCAGTTACTCTGACATGCCATGGAGAAGGAGGCATCTTAGAAGTTGGCCTTTTCAAGAATCTAAGTGTAGGCTATCATGAACCTGCTGGAGGCACCTTGAAGCCAGCAGACATCTACAAACCAGGTCTCCCACATTTGGGCATGTACTGTAACCACTGCATGTTGGTATAGTAAAGTACAAACCTTCCTTCAGGAATGTTTTTAATAAATGGTTCAATGCTATCAGTATATTTTAAATCCCGCACATTTTCTATGAGAGATATACTTTATGATCTTGCTTCACAGTGCCATACACAGAGACTCAGAAAGTTCAAAACACTCGTTTCTTGTTCTATAGAGCACAGACAAACAGGTACCACCAGCCTAGTGCTTGATAAAATTTCAGAATATATTATTTCCAGAGTATGTGGTCTCAGTGAACACAATGGTCAAAACAAACATATTACTCTTGTTACCTCAGCTGTGTTAGACAAACATAGTTGGAAATTTCCATTAAAAGATAGCCAGAAAGATGTTGTTACCTTCCTGCTAGACCCCCCAAGAAAAATAGGGCTTGGAAAGCTACAGTGGGGATAACAATACCTGTTTTATTACTATAAAAATTTCTGTGAGGTTTGGGGTTTGTTTGCCTGTTTTGAAGAAAAAACAATCACTTAATTATAAAAAACAATCAGTGTTTTTCCCCCAAGGAAGACAAAACCTAAGTACAGTGCATGAGGACAATGCAGGTCTTCATAATCTCTGTCACTCCACCTACACTGTAAGCTATTTACATATTTATTACCTAATTGATTCTTTTCCCAGAGATTTATTCCTGCAGCCAAAGCTGCCCAGGTAGTTGTAAAAGTCATGGGATCAATACTGTCACACATCAAAAAAACCCACATTAAATTTCTGGGTCCCTGCATGTATGACAATTTACACACAGCTGCACAAATACCTCTCAACTAGGTATCAAGCGTTTATTTTTGAAAGCCCTGCTTAGAAATTAAAAGACCACAAGTCAGCAAATTAGTAAAGGCATGGGGGGGTTGTAGAAGAGAGAGAATCTTTGTTACTCCTGGGCAGCTGCTAATAAAACAAAGGATTAACAACAAAGCCAGGCATTTCGTTGCTTATTCCCTCTACACAAGCACTTGTTACGTAGAGGAAATTAAAAGAAAATCTTACATGCTGCAGAGTTCATTCAATATACCTGTGAACATCTAACATCAGACCCACTGCTCCTATCCATGGTGGCAAAATAAATCTCATTCAAAAGTAAAGAGCAGGCTGATGATAGAGAGCTGTTGTTTCCTGGTTCAGCAAAAGGATTTTGAGAGGCTGAATATATTTGTAGGTTTTGAAATGGGGCAGGATCTACCGATGGGAGCTTTCACATGACAGTCTATCTAGGCAGAGATAAGACTGACACCCATTGTTCAGGAAACAGACAAGACCTGAGATAAATGAAATTCCTAAAAATATACTTTTAAAAATATTTACAAAAGCACATCATTCCTATATGGCCTCTATTTCTTTGTTCCTTTTTGTGTGCTTTCTGCTCATTACATTAATTCATAGTGTTTAGCCTTTGCTGCCTTCTTTCAGGCCATGGGACTGAGGATTACCTGGCTTCTGTTTTTATCTTCTGTAGTTTTGAAATATAATCAAAGCAGAAACACTTTTGTTTCAACAGCATCAACATGATTTATGCTGCAGTATGTGTCCCTCAGGATAGGTATTCAGACTCCGAAACCTCCTGAAGTTGGGCGGATCAAAAGAGAGGATGGGAAGAGGGGGAAGGTATGAGAAAAGTAAGTAATTTTGTTCAAAATTTCGAAAAAAAATTTAAAAATATATCAAAAGTGTGTCAGATTTAATATATCTTTTACTTTTCAACTGCAACGTTAACTGGCAGAGTTATTTTCTAAGCAAGACTGTTTAAAGATTGCAGCAGTGTTTTACAATGGATAATGGAAATGACAATTAAAAAACCCTATTCCAGTTTGCTTATAGGAAATACAATTAGTATATGGTAAGTTAAAGTGGGAGTTCTTTTTTTGTATAAAAAGGCAATAACGTATCCTCCCCAGTAAATAGGAAATAAAGTTTAATTCTTTTCAATCATTATAAACATAGAAACACTAAAGTAAAATTCCAGCCCAGAAAAATAAAATCTTGTAGAGAATTTACCTTCCTAGAGAAAAGCTTTTTATTCAGTACGTTTCCATTTGTTTCCCTTTTCTTGTGCTCTGTGCTATCACCTCCATTCTCAGTAGATAGTTAAATCTTAACTACATGCCCATCAATGGTACAAGGAATCAGCTAGAATAATTTGAGGACAAAAATGTCAATGCATTATGCTTTGATTTCTCCCCAGGGTAGCTAAACATTCACAGATTTCTTCAGTAACTGTCTCAGCCCCATAGTAACAAAATTAAAAACTAAAAACTGTCTTCTAAGTTCTGAAGTCTAGCTTGATTTTTTTTTTTCCCCTGCAGCAGCAGGCTAGTCTTTGCTGCATGTTTAATAAAAAAGGCTTTTTGGGGTGTTTCGTGATTCTTCTTCTTAGTGGTGGTGGTTGGTTGGTTGGTCTTGGAGAGGGATGCTTGTTTTTTGCAAAAACTGTTAACATTTCCTAGACATGAAGTTTCTAATCAGTCAGCCTAAGGTTTCCTCTGAGGTGGGGGCTTTGTTTCTTGGTTGAGATCTAATGCCAAAGATTTGAAAAGTCATTAGCCAGACACATCCCTTCTTGATTTTTAGTTTGGCAAGCAAGGCATCCATTCATTTCCATTTGAGTGGTCCTCTTCCTGGTAGCAACTTAAAGAAGAACAAACATACAGAAATCTGCTAAGCCAAGGTCTGTATAGGCAGATGTAGAGAAGAGAGCCGTACTTAAAACGTGTGCAAAATATGGAAGAATGCAACCAGACATCTCAGCTGCTCCTTCTTGATCAAACATAGCCGGTAACCCAACAGCCCCCATCTGACCTGCTCATCTGCTTATCCCCCACCCAGAGTTAGAGCAGTTCAATGTGTGGAGATCCATGCTACAATATTAAAAATTCAGAGCTCAAGCTCATCTTCTGAAGGAAGACTTCAAGGAAAGGGCACCGATTGTGCAGTGAAAAAGGTAAAAACAAGTGTATGATATTCTAACTCCCATAGGCATAAATTATATCTGAAAGCTAACTTAAAGTAATATTGCAGCTGTAAAATCAGAGGTAAAAAATTAGGAAGTGTCCACACTAAACCTTTGCTCCCTTATGACCCATTCTGTCATTCCATGATCACGTGCCATTTTCCTCTCATAGTAATGGATTCATACAAAGCCCCTGTTCAGTCCCCGACCTGAATCTGCTATATTGTGATTTTTGGGTACTTAGTTTCATAAGCCAGATAATGCTACTTTATCACACTACTTGCTCACAATCACATTTATATTGCCAGGCTGGAGGTGCATTAGGGATAGCAGTGCAGCACACCTACATAAAGAAAGCATGCTACTTGAGCAGCCATATGTGAGTCAATGTGTTTGATTTTAAATGCATGAAATATTGACATGCTTTGCTCCTCCAGCACCTGCTGCTGACTGAGCTACGTACAAGCAGGGCCACAGGAGTTACCCTCTCAACAGTAAGTAATGTATGATGACAACTCAGCAGTCGCCAACCAAAGAAAAGAGTGAGAGGAGCAAGGGGACTGAGAAGGACAATTACTTCAGCCAGAAAAATAAGCAGAGCAAGAAAAAAAAACCTTAAACATTCAAAACTCCTTTCTCGGGCCCCACAAAAGGTCTGTGTGCACTGCAGTTGCCTTTTGTGCGCTCTGAGAGTTAAACTTACAGCATTCATAAATTCATAGATGAAACCAGGGATGTTGGGAGGGAGGGAGTAGGGGAAGCACAACAAGAGAGGGACAACACTGTGCTCACTCATTCCCAATAGCACAAACCTCAGAACTTGCCAGAATAAAATTCCTACCTGAATTCCTTGTACTATATTTCACAACAAGGTGTTTAGGAACCTATGCCATTCCTGTTTTTTCTACCTGACATTGATTCTACTCATCTAATTTATAGCACAGAGGCTGATGCATTAAACAGCTGATTAAAAACTGAGAAAATACCAAGTTTGAGTATTGAAAATACACAAATAAACATAATAGTTTATACAGATACTCCGTCCACTTTCAGGTATTCTTCCCCTTTTCAGGGTAGGGTTCATGCCCTATCTCAATTCCTCATCTACCAACAAAGACATTTACTCTTTTTAAGATTATATATATTTACTGTGACTTAGAAGTAATATATTCCTCACAAGGTTTTGAAAGCAACATTTGCTTCTCATTCCCATGGCTCACACTTGATTGTACTGGCAGGAAGTCAAGACTCACAAAGCAGCCTCCTGTCTAATCAAAATTAATATACAGTAATAATTGGAAGGGTACTGGAACAAAACACTGAATAGTGCCAATAAGAAGCAAATATCACACTGAGCGCAACGTGTATGTTTTAGAAAGGGCTGGGGAATGAAGCTTTATTCTTTGTGTCACAGCAGCAGGCTTCTTTCTGAACAGGAGCAAGAATAATGGCTGTAATGCCTGTCCTTCCTTCCCAGACTGCTGACTCACAGGAGAGGGTGTCACTGAGGCAGGCAGCAAACACATATGGGGGGCCTGGGGCAGTGAGAAAATGCAAAACTCCCTGTGTATGTGAGCGTGCATGTGTAATGAAGTGCGCTAAGGAATAAAACTAGAATAATTTTCTACTGCTTTAAGAATTGCCTTGAACCATTTTTTGTGTGTATGACATACGCCAGAATGACAGCTTCCGACACTGAGCAGCTCTGCCTCTCCAAAGAGGAAGGGCAAGGTCCATCCGAGGAGGAGGTCCATGTCACAGGGTGGGATGGCTGGTGACAGGAAAGGTGTGGCCAAAGCCAGTAGTGCCACCACCATGCATCAGCCTTTATCCTGAGGAACTTCCACCCGCAGCTTAATAAAGATTTAGCAACATTTACTGACAAAGGCTCTTACTGAAAAGATGGGAAAGGCGCCTCCAAGTTTCCAGCTGGCTACATCTCAAATGACTTAGTGTTTTACATTGAAGGAACTTTGTAAGAAAGCCTGTGAAAGTATCCTGATCCTTCTCCTTTCCCAAGGGTGTGTGTCCTCTCAGGATGCTAATGATGTAACAAATTTTGATAAAAGTGAGAAAGCGAATGCAGCGGTGACTGCTACTCAAATGGGAGGAGGACATTCCTCCATGAAAAGATATGAACAAACAAAAAAAACCCCAACAAGATAGAGACTATTAATGAAATGTATAACTCTCTACAAGGGTGCCAAACCTCTTTTGTTTTATTTTGCTTGCTTTCTTTTTATTTTCCCAGAAAAATTAAATGAGTTATTTTGAAGTTCTGGATAGAGACTTAGCAGATATTTCAAGAGTTGATTAATCAAACAGTCCAGTCAGTTCTATAGCTTGTATCAAATAACTCACCACAGCAAACCTTGCAAAGTCACCAATGAGAGACTTGCACAAGGCTGCAATGCACAGCTGTGGGTTTGGGGGCAGGACAGATGAAGGAATGAAATCTGATAATAAAGAAATAAATATAGCAATGCACGTCAAGTACAACTGTTCATTTTCTAACATGTGTTTCCCTAAAAGTCTTAAAGTACTCACAGAAGTCTCTCCAGAAAAAGAAAAATTGAACAAACACACACACACACAAACCAACCAAAACCAAACCAAACAAACAAAATAAACCCCACCAAAAATCCTCACCAGTAATTTACAGCAAAACCTGCTGACAAACAACATGCAGTACTGCTCTTTCAAAACACTTCCAAATCATAATTTACCACTTCATCTACTTTAAATGCACAAAACCAGAGGCAGACTTTTACTGGGACCTTGCAACTCCTATGAGGCGAAGATGAGCTTATTCATTACCTGCAGTGAGCCCAAGAGTAACGAGTCTCACAACACACATAGAGTCTAACAACACAGCACTTCGAAGAAGAGCCACATTAGCTCTTACTGCCAAAATAACACTGAGGTTTTTAGTGTGTCTTTAAGGAAACTGCTCGTGTAGTCATGTGACATACTACATACATGCACTGCGCCTCTTCTCTCCCTTTGTCACCGACTTTGGAACCCATGACCCCTTATTTTTAATAAAGCAGTAATTGTCTCAAAGATATTGAGTTTCTTCACACTTTTTGAAAACAAGCAAGCAGATAAATGACAAGTATTACTACCCTTGCCCAAGGAAAGACTGAAGAGTGAGCACAACTTATTTGCCACTGGAGAATTCTCACAAGAAAGATCACGAGTCACCTAGCCCCAGGAAAGCTGCAAGTTCCCTTTCTATTAGACTACAGAGACTCCAAATACAACCCAAAAAGGAAATCCATAAGAAATTTGACTTTGCTAGTTAACTTTCTCAAAGAAAGGTTTATTTTTAAAGGTAGCGCAGCTCTTGGAGGAGCAATATCCTCATAACTATGAAGGAGCTCGTCAACATGCCCATAATTTTTCCCCCCACCCACCAAAAGCCCTCAGCTCTCAGATAGGCTTCTGAATTTTCAACCAATATCTACATACTGATCATCTTAAAAAATCAAAAAACAAACTGTCCCCTTTTGAAATCAGTTGCCACATGACGTTCTCAAATAGCAAAAAACTTCCAAAACATTATTTTTTACCTGAATGAAAAGAGGAACATGTTGGTAGCAGCCTGTGAAGCTGAGGAAATGAGCTGATCACTCTCAATATTATTCGCAACAAAATTAACAATTTATTTCAGTTGTAGTGAAACTTCTTCAATTAAAGCTGCTGCATTTGTTTCCAGGGAGATTTCACTATATGGGTGGGTAAAAACCATGATAACAAACCTTTTTTGACCCTATGTGTAGCAAAAAAGATTAAAATACAAAATGAAAAAGATTTTGATTTTAATTTAATTTTAATTTGAAGTATATTCCTAGAGCAATTTGATTTTATTCTCAAACCTTGCAAAAATGTTTTCCATTGATTAATTTTGTTCTCCAAACCAAGATTTTGGGGTCCCTTAAAATAAAGGTTTCAAATTATGGGATTTGGCTGCAATATTAGCTATGGAAGGGCTAGTTTAATAATATTATTACACTAATTAGTTTGTAACCTTTAGCTAATTACTTTCAGTTCTCCATTAATTCAAGTGCTGATTAACTAACAGATGTTCCACTGCAAAAAAATTATTATTAGCTCTTTTGTGTTCAAAAGTTAAATGCAAACTCCGAGTCAGACTGCAGCTATTTTCAAACCTCACTTTGATAAAAATTGCATTTTTATTCTCTGTTCCTATTTCTTTCTCAGAACATTCAAGCCAGCTTGGTAATGGCAAAACTCCCTAAGATACTGCAGCTAATGCAGCTGATAAGATCACAGCTGGTATATAGGGTACATGATCACATGATGTACTGAATATTAGAAAAATGTGTCAAAAAGACACAAAAGGTAACTCCTTGCTTTTGCAGTGGTTTTACACAGGTTAATCAGGACCAAAGATTCAACATGGCAGAGAAGAAATGAAGATTACAGGTAAGACTCCACCTCCGAGTCATCTCTGATTGTCATTCAGTTACATTATTATGTGATCTAGTCACTCTGAAACTAATAACTTTTGTGCAATAGCTGTATCTCCTCTTTAAATATTCTTAATTTAATAATAAATAAATAAAGGAGGGAGATAGAAGACGTAGGGCAAGTAGCAATTACAGCAGCAACAGGTAGGTTTAGGCACAGCAACTGCAAGAAAAAAAACATACATACTCAGTTCTCAATTACCGTTCTAATTAAAACAATATAAGTGAATACAACTGGACATGATGCACTAATTAAATGACTTGCATGCTATGTTGACCTCAAGCACATACACTAGCATTGTTCATAAATAATTAGGATTTAATAATATTTTGAAGGATTATTAAGACTTTTAGATGAGCCTCATTACACTTAATGAGAGCACTGTGTAAGGGACAGTGCTCTCTAAATTAGTATTGTTCCACTGGTGCGTCAATTCTGGAAACATGCACAAGCCCAACCAAAATATGCCTTCACACATATGCACACATCAAAAAAAAAAAACCCCATTTAAAGTAAAAACATTTAGTCCTCTATCACAGCATTTTGCTTTTGTTTTGTATGACAGAGAAGCATTGATAGTATTTTAAGCATTTCAGTTAAAACTAAAACTTTATTATTTGTTAAAGCAAGGTTACAAAACAAAACAAAAATTTAAAAATTCCAGTTAGATCGAGACTTCCTAGAGGGAAAAAGAGCTTTATTGTTTCCCCATTTAATAATTTAACAACTCTTTCTGCTTTGAATTTCTTAGAGAAATATCCAATTTTCCTTTCAGATTGTTTCAATTAGTTCTTATAAGTTTCTCTCAGCTCACCAAAGTCAATAAGAATGCCAATATAAAAAGATGCCTACTAGAACAGGAGGGCAACTTCAGGATACAGCTGTAATATCAGAGCCCAAAGACTGATTTTTAATAGATCTGCTGTGTCCCAGTAAACTTGTTCATTTGGTTTTACTTATAAGAGATAAAATAGAAGGTTGGAACTGCACATCAGCAACATTTCCAGCTCCAGCAAGAGCAGCATTTTGGATTCAATATTTTATCTCTCTTAAAAATCACATATCCTGGGAAGTTTTAAAAGTGCTGTGTTTGTTGAGAAACAGTAACATTTTCACAAGGGCCTTCAAATTAAATCTCAACAGCCACAACAGCACTGGAAACTTAGGTGAAAAAACAGAACAGGAAGCTCTGGACAAGTTTTATGGGTCACAGATCTTCAGAGTATCCTTTCATTTCCCTTCTAGGCCTCTTCTCTAGTTTTCAAGATTCCAGGAGAGGAGGAGATAAGGAAGGCTGCAAGGAGCCACACGTCATTTGCTTGCTGTCCAACTGGCTCCACTGGCCAGGTGTTAAGATGAACCTGTTCAATATATAGAACTGACATTTTGGATAAATGCTGCCCAAACCTCTGTGTCCAGACTTTTACAGAACTAAAAGTTCTGCTCATTACTTTGCCTCATTATTTCTGTTCTTGGTTGTAACTATGCAAGGACTATCTCTTCCAAGTTTCTAATTTTATACATGCAGGAAAGAATTTGCAAGCTCAGGATGATCTCTAGAACAGTAGAGTTCATCCAGGTCAAATATGAACAGATACTAAATCCAATGGTGGTTTTATTTCATACTAAAATATGAGAAAAACAATATTGGATAATACTAGGCCTCTATTTAGAAAAAAATAGTCATATAGTGACACTCATAAGCATAACATTGCAGTGCATGATTGTTAGAATGCAGTCTATGCCTGTCCCTAGAAATTTGAAACCAAAAGTAGGCAATATAAGTTTACATCCCAAACAAACAGCATAAGAAGATAAAGATCTAATCTCTGATAAGAGCATGATGCTCTTTCATCATTTAAATCACAAGTAATTTTATGGAGGCTTAAAAAACACTCACAAGCTTCATGAAAAATATGTTTTAAGACTGATTCCAGACTGCAGTTATTTGAGAAGAGAAAAAACAAACAAACAGCTCAGATATTCCAACTTCACATTCATACATCCCCCTGAGAATCAAAACACAGGATTCTCACAGGTAATTCAATTAATGGTGCAGGAGACTGGGAGAAAAACACAAGCTGAATTATTCCCAGAATCCAAGCAACAAGAGATAACCTTCTCACAGACATACAAAGAAGATTGGGGGCTTCTCATTGTTAAAAAAGAATTCATTATGAAATTCGGGAAGGGCAACTGTAATCCAACACCATATCAGCCTAAATTTTCAAAGCAATTAGGCATTAAAGGGATTAACAGCAAATAAATTAAATATATTCAATTTAAAGAACAAAGGTAACAAAATAACTGGGAATTTTTAACATATGTTAAAGTGCACATAAAAAAAAGGGAGTAGTCCAAATTTACTTTCTCTTGCTGAGATTTAAACTGGAATGCTTGAGCACTGGGAAAGGATTAACATACATGGAGAAGATAAAAAAGATAGGGAAAAGCAGGGAGCACAAGTCAACAGTATTCTTACTAAGATGGCACAGAACCTCCAAGAAGACATTGGAAAGACCAAACCATGGTTAACAAAGCCATGCTGAGAAGCCACCCATATGTTCTCTCCTGTAATCAGAGGATGATGGCAGGAAACAGTATGCATCTATCACAGGTAAATATTTTTTTCATCATGAAAGGGGAAATTAAAATATCTATAACAAAACCAGCCAAAGAAATCAAATACCTTTGAACATTGTGTTTGAAATGTTTACCAAAGAAAATAAAAACAAACCGAAGACAAGCCCCCTCAGCTTCTTTGATCCCTTCCTGTCTCCCCCTTAGTTCATCTTCATTTATTTGACAGTTTGTTCCCATGGGGTCACTTTCCTCATGGTCTCAAATGACCTTTTGCACACTGCAAAAGAACAATCATCCCAGTTTTGTATTTGCATTTATTCTTCATCTTTGTTAACGCATTTAGTCAGTCCACGAAAGACATACTGTGACTACTTTTTTAAATTTATTATTACATTTCCATTTGTAAAATAACTTTTTTATTCAGGAAATTAAAAACAACCTCAAAAGGCGCAAACAAACATCCCACAGCAGCTACAATTTGGGGGCAAATCACAATCATACTTCTAAACTCACGGATCTCTAACCCCGAGCTGAATGAAACGTTGATCAAGAACCACAGATTCGTTGCTGCTTTATGTCTACTGGATCATTAAACAAAGGAGAAATTTGGAAGCTACATGTGATGAATTCTGGCAATCCACTCAGCAAGAAAGTGTTCCAGTTCTGTCCCCTGCTCATCTGTCAAACTGCCCTGTGTGCAGCTTGTGTTTCCAAAGGGAGTTTTGTTGAAAATACCTCCTTTCCTCCCAGTTACCTAGCTGGTCCCTTTTAGGGTCTTTACAAGGCACTGAGTTTTTTCCACTCCAAAGTGAAAGAAATACAGGAAAAACCTTGCTTTTCAACCCACCCAAAGTACTGAACAGAATGGGGACCTGAAAAGTCTAAGCTATAAGAAAGAGAAACTCTTCCTCTCCTGCTGCAGCCATATGCTCAGGTTGTATCATGCTGCTTGTGTTTAAGTCCTACAATTCCAACATTGACAATCTCTTGAGGACTTGTCCTCTCCAGAGCTGGTATCACAGGTCATCTCGGTAGGTAGCCAGAGTGCTGCATGATTTGATCTGGGAAGACTCACTTTGAGACTTTCATTTGTTCTCACCATAAGTCCCATAAAATATTCAGAATTAATTCTCAAAAATTAATCTGAGCCTACTAAGACACTCTTTGACAAAGCAATTAATCATAACTCCTCTTAAGCCTTATGCAATTAGCACAAGGTAGATTTTCAGAGAGGACATAAAGCACAGTATTCAGTGAGCTGTGCAGATCACCCCTCTCAATTCTGACTACCAAGTGAAATAGTCTAGCGCTAATTTCTGGGGAGACTGAGAGAGAATAAAAAATTTCACCTGAAATCAAGTATGGATACTCAAAACTTAAAAATGCCAGTTAATTTGAGGAACTATCAAAAGCAATTGCTAAAGAACTAGATGGAAATAGTGAGCATCATTATAGGAAATGGTAACAGATAATAGATAAATCTTTTAACATCCGGTGGTGAATTAGAATTTCTAGTATGAACTGATATGGTCCAAATTTTAAGCAATCAACCAATTATCAATATTTTCATCCTCTCTTCTCCAAAACAGTCTAATGTTGTCATCAACTCAGAAACAATGCAAGGCAACCCTTTGTTAGATCTGGTCTGCTCCTTCAGACAGGAGATCGCTCAAATTCTAACCCAAGAGCAGCTTATTTGATATCTAAGAACACCAAACTTCTCTTGCCTTTCATATTGACTTTTTACCTTTTCATTTTAATGCTTAGACTCAACATTCAATAAAAAGAGAGACTTTTTTAAGATTCAGATCTTCCAGTTCAGTGGTGCAGATCAAACAACTTCCAACAATGTTTGGAGAGCAAGAAAGTTGGGGGTTGACTTGCGTGACCACTCCATTGCAAATTTCTGACAAGTAGAGATAGAATGATCCTTTTGTCTTTGCTTTGATTAAATAATAACTAACTTCTTTTTATTTAGGATTTAGTAGTTCTTACGTTGGTAACAAATAGATAATCCATGTCTTAGCCATGTTGTTCACAACAGCCTGCACTCTTTATGCTACTGATGCACTGGTAATCAATGCATCTCTACAAGTTCATGTTGGCAGAAACTGGCCCAAGATTATAAATGACCATTAGTCAGAATCACAGTTTCAAGTATCATTGGGGAGGGCAAAATTAATGCAAAATTTACACCTCTAATTAACCTCTAGAATTTATATAGAGCGGGATAAACTTGAGGGTCTCTCTAATCAGTGCAGAATAAAACTATTTCCCCCGATATACTGCCGTTGTTGTTTCCAAAACAAAAATACTTTTGTTAAAATTTATTTAATTTTTAAAGACTTACTCAGTTTTAAGTAAATTTCAGTTTTATAGCCTGAAGGCAGAAGGGAATCAAAGAGAAAAATCAGTGCAATATCATTGAGTTATTATCTTTGAATGCTCCTGCTTTGTTTACAGTTCTTAATTTATTTTGATCACACACAAGATGGATGGGAATGTCACCAGCTGTCTATAACAAGTATTTTAAGCCTTCTAAAAAACAGCTGCCTTCAAAAGGGATTTCAAAGGATACTACACTAAACTCTGCTGAGCTCCAACAGGCTGATACTGCAGGCTACTGTATTATCTAGTGATCTCTCTTAAGTCAATGAGAGATGCAGGTGCCAAAAACATCTCAAGACCTGGTCCAAAAAGAATCCACGATATGTGGTTAAAAGACCAGCGCCCACAATGAGGGAAAAAATCAACTAGCATCACAGTTTTGCTCAAATTAGGAAGAAGTTATTGGTTTGTATACATCAATGATCAATGTAAGATCAATGTCAATCCTTTGAGTATCTACCCAATCAATAACTTGTGTTCAATTTTATTTTTAAAATACAACACTGTGCTATTTAGAAATACATTTTTGATTAAAAGAAGTCACGAAAATGTTTCCATAACTGAAAATGTATGACTATCCTTGTGCCCACAGTTACTTCTGCACTAAAGAAATTGTGACAAGACATCATGCACTGAAGCTTGAAGCTGCAACTTTCAAAGCTGACAGTAAAAGTGTCACTTAAATTAGGATTATCTGTAAACTGATATGGTCCAAATTTAGCTCAGATGTCCATAACACACCTCCAAAAAGATCATGCTGCTTATATTTCTTTAAAGCCGCCATTGTCTGAAATATTTCAAAATTTATTTCAGCATCTGACTTCTATAACAAATTTGCTAAGGATACATATATATTCATTGCAGAAGTATATTCACAGCATCTACAAAGATTTTCCTTATTCATGCATATCTGAAATGCAGAGAGGCTATCATATGTGTATTTGCACTAGGATGCCTTGCTTTCACAGGTCCTATGGGGAGATTATTGTAAGAGGTATGTAGCATTTTGAGCTGTAGAATTCACGATCTTTTGTGTCTCATAACTTTGTGTGGAGATAAAAACACATTTGAGTTGCATGGGCTCAGGTGGAAATAGTATTTTCTTCACACATGCAACAAAAGCTCAGTTTATCTTTCAAAAATAAATCAGAATTAAAACAAATACTAAGATAAATACAAATAGCACTGTAACTAAGACATCCTTGAGCCTTTCCCTCTCATTGGGCCATTAGTTCAGGACATAAACCAGAAGTTATCCATGTCTAAAGCTGAGGAGACTTATTTTTGCCAAAAAAAGAGGGATTGCCAATTGCTTCTGCAGAAGTGACAATTTTAACATACCCAGCAGATCCCTGTGAGAAAGGCCACTGTTACGCCTCTACTACATGCAAGCAATGTTAATTGGAGCTTAACTTTTAAGATAGTCTCATGGTAAAAACTGGTCAAAGAAACAACACCATGCTCTGTGAGGTTGCCCTGTATTCCTCTTCACATGAGCAGTTTGTGAAAGTGCTTGGTAGCCAGCCTTTATTACAAAGAAAATAAATAGCAAGTGTTATGTTATCTGTAGCTTCCTGAAGTTAAATCAGATTTCCACTTGTGCTTGGTTCAGATCAAAAGATCACCATTACCTACAGGATCAGTATGTTTACATCTAGTAAAATAAAAAATAAATTTTAAAAAATAATTCTATTTACAGCTACACAAGCACCCATACATAAAAACTAACCAAAAAAACCAAAGGAAAAGGAAGGCTTGATTCCTGATTTGGAGAGCCCCAGTTGAGCTGCTAAGAGGGGTTACAAATTTAACCAAATCATAGTATCTTCTTTTCACTCTTCTTTTCATCTTGCTTCTTAAAATAGAGCACCAGCTGCAGTGCTAGGATGTAGCAGAGAGAACTACATCCACTTTATATAGCTCAATAAACAGTGGCAATGAGGGGGGCAGGGAAGAGAGACAAAGAACAGAAGATTTTGCTCTTTAAGCAAAAGGGGAACTCTTATCTTTCCCAGCATCGTTTTCAGAAAGCTCCCCAGCAGCTGATTAAGAGCTCTGAAACTCAAGTCCTTCCTTTTTCTTACTCCTCCTTTCTTTCCCTCCCATAATATGGGAGGGTGGAAAGGCTCATTTTACCCTCACCAGGTGCCCAAATGATCTCCAGAAACAGAACTCAGGACCCCAAAGCTATTTCCACCTCTCCTTAATACTTTCACCCTTGGCTGCAAATTGGAAGGGGCTGTGGCTGTCTGAAGGGTTTTCCCTTTTCCTCCTGCACTTCTCCAAGCTGAGCAATGCTGGCAGTTACATCAGCCATCCATCTACAAGCACCCAGGATGTGAAATCAAGCAAGGAAGCCCAAGAAGGATAACTCCACTGTTTAATGTCCCAGGCCAGGGAGTGCAAAGAGAACAGACTATTTCCCAAACCCACGAGACAGGCAGATCGTATCCCACACTGGACTGCTCGACCAGCGTTAAAAGGAAAAGTGAACTGCAAGAAAGGCAATCCTAGGAAAGGAAGTCTAGGGAGGAACTAGAGAGGAGTAGAAACAGCCAAAGTAGACTGAAGCTTTTGTTTTGGCAGGGTTTTTTTAATTGCATTTCTTACTTTTTTGTCAGACTTCTCAATGATGATTATTTGTTCAGTCTCCCTTTGCCAGCCATGCAGCATCTTAATTCATTTCTATTTTAAATTTTGCCAATTATTTGCTTGTTTTCTACTACTCACCTCTGTCTCCCTCACCCTTCAATGCTTTATTTTCCTGTGAAATGTATCACTTCCAAAATAAATTGTTGTCACTATTTTCCTCAGAAAGTCATAATTTTCCACCATTTAGCAACATGCTACAGACTCTGCGATGCATGAAGTGTCTGCAACTTTGTCCTTCTAGTTGGCCAACAGCTAATTCCTTAGGCACTGCTCTCAAACACCATTAAAAAATGGCATCCACAGTGCTGTCTTAATAAGCATTGTATTCAAAACAGCCTTTGACATGCCGACAGTAGAGTATCTCTGAAAACATCCCTATTTGCTTGCATCATACTTGACTAATGGAGCTGCTCTTGATGAAGAATGACATTTTGAGTGATGGAACCAAAACTACCAGGGAATTCAGTTATTTCTAAACATCTCTAAACAAATTGTTTAACTTGCCAGAAGCATTTTTCTTCAACATTTTTAACATTAAAAAAAAGAAACATTTTGAAATGAAACTGCCTTGAAAAAAAAAAAAGAGGTTGTGACAAAATGATTAAACAATTACAGAATAAAATGTTTCACTTCATTAGGCAAAGGATTTCAACTCAGTCCAAACTGGGATTGGGGGGAGGAGAGGGGAAGTCAGAGGAGTGAGCAGAGTGGTGCAATACTAAGTGAAAGGGAGACACCCACCTTAGAAGACGTTCCTTTAGATTATTCTTAATTTAAAAGAAAATAACCATCATATCAATTCAATCAGCAAACTGGAGTGGCTGTTATAAATATATATAAACGTGTAAATAACGTTATAACATTATAAATATATATGTATATATAAACGTGTAGTGGATGTCATCAACATTTGACCTTGTGGCTATCTGGTCTAACATTCACACATCTTTTCTTTGCTGACATCTTCTCTGGAGAGGCCCCTGGACATCTCCGGAGAGGTCCCTGGATAACAGAGCTAGCAGAACTGGCTTTGCCCTCATAACAATTTAGGTCTCCATAACACAAATCTTTTACATCAGTTAGATGCTGTCCTCGATATCCTGCTTATCTATTATCCTCTAAATACCAAAGGCTTTGGGAAGGATATGACGGAAGTTCACAGCTGGGGCTTATCTCTAAAGGCATTTTCAGATGCCAGTTCAAGGTCTTGACTTCAATCTTCAAAGCAATTAACAGATGAGCCTCTGCTACACTGGAGACCAAACTGCTATCTATACATTTCCTAAATAGTTGTGCTTCTCTGGGACAATGCTGAGCACAAAACCCAGACCAAGGTTCACAAGAGCTGGAGCAAAACATTTTCTGTCACAGGAATCCAGCTATGAAACAAGCCTCCATGGGAGAATTCAGAGCTTCACTCCACTCTCCTTTGTACCACTTTAAGCCTTTTGCTATAGAAACATCAAAATATTTTCCCTACCCTATCCCCAAATTAATTAGGAAAAAAAACCCAAACAAAACATGAAAAGTGTTTTTAATCGAATGAGAGAAGAGCAGAGAATTTTTAAAGTAATCAGTAGAGTTTTAGCTAATATTGTTGTAGGAAAAGGTACAGGCAGTAATGCAGGCTACTTAGGATTATATGTTATGCAGTAACATGAGCCCCGAGCTTTGTATTAGCCTTGAAAAGCACAGTTTGGAAAACACTGCACCAATAACTAGATTCATGAAATAAACACACTGTAACTAAATTTTCTCTTCAAAACAGAGGCAGCCCACCTCAGCAGAAATAATGCATTCTACATGGCCACTCTATCATCACCTCAAAAATATCTTCTGTCTTATGCCAAACTCACGTGTACAATCAAAATTATTAAACATGAAAAAATACACCTTTAAAACATTAGGTTCTGCTTCTTTCCATACATACTGCAAGGATGGAGGCGCATTCAACAGGGCACAGAAAGTTAAACAGCTGCAATCATTGCAAAAATGAGCTGAAATAGTGAGCATGAACAGGCAGGAGAAAACTGCAAGTTTTCTTGTAAGTGCATAGGTGAATGCCCAAAATCGTACCCCTGAACTCTCAAGCAGGAGTCTGATACTTGCGAACTGCAACCAGTATGGGCTGCTAATAAACATGAGATTGGCCCACCAATGAAGCTCCTCCGCTGTGTTTCTGTACATACTCCATTTTACACTGGAAAAACTGGGATGTTGCTCCCAGAATAAAATATATCATGCCAAGACATAGGGCCCTGAAAAGAAAACATGGTCTCAGGAAGCAGAAGGAGGCAAATTTAAAAAGCGAAGATTTCCTGGAAGTGAAAAGACATCCAGGAAAAAAAAAAAAAA
>VZRL01002376.1:55157-243440 GCA_013397895.1 Origma solitaria
AAAAAAAAAAAAAAGGCAGGTGCCAGAAATTACAGAAATGTGGAGACCAATGCCAGGGGATGCCCATGAACCTGGGACAATGGAACCCAAGACCAGTAACTACAAAAAGCATCATAGCAGAAAACCAATACAATTTTCTGTCCAGCTTTCCCAGGTAAGCAGCGACCTCCCTGCCGGGAAAGAAGGTCAGACCATAGGAACAAAACACAAGGGCTGTAACAGCCGTAGAGAATAAATACAAAATAAATGAAAAATTCCCACTGCAGCTTTTACAGAGGTGATACTCCCTACTTTCTCAAGGATTCTGGATGAACCTTAGAAAGAGCACTATGGGATGAGAAGGAAGCAGGGAGGAAGAAGTGCTGCTGTTAATTTGGCATTCATTTGAAGGAGCTGAATGGGAGCCAGAAGTAGTACAGATGGCATCTCAATTCCCCTTTCTTTAGAAGAAAATTTATTTTTAATACAGTAACTTTTTGTTTCCATGAAGGCATTTTTAGCTGTGATACAAGGACAGTTAAGAGCAGTAGTTAAAGCCCCGGCTTTTAGACGAGAGTTGTGAAAGCCTTTTCACAAACTTAGCTTCTTCAGAGCCATTACAAGCTGCTGGGTAGTAAGGATGCAGAGGGTTGTCATCAGGCATCCTGGGGTAAGAATGCAGAGGATTGCTGTCAGGGATCCTACGGAAGGACACTAAGCAACACAAGAGACCATACTGTTGTCGTTGCACAGTGCAGGAGGGAAGTGTGAAATTTATATAAAATTATATATTCTACTTTGTTCTTTATGCTCAATACCAGCTGTAAGACTCCCCTGCTACAGAGCATTCCAGGCAGCTGCCTGGTTTTCAGACACCTGAATAAAAGTCCATCTGACTGGAATTTTGACTGCATCTCAGTGATCCATCTGATACGATAAGTAGCACGAGGACCTGCAAGGGACACAGGTGGAAAAAAAACCATGGTGGCAGTTTTGGAGTTTGTCACCTTGCGTAGAAATTCTGTCTATGTTTAAGAGCAACATTTTGTTCTGACTAGGAAAATCAGTCTAAACCACAAGCGAAGATTTTCAAGAACAACTTAGCAGGAAAAACTGGGCAAGAAAAATAATCCAGCACAAAATACTGCTGGAACATTGCCACATTAAACAGGTCAAGTTCAGATAAGATATGAAGTACCTCAAGGCATGTTAAAATGCTGCAATTTGAGTGCATTTGAATTCCTATGGTAAGATACTCTTTCTAAAACTGCAGTACTCAATTCCTTTGGATTATGTTAATTTACTGTGATTCCCAGTGGCTAAATCCTAGGACACCACAAGAGAATGCAATGTAAATGTCTTGAGGGGAAAGGTGAAGAAAGGAAGTAGCTCTCAAAACACAGCAGGCGTTAATGTAAATAATTTATTAAAACAGACTGAGTATTTGGGCTCAGTGCATATCCATGACTGAACGTAACTGACTTCTCTAGTCCAACAGGAGAGGGGCCTAGACAGTTTAAGAGATTAAACTTTCTCAGAGCTGGAAAGAGGTAGAAACTCTACCAAAGTCCAATAGGTCCTGAAGGACACAGAAACTGGTATTGGCAGTACTGCTTTATCAAGGCCCTGTTTCTCTCAGCTTCCCTGTTCAGTTCCCCAAGCTACAAC
Organism: Origma solitaria; assembly: GCA_013397895.1. Classification (NCBI taxonomy): domain Eukaryota; kingdom Metazoa; phylum Chordata; class Aves; order Passeriformes; family Acanthizidae; genus Origma; species Origma solitaria. The sequence continues at coordinate 56,805 of VZRL01002376.1, forward strand.
ACTTTGTCATGGGCCAGTTCTGTTTGTTCCTGACTCTGCTGCAGTCTACAGCAGTGTCAAAGAACAGCATGAGGTGGTGGAACCCAAAATTAACATCAGTCTGTTTCTAACAGACTAATGCACTTTCTAGCACAAGTGCATTAGTTCTATCTGCTAGCACAGAGGTTTCCAAATGTCTTTTCCCTTCCTCTGTGAGGAAGAAGCCTCCAAGGAACAATGTTCCCAGAATCACAAAATATTCTGCATTGGAAGCAACCTATAATTTTTGAGTCCAGCTCTTAAATGAAAGGCCTACAAGGGGATCAAATCCACAACTTTGGTGTTGTTAGCACCCTCTTCTAACCAATGGAGCCAATCAGAGATACCTCTTGATGCCCTTAAAAAAAAAAAAGAGGAGGCTGAAACACATCATACGCATTGTTGAATAATTTCTTTGTCTGTATGCCTCATGCCCTCACAAAGTTCACGTCAACACGGTAATCTCTTACCCTGTGACTGTGTGATACAACCATCTCTTACCCTCCCACACCTGCAGTGAGGTGGCAGGAGTGCCAAAAAATGCATATCCATCATGAATACGATTGATATGTTGATGAGTGATAAGACTAGTAAAATACTTTGGGTGGTATTGTATCAGCACAAGGTGTTCCAGATTCAACTGAGCTTTCTGACATTCATCACTTCCCCTCAGCTCCTCTTTATTTTAATGGTGAGCAGCACTTCTTGAACAAGGTCTGCAAGACCACAAATTGCCATTCCAGTTAATTATCAGTATTACCAAGTTCAATAACTGATACTACCAATCCACATGTGAAATTATTACAATTCTTATGCTGGTTTTTGATAGCTTTGGCTGTGGTTCGGATGTGGAAATTTGGTCTTAGAGAGAGGGATTAAGTTCCAGAATGATTCCTTTCATTCCACTTGATGTGCACCACTGCAGCTGATCAGTGACAGTCAAGCCTCCATATAAACACTGAGCACTCAAGAGATTTCACTTGGCCAGGTTTACAGAGCTGCTGACGTTGCAAATGCCTGCAGTTAAAAGCCAGCCACAACATACAAGGTAGGGGATATGAGTATGACACAGCCTCTACAGACAATTTATTAGGTGGACAACTGAAAAGCAGGAAAGCTATGGGAGACAGGGATTTTCCTTGATTCTCTGCAGGATTTATCAAATCCTTATCTTTATTATTTATTTACACTCCAGATGCAGTTTCTGAATTCTATCAGGCAGTCACACTCCAGAATATCTCTCCTATTTTTAAACACGGTTGTGAATAGATACCTGAGTCAGCCTAAACTCTGACTAAAAACCGAATAAACACCCTGCTGTACAGTCAAAGAATTTCAGTGCTAATTGGTAGCCATACAGACTGTTGGGATAAAAGCTCCTTCAAATCCTTGTGGATTGTGTTACCTAGCCAGAAATCTAATAATCTAAACATAAGAATATATAGAACATGAATATCCATCTTATTCTATAAAAGGTTGTTTTAACTATCAGAGTATGTAAGCGGACCAAAATTCTGAATTTCTGTTTGTGGGAAATTTCAAAAAAAACAAAAAAGTTTTCATTCATGTGAATGCATAAAATGGCAGTTCTGAACAGAAAACTGTGCTGATCTTTCAGAACCTCCAATTATTTCTTCCAAATTTGGCAGGATTCACATTATTTCACAACAAATAAGTAGTACTGTATAATTACATATTACTATAACTGATGCCAGTACATGGATGTTCCATTATTTTCACGTTCTCTAGGGCAATTTGTAATTAGTATTGTTTGGAGAATCTCAATTTTTTTTCCCTGTTAAATGGCTTGACACAAAAGCATGTAAAATAATATTCCCATATCTGTAGCAGCAGACAATACATTAAGAACAACAACAAAAAAAATAACATGTTTCAGAAGTTTTTCAGTTTTTGTTTGGGAAGTTTCATGGGGTTTTCTTCTCTACTATATTATTAACACAGGCAAAATTTTGTCAGGAAAATTAATATCAACAAAACAAACATTTGCTTAGACAAGGCTGATACCTAAATAAATCCAACAGTTGTATACAGCAGTCAGCAAGGAAAGCAGAGACACAAGCACAGTGAACACAAGCAAGATCTCTCAGCAGATGCTAATAACCACTGGGCAGAATTCTCAGGCACTTTACAGATCAGGGGGAAGATATCAGCTTCACTTGCATGTTCCAAGACCTCCCCTCCTTCCAGTAACCACTTGTGCAGCCAGACTCATCTCCAAAATACTAAAGGAAGATAAACTCCGAAACTATATGCCACTAAATGTTTTCCTAGTAATATGCAAGCTATCACCTGATCAACTTGTTTAAAACACATTCACAAGAACACACAGGACTGGGTAAATGACCACCAATGCTCACGTACAGCTTCTAGTCATGTTAAAGGTTTAAGCAGCAAAGGGAAAAAAGCCTAGAGTTTAGATCTTTAGCCAAAGTCTTTACTTGATTTGTACAACACGGGCTCAGCACAAACCAAAATCCCACCTCTCCCTGCATGCTGCTCTGCAAATGAGGCACAAAAACCAGAGGTAGTTAATTAATATGATGCATTATTTTTTGTCTAGAATCAGCATAATGTTGCTTGGCACAGGTGCACATTAACAATGATGAATCTGAAAAGTTCACATTGATTAATGACTCTGATTTTCACATTCACCACCTCAAACAAAGGGAAGGTGGATGATGATGTTGGAAATATTTCTCCCTTCACCCCCTGGATATTTTGTGCTGCCTTTTTTTTTTTTTTTTTTAGGAGACCGATAGACAACAAAACCCTGTTTCTCAACATCTATTTTTAGCTGAAATGTTTTGGGGCTTAAAAGAGGAATCGGATTATCTTAGAACATAGCTCCAAGGAAGGCAGAGAGGAATTAGAAAAGCTTCTGCAACAGTCAAATAACTGTTGAAAGAAAACCACTTCCTTATCTACTTGGGATGTGTAGACACAATTATTGCCAACAGCCTTAATATTCTTCACAGAGTAGACATTTTTCAGGTCTCAGGCCAAGAGTATGAGGAGTAGGTGATAAACATTTATACTGGAACACGTTCTCAGAAGCCAAAGACTTACATGGAGCCCTTAAAGCACTCGGTTTCAAGGCAACTCCACATCAGATCTGATCCACTGTCAGTTCACGAGACCCATCACCTAAGTGATATCAAGAAAGCTCAAAATTGTAACATGTTCTATCACAGTTTCCACAAAATACAGTTTTCAGTACGTAAACTAATAATTTTGAAACTGTTGTCAAAACTTAGACCTGCAAATCCACAGCCTACATAACACAGATCAGTCTAGAAATCAGACCTTTCCAATAAACTGTTTCTAAATTCAAGGCCATCTACATCCATACTGTCATCTTCTATATAATGAAGAAACATTTCCATCTTGCATAGAATAAAACACAACAATGGCTCCTCAACTACCACTCTCAAGTTCAAAATAAGCAATCCACTAGAGTAAGACAAAGGTGACTTCAACATAAATAAAAACGCAGATGGAAAGCATGCTTGCCTGCTTAACATTACCAGCATCAACTAAGTATCCTTAAATAAATAAATGCATTTTTCTCATACTTTGTGCCATCAAAGCCAGCCAGTAGTCATCAATTCAACCACAGGAAGCTGAAGAATCTGACAGTACCATTTTAATTAGCAAAGTTACTTAGCTATCAGTATCAGATCATCCTTGCTGTTGAATCACACCAGGTCCAACTAGATGTTTTGGAGCAGGATGTATTTTGATTTCCACCATCAGCAAAAGGGAAAGAGAGCTAGACACAACTAAATGGTTTTACAAAATTGCAGGAGGAATTGCATGATATATATGACAAGATATAGACAGTATCACCCAGACATTCTATATCTTCCTCTGTAATTAGCTTCCTTGGAGCAGATTGCTTTCAATAGGCTCAAGAAAATTGATTCACTGGAGACACTCTGGGTTCAGTTATTAACCTTTTAGCCCTTAAACAAGGAAAGGTCTTTAAAGCATACAACATTAACAAGTATACTTGCCAATAGAAATCAAGGTAGCATCAGGATGTGAATTTTATTTATTTACTTTTAAGTAACAAAGTAACTCCAAAAAAGTACATATTTTGTCACTGATTAACAAGGTCAGTTATAAGCTACCTGAATAAGCCTGGAGCAGAGATATCAAGTTTTAATGTGCTGCAGCAGTTCCTAAATTTGGATTAAATTGACAATACTATTAAACAAGTGCAAGATTTACCCTGAGGCCCCAGGGATATTGCTGGCCAGCACTTGGCTGGGGAGGGAGGTAAGAGGGACAGGCATCCCATGCCCATGCCAGCTGATGTGATTAGGGCTGGTCAGCCTGCCCATTCCTGCAGAGGCTGCATCTGTTCCCGAGAGCAGTTGCGTTAACACATGGAGTCATATTCCTGCTTACCAGCTCCAAGCTCCTTTTTAGCTGAGGTGAGCCAAGTCCTGATAATTCTCAAGCATCTTCTGTTGCCTCAAATGACACCAGAAATGGGAAGAATATGCCTGTTCCAGAGATCAGAGGACTGAGATAATCAGATAGAACCAAGTACCAATTTAATAAATTATTTTAACAGTTGCAGAGCTGTGTTACTATTTTCCTTTGGAATCAACTTGTATGTTATAACACAGGAAAAAAGCAAATGGGATACTAAAAACTTCTGTTTACTCAGACGCACTTAGGATGTTTTAAATTTCCCTTTAGGAAACTCTGATCTTCCTACTAGTATCAGTTCAAAATAAAGGTATAAAAACAAAGTTCTCAAAAGAATCAAAACATTTCTAAAATAAAATTTTTATCTTAATACAGGGGACTATACATAAGATTAATTTAAGTTACATTAAGAAAACAACTACCTAATGCTGCAAAGACAGATTTTGTTCTATACTTTGCAGTTTTCCTCCAATACAATTCCAATACAATGAATTTTTTTTTTTTTTTTTTTTTTTTAAATGCTAGGATATCATAGCCTTTTTAGTCTCCCAAGGTCCACACAGGGTATAATGAACTATTAAAATCAATGTCAGGGTCCTCTATTACTCAGCTAATAACAGGCACAAGCAATTATCTAAGGTAAGGCACGTAGCTCATAAAGGGAAATGTAAAACCCCATCTCTGATTAGATACTAACAAGCTGGGGAAAAAACCTCAAAAACACACCAACAAAAATAAAGCAAACCCCCCCCCCACACACCATCCAAATAAAAATAAAATATTTTTTAAATAAACAAGCAACAACATCAAAAAGAGAGCACCTTAGTCTGTATGATGGTTTTGACTGGGGTAGAGGTAACTTTGTCCACAGTAGATAGTATGTGGCCAAGTGTGCATTGCTTTTGGGCTGGAAACAGTGTTCATAACACAAGAATCATTTTGTTATTGAGGACCAGGGCTTACACAAGGTCAAATACTTTTCTGCTTCTCACACCTCTCTGCCAGTGAGTGGGCTGGGGGATACACAAGGAGTTGGGAGGGGACACAGCCAGGACAGCTGACCCCAGCTGTCATCATGCTCAGTATATAAAGCTGGGGGGAAAATAAGATCTGGGAGGCATATTTGGAGTGACGACATTTGTCTTCCCAAGTGGCATGTGATGGAGCCCTTCTTTCCTGAGGATGGCTGAACAGCCACCTGCCCATGGGAAGTGGCGAAGGGATCCCCTGTTTTACATTGTTTGTACACACAGCTTTTTCTTTACCTTTTGAACTGTCTTTATCTCAAAGAGTTTTCTCACTTTACCCTTTTAATTCTCCCCCCCATCCTACCAGACTAAAAGAGCAAGCATCTGTGTGGGGCTGAGGTGGCAGCTGGGGTTAAACCAGGACACTGTTGCTAATAGAAAAAATGCCATTATCTATGTTATTTACACATAGAAAGATGAAAGAGATTTGGAAGGAGTATACCTCTACTACTTTTCCCATTGGACATTTATTCACAGCTCTTAATGCTTTTATAGCTGTGTGGTAAAAGAATTCACCTCAACAATCCAGCAGGAAACTAACCCAACACATGCAATGACAATATTTCTTCTGACTTAGTGTGTTCAATTGGTTTATGGCAAAGTCATGCAAAAGCTAGAACTGTTCCAAGGAATACCCCAAGACCACAACAGTCCAGAGTCGGGCCCAAGGACAGAGTAGAAAAGGATTTAAAAAGGAATAGTCTGCCCCACTTCAGTGGCTTCAACCCACCGTATCATCTCAGCTAAATTGCCTTATCACCCCTGCAATTTCATGTACAGCAAGCACAGAGGAAAAAGGTCGGCTTCCTCTCAAAAAGGCTTTATGCCATAGGAGAACACAAAAAATATTGAGCAGTCCAAAAACGAGCCCAGACACTATAGGGACCAGAAAACAAAATGTGACAAGAGAGTCACTACAGAAAGTCCCATTGTGAAGATCAAGACAACCCCATAATTCCTGTCAGTAGTTGTCCTCCAGATCTGATACCATTGCATAATAACACAGAGGAAAAGAATTAAGAAAAATATTTCAACTTGGTAATTGAGATGTTTGCCTAATGGAAATCCGTACACATCCTATAATAAAGTTGCTGTGCTTACTTAAGTGTCATGCTCTCATCATACTTTGTGGGATTATGTGAGCCTATTCTTAATGCATAAGGAAATAGCTCACCTTGACATATGAGTAAGAAGGTACCACACAATAGTAGAAGCAAGAGACAAAATAGGTGAGTCATTTACAAGCAATTTAAATGGATTAGGAGCTCTAGACTACTTCTCTCATGTAATCACCAAAACAGACCTCTCAATCAAGAGCTGTGACATGAGTCACAATAAGCACATAATCTGAAAGTCAAGGAGAGGGGGTTGCAGCAAAACAGTCTTTCAAAGTAGCATTGATCTTGCCAGCTCTGGAAAGGATGTAGATATGCAGCTTCAAGCAGGAAAGGAGAATGCAGTTCATCTAGTTTCCATACTGGAATTCTTTTCAATCTATTAATTACATTATCCTGATCGTTTTTCCAAACATACTGGTGAGAGGTGGCGGAGAAAAGACTCCTGATAACTGACAGCTTGTTAATAGCAAAGTAATATGCAGTAACAGGTACTAAAGATGAAAGATTCCTTGGGAAGGAGAAACAAAGAAGGTTTATATCTTGTTTGGGAAGTGGTAGGTAGGATTTGGTTTGGGCTTTTTTTTAATTTCTTGTTTTAGAGTTCCAGCTTTGATGTTTTTAAGAAAGTTTGCATCCTTCAGACAGCAAATTGTCTGCTAGAAGCACCACCTTTTTACTCCAGCCTGATTTGTCAAGCAGAATGCATCCACATTTCAGTAAACATAAGAAGGTAGATTCTTTAATAATCTATCCAAAGCACAGGTTTAGAAAAGCAAAAACCTTGAAGTCACTTTTACAAGCAGAAAGTTTTAGCTACACAGAAATAAGTAAATTTTTTAAAAAACCTTCATTAACTCAGTGTATGACATTAATACACTTCATATTTGTCACATCTTGTGCATTCCCACACTCAACAGTTCTTTCCCAGTAGTCTAGAAAAATTATAAAAGTAGGTAAATTGACATTATAATAAGATCGTTATCTTTCCTGACTTCTAGTCACTTCTGAAACTTTCATTGCGTGTTAATATGAGCTTTCAGTTTAATATTCTTTAAGTGTCCGTGAACACTGTCATGAACAAAACACTATCACCTAAGAGAAGATGTCAAAGACCGTGATCCAAGCCCTGGCAGAGCACCCTCTCAAGACAGGTGGAACTTCTAATACATGAAAAGCATTTAGGTCTCTGATCCATACGTGTCTATAGCAGTGAAAGACACTGGAGCAGTGAACTATGGCTGTAGGGAAGGCTGCCACCCTGCCTGCATCGTCAGCAAGAGGGAATGTATTCTCAATTCTCCCACTTCAGTGCAAAATCTGACGGCTTGCTTTACACTTCTGAGGGGTTGGAGCAGGCCTGTCAGACTCTGTGCTGAACAGCCTGAGGCGCACAGACACATTCTGTTTCTCTGACTCTCCTCATGGGAAGGATGGACACCTGGGAGAAGTAACTTCAACTGCTACAGCTCATCTGTCAACACCTTGGTGGGAAGACATGCACAGTTATTCTACTCTGAAATGGGGATGGGGTTAAGAGCATATGATGCAACTTTAGTAGGAAGCTTTTTTTAATTAACCAACTTGATTGTTACTATACCCAAATCAAAAAATAAATTATATTTAAGAGTCAAAAATTATTAGGGGAAAAGCAGAGTTTTGAGTAGCTTACTACTAGGCCAGATATTACAGAAAATATTACAGCAGAATTTAACCTGCCTTTAAAAAAATTAATGGCATTCGTTTTCAAAAAAACACCCTTCCAAATTTAAGTAAGGTTGTCATGTTGCAGTCAGCTCAGGAACAACAGTGACTCAGTCCTCCTCAACCTAGGGGGCTGATAAACTCGGAAACACGGCAAAAACTTGACTTAAAATCGGGCCAGCAATAGGAAGTTATATGTCCCTCTATGCAAGCTGGCCAGTGTTGATCACCGTATGCCAATTGTGATGACTCCTAAAAAAAAAAATCCACCTAGAAGAATATGACATGTTTGAACACAATGGAAGTGGAAAAAAATGTATCAAGCACCACAAAGCACATTACTAGAAATGAGAACTTCCTCCTCAGGGGACCACTGCCTGGCAAACCCTCAAGATCCTTGCAAAACCCAGGATTATCTTTTTTCCAGCACTGACTGGCAGTTTGGAGAAGCTACAGCATATATATATCAATTCATATTGATTTCTTTTTCATTTGGCCCAAAAGCTCCTTCTGCATGGACATTACGATGTTCTAGGCCAAACTTCAATCCAGGAAAACCCCATCCCTCTATAGATATCTTAACTGAAACTCAAAGTGCTCAGACTGCTTGCAGGCTGTAGCATACAAAGCTAAATATGAAATATCTTCACAGAAATTAATAAGGGAATTTGAGCCATTCCTCCTGCTCTCACAGTACTGTAGGAACCAGAAGCAAAATTTGGTGGAAAACTGGTGGAACAAGGAAGGTGGCAGATTATGTGTGCACACATTCCAGGGTCCCTCGTTCCAGTGGGGCATAGGTTTATAATGCCTCTTCTCGAGCACCTGAGCAGTGCTTTGGGAACAAAGCAGTGTTACTGCCCCGGTATGTGTTATTTCTTCAGAGAGTGGTATGGCAAGGAAATGCAATCCTCTTTCCCACTTTAATTTTCTTAGCACAGATTAACTTTGCAGGTAAAGTTTTTCATTAAAATCCCGCGGCTCAATTTCCTGCATCTACGCATGCTTTGACCTTCTTTCCAGGAAGCGAGTGAAATCCAGTTCAGCCTTTTCTTATTAATTTAGTCTCAAACGCTAAACAAAACTAGTAAAAAGCATCATTTAAGATGAATGTGATGAAAGCATCAGTGAACTGCCTGGCTGCTGTATGTGAAATTCAGGCTTGATCCAGAAATGAAACAACTATTCATTGAACTAGGTAAAATTAACTAGGTTGTTAGGTGATGTCCCTATTTTTTCAAGAGCAATTCATTGAACTGTACTACTGCTGTAGGCTTCTTTGCCCAATCTGTTAACTAAGATCCAGAAGCCATTGATTATTTCTGACTGAAATTTCTGGCAGGCAGGAAGTGACAAAATACGAGGTGATTAATTCCAGCAGAAGTAGGAAGATATAGGTTTTTGTAGGTAAAACAGAAGTTCTGAGATAAGAAAAAAATGATAGCTTAAATACAAGATCTTTCAAGATGGCATCCAAGAACCACCAAGGCCTAGAAAGCCTTTGTAAACTGCCATAGATTGGATGATACATAACATGTTCAGCTATGAACAAGCATCTCTTTACAAATGCAAATAGGGCTCCTTCCTTCAAGGGCAAATACAAAACAGAAAATAAGCATGTCTGTGTAAGAGTTGGACTCATCTTCCAAACTATCCCATTTGACTTCTGTCATATGAAATAGTTTCCAGTTCTTTTAGTGGCAGTCAATACTGCCTGTTTCAATTAATCTGAAGCTAAATCAAATTAGAAACAGTGTCACTGGTGTAATGACTGACAACTGATCACTTCAATATTCCACTGATCCTCCACAGTGGAAATTAGATGCAAAAAAGCCAAATGTTTCTTCATTCCTATGTGTTTTGGCTTGGGGTTTTTTTGCTTGTTTTTTTACCTCTACTGAAGAGAAACTTTCTCTGAAATTAATTTTTTGAATAGAATTCTATTCATTATCTAAGAACAATCATTTAAATGTCATTCACAAGAACCAGAATAATGTCATGTATAACTAGATGAAAGGAAAACATTTGAAATCTGAACACTTCAGGAAATTCACTAAAGAAAAAGCAATTCCTAGCCAAACCTCAAATTTTATTAAAGGCATAAACACAGAGAGGTGCAGAGTATCAAATATTGCATCTTCACGAGGTCATTTATCATGTAGCACTTCAAATGACACGACAAATGACAACTGAGATTGATAAAGGAGGTGCGTCCTTAAAAGTTTATCTTGTCTTGTTAGAGTTTATCTCTAAGGGGTTCAAGATGGTAGGAGTAGAGGATATCTCTGAAAATTTTTCAAAAAAGACATTAAGTTCTTTTTATATCATTGTTTCTGTTTCAAGCCGTTGTGGTTTAACCCCAGCCAACAACCAAGTCCCACACAGTCACTCACTCACTCCCCCACCATCAGGACTGGTGAGAGAATCAGAAGGGTCAAAGTTAGAAAACTCATGGACTGAGATAAAGACAATTTAATAGGGAAAGAAAAAGCCATGCACACAAGCAAAGCAAAACAAAGAATTAATTCAGTGGTTCCCCTGAGCAGGCAGGTGTTCAGCCATCTCCAGGTGAGCAGGGTCCCATCACATTGACTTGGGAAGACAAACACCATCCCTCCAAACATCCCCCCTTCCTCCTGCTTCCCCCCATGTTATATGCAGAGCATGGTGTCATGTGGTCTGCAATGTCCCTTTGGTCAGTTTGGGTCACCTGTCCTGACTGTGTCTCCTCCCAGTTTTTTAATGCACCCCTAGTCTGCTGGCCAAGAGGAAGAGCAGAAAAGGTCTTGGCTTTGTGTAAGCCCTGCTCAGCAATAACAAAAATACCTCTGTATTATCAACCCTCTGTTCAACAGAAATCCAAAACACAGGCCCATGCTAGCTACTGTGAAGAAAATTAATTCTACTCCAGCCAGAACCAGCATACAAGCATACCTCCATTTAGTTTCTGTTTTAACCAAACTTAAAGAGCATCCATGCCGTTCAACTACATTCTGGCTCTTACAAATGGCTGTCTGCTTCATTAGTATATAAATTTTCTATAAAGAAATAAAAATCCCTAAAGAATAACAGCGACTTCATTATCTTCCCACCTTATTACTACAGCTGCAACTCCATTTAGACTTAAACAAAGCAAATTAAGAATGACACTTTAAATTCATTTGGATTATCAGTAAAAAAGACATTATTTCAGTTTAAGATGGTATATATCTTACTTTTAGCTAAATTTTTCAGTGAAGAAAGGTAAACAAGCTTATACATGTTTGAGACACACGCTGTAGAATTCCTGCTACTCAGACAAGGGATAAACAATGGAAGACAGTTGAAATAATGTATATGCAACTTGTCATTTTTTATTGTATTTTAAGGAACAGGTATCAGCTAGATCGAAATAAGTTCTTCATATTAAAAAGGAATATTCTTTTATCTTTATGCACAGATTTCTCTTCCAAATATCACAGTAGAGCCAGGTAATGGGTTGGACAGCTGGCACTGTAAGAAATAACACTTGCCCCATGGACCTATATGATCACAAGACACAGTAATCAGCAAATCACTTTAGGAGCTCTTGCTTTGTTTTCAGGGACCCAAAGTCCTTTCCTGATCTACTGTCTGAAAGCCCCTGCTGGCAAGTGGCTACATGATGAACAGTCACTCCCAAGGGTAACAAGAGATAGTTCTGCTGGGACAAGGTGTTGCTCAGTCACAGCAGCAAAGCTCCAGTGTGTGATAAGACAGAAGGGAAATGCTCTCATGAAAATCTCTGGGACTGAAGCTTTCTCTGACGCTGTATTAATTGCCCTTAACCCCATGTTCGCATAGGCACAAGGAGAAATGCAACCCCTGAAGAGACAGATATACTTTTCAGTAAACTCCATTTAGGACCCCTGCTGGAGTAATTTTCTCTCTTCCTCTCCCACCTCTCAAACAGAAAAATGCATTTATCGTGACATGTTGAATTTAATAGAAGAAAAAAGAAATCCATGAGGGAAAAACTGAAAAGATGGACTCTTGTCCTCCTGTTGGGGGAGTTGTGGCCAATTTCAATCTGGCAAGTGGCTTGCAGGCAGGCAACACTGTACTATGGCTGGTTTGGTGGCAGATACACAGATTCAACAGTGACAGAGCACAGACAGCCGAGGCATTTAGCCTCCACAGCAACTGAGCCTCCATATTTTTCCTGGACTTTGTCTGCTGAGAGGAAATATTGAAAAGAGCCTCCTACAAACAGGCAACCAACAAACCACAAAACTTCATGTAGAGTTCTTTTGAAACTGAGTTCATGAGGCATTAACTTTTGTCATAGAAGATTCCAGGTTTTACTTCAGACCTAGTAAAATACTATGGAAAAATTCAGCAAAGAGCAATAAAAATTATTTTAAAAATATTTGATGTGCTAAAAAAAAATTGGTTTATTTAACTGAGCAGAATAATTTAAGGATTACTTCTAACTACCTGCAAGAAACCTACAGTGGAAGTACCTCAATCCAGCAAACAAGTACATAGCAAGATCTAAGAGCCAAAATCATTTCAGACAAGGAATAAAGCCCAAATGTTAAATGAGGATCGTTTATCATTGGGACAGTTTACTAAAGTTTATGAACACTTTAAGCCAAACAAAACCGGAAATTTTTGAGTCACACATTCCTACTAACCTTAAGAAACTTCCTCCTGTCCATCTGGTATGCAATTCCTAGGCTTTTTTGAACCTTGCCTGGACAACTGTGTGGTGCAAAACCACCACAAGCGTGTAGATAAAGACTAGAATATCTTGAGCCTAGTATAGGTTTCCTTTTATCACAACAAAATTACAATAAACAAAGCATCATCATAAATAAAGCTCTGGATAGGGAATGCATTTGCATTTGTATGCATTTCTAAGTATATTTGAGCAAGTAATCTATTGGAAAAGGCTAAATCTTCCTGCAAATTCTGACTGGAGTTTAATGCCTGTGCACATCATCACAATCACTGACACAAGGGTCCACCCACATATTTGAGACTACAATAGCAGGATTTCTGGTTTTGTCTAAATTAAACATGACTCTACATCACTCCTCCTTTTGGTACTGGGTTATTGTGTTTTTATTGCTGTGTATTTCTATACCCGCTTGTGTCCGCTACTATCTTCCCCTCCCCTGCTTCTGGTAGAAAGAGAACAATACACATTCATGGACAAAGAATTGAAAATTTTGTGTCTTCAAAACAGTTTAATGCTTTTTTTCTTCAGCATATTTCAATGCCAAAAGAAAGCTCACAGTTCTGGTAAATACAGAAGGAAAAGATATTTAACAGCTGATTTTTGCTTCTGTGGATTTTTTTCACCCAGTTTTGAATTTTCACCTCAAGCAGCAGTCCAGTGTTTGCATTTAGCATCAGGCACCAGCAATTAACCTGAATGAAGATACCTTCCCTCTGGTAGAAGAGATGATGAGAATCATTTCATGTCAATGGAACCAAACATTTGGAGAACAGCTTTTAATCAAGATCGATACTTATAATGAGAAAAGGGCTTAAAACCTAGCAAAGCAATAATGCACATATTAGTTTTTTGATTGAACATGCTGATAACCTCAGAAAGAAACATTACACCAGTCAACCTGCAACAAATATAACAGGACTGGCACTCTCACAGGGGGTTTGATTTAATCAGTCCCAAATCTTCAAAGGCAGACACCAAAATGCTGTGCACCCCCAGCTACATCACTGCTCTTTTACCCAACATGTTTCAGCAGAGGCTTAGTCTCAAAAGACATTACTAAATTTTTTTCTCCTCCTTATTTGAGGTATAATTGACTTTTCTAAACAATATACAGTTATGCTAACCATTTCATTTTGTAGGCAAGAGAATAACTACTGTGTTTTCATTTTAATGTATAATTCCAGCCCAATAATCCTACAGGGAAGGTTTTTAATAAGACATGAAATTTCAGAGGAAGAGAAAGCAATAGCATGAATGGCCTGTTCCTATTCCTACTACAGTACTTGTTTTCAGTATCTGAGGTAAGAGACATTTAATGCCCTTTGGGTTTTATAATTTATTTTACAATTTCCTACTAATGAGTATCAAGGAATGCAGCAATGTCCAGATATAGTGCTAATTAACAGGGCTACTTATACAGCCAAATTTGGTTTGGATCTCAATGCAGTTTTTTGCCAAGACATAATTCAGTTCTCAAACTCATGATGGCTCTGTACATCTGAGGGTAATCCAAACTTTCCCCCTCAATTCCTTGGTCACATATAATTTGTACAGATGAAAATCCTCCTGGCTCAAACTGGGAAGAAAAGAAACTACAATTTTCATAATCTAACCTTTTGTGTTTCATGCCACAAAGATATGCAAATGGAAACAGTGTTCCAGTGGAAAGGTGTTCCAAAAATCTGCTGACCAAAATTTTCAATAAATAGGCAATTTCCCAGGAAACATTTTGATTTTCTGAAGTGAAAAAACATTCAGCGGGAAAATATGCAACTAGCTCAATTAAATACCATGAAAATCATTAAATTATTGATAATTCCTGTTTGCATCAGTTTGCTAATCAGCACCAAAGACACATTCTAGGTGACTCAGTGCTGACAATGAACTACAACAGTATGGTATCAGACATCCACACAGCATCTGAGGGATTTCAGACGGAATGTAGATCACAACTCAATCTCCCCTTTCTTCCCAGTAGTCATTCTTACATGCTTCAACTCTTTTCCCTCCGTCTCACATTTTACTTTCCCAAAGTCAGCATGAAGTTATATTAGTACTTCTATTTCTGGAAGTGCTTTTAAACTGGACTTTCCTCTTCATGTACACATACTATATCTGAGCTCAAAACCAAATTGTTTGCAATCAAGCAAGCATTTTTCAAGGAGCAAATGTTTCGCCTTGAGCAACAATGCTGTAATAAATAGGATTTCACAATTTTCACAAGACCTTTGGAAGCTTAGTTAAGTAAGTTTAAGGATGTAATGAGGACAGAGAAGTTCATCAGGGAAGACCATCTGAGCTGAGCCCTGTGCAGGCAGCACATGTCTCAACAGCTCCCACACCCTCTAAACCTCGAGAGGCAGCAGTAGCAGCTCTACATATTCAGATTTCATGGGGAGCAAGCATTAGAGGGATCTGACTCAAGAGTGCTCAGTGCCAGAAGAGAGGCATGAAATACTGTCCTCAGCACCATACTGCAGCTCAGCTCTGCTTGATTCAGTAGGCACTGAATCCCTAGGGGGGGATCAAGGGGCTTAAGCTGGGTTTTTACTCCACTAAAGGCCCCCTTCCTGTCACCTCAGTCAGCAACATAATAGGAAACTGAAGTCAAAGACAAACAAAAGCAGCAGTTTCTCGGGTCCCTTCCACCACTCCACAGTTTTTGCCCAGAAGTTCCAAAACAGACAAGTGCAGCAGAATGCATCCTAACAGATCAGCAATCTGAACAGGTACCAACATTTTCTTTTTTTAAAAAAATGCTTGCAATCATTAAGTCTTTAGTGAAGTACATACTTGCACAGGATACTTTGTGATCATCTCATGAACCAGCCATCTAAGGAACATTATTATAAGTTGTATAATATACCTAATTGGATAAGGAGTTCAACTGGTTAGCAGTATAGCAATACTGTATTCAATTTGACAAGAAATACCTATAAAGAATCAAAAATATCTAATATTTTTTAGCTCTACAGAAGTGTGAGTTCTACTTACAGCCAGAGGTCTAAACAGTTCAAGTTTATTACTATAAACTGCATAACAGCAGTTACATAGTAAGTTTAATTTTTATTCTCAAGCTCTATATGAATTTCACTGAAAAGGGAAAAGAAATGGCACAAGTTCAAAAACAGAGATGAAGTTGGGTTCTGTTGACTTCTCGGTATTTATTGCATGAAAAGGCAAATATTGACAAAGATTAAGACAGATTAGAAGAAGGTTAGCAAGTCAATATGTGCCTTGAAGGAAGAGAACACTTGGTATTTATTAAAGTCAGGGTATATTAACTAGAGAAGACCTCCCTTTGCTTTTTTAAAGGCAAATAGTACTGGCTTGCGAAGGACCATTTGTTACTATCTAGCAGCTCATTTGACTTTAACCAGTGTTTTTCTATGTTTTGAAAAAAACCAAATATTCTCCCTCTGGATGCTTACTGAACATTATTTCCTTCTTGCCTCTGAGCCAAACAGCATGTGTTCCTATGTCTGTATTTTTACTGGCTCTGTTGCTATCACAAGTTCTGAGAAATTTCTTAATGTTTAAGCACATATTGAGGCCTGTCCATAACTAGCAAAGCATTTCAGAACATATCTGCATGCAAGAATAATATTTTTATTCTTTGCTGAAAGAAGTTTTATTATTGATCATTCTAAACTGGGAGATAAGTCAATCATAAAAATACTGGTACTGTGGGAAAAAAAGCCTTGTTTCACTCCATTTCCTTCAACCAAGGTCTTCCAAGTACTAGATTCACTTCCAGGTCTAAGTTTACCAGCAATATCAAGTTTTTAGTTTGAAGCCGCTTCTTCATGCTTTAACAATTAAAAGTTGGTTCTATAAAGTTAAAGCATTATGGGTTACCAGTAATGGCCAGAACCAGATCGAAAAGTAAGGGCTTCAAATTAAACTTTGCATTTGGTTTCCAGTTTTAAGACCACACTGCAAACATGAATAAAATCTGGAAAGGCGAATTTATGAACATTTGCATATTTGAAGACTAAAAAGAAGGTGGCTCATTACATAATAGATACCCAGAGATTGCAAAATATCTTGTCATCAAGATACTGCTACTTGAGTCAAATGAGTCGCATTATCAGAGATGAGGTCAGATCAGTGTGTCTGAAACCTAAGTCACAGAATCACAGAATGGGCCAGGTTGAAAGGCACAACAGTGGGGTCATTGGTTCAACCTCCATGCTCAAGCAGGGCCATCCCAGTGCACACGGCTCAGGATTGTGTCAAGATGGATCCTGAGTACCTCCTGGAAGGGAGACTCCACAGCCTCTCTGGGCAATCTGTCCCAGTGCATGATCACTCGCAAAGTAAAGAAGTTCTTCCTTATGTTTAGAAAGTTATGCTTAGGAATTATATCCCTGGTGTTCAAATGGAAATCAAAGGAAGATAACATGAATGTTTGACCTAACCTTGAATTTCTGCTCCCCATTCATTATGGGGAGCTGCAGATCCTAAGCAGAATTCTTGAGCTATTCCTGAGGAACATCTCAGTAACAATAAAATACACTCAAATAGAAAAGTTAATTTCTTGTAAAGAAAATGTTATAGCCTCAAGGTTCAACAGGTTATTGTGAGCAAAGAGCAATAAGATATCTATTTAAAAATACTATAAACAAAATAAAACAAAATCTTTTTCCAACTAGACGTTTAAAAAGAAAAAAAAAAAATAAGGTGCTCTTTGATATTTTAAGTTATTAATTTTGCAATACCTCCAGAATAGATCCCAGAGAAGCATAGAGAAATCCATTATGTGCATGGACAAAAACATAAGCAATCTTCCTGTACTGTGAAATATTGTTTGGGGCAAAAAAGGACAGCTCTGTTGCCCCAGAATTCATTGGCTAACTTCTCATGTCAGTGCTGGTTTTTCTGGTCTGGTTTATAACAGATTGTTAACCTATCATTTAGCTTCTAACCAGGTTTCTGCTTTTCCCTGGCTATTCTCTCCATCTGACTCATTTGGCCTAGTTGTCCAAGTGACAAAGAACTGAAAAAAGAGTGCCCTCATCAAGAAACTGCTATACGTAAATGAAATGATACAACATCCTGAAGATGCAAAAAAAAGCTAATAAGTGGTGTAAAACACAGTTTCTTGAAATGTGCGGTTGTAAGGAGCCTTTTCCTTTCAGGATTAATGTTTGAGGATATACCAATATGTCCAAAACAAAACACCATACTTCTCAGTCCCACAGTATATCTTCCTAAATTTCTTTCACTGAGCTGCAAGGCCCCAGGGGGAATTCTAGGGCAGCATTTCAGGCTTGCATTTCAAAAGTGATTTAACTGCAGGTCAACTGTGTTCAGAGCTATATAACAAATTATCACAAATGGCTCCTATTATCTTCAATACTATATTCTCAGTGTATCCTATAGTAACAATGTACTACGTATATTCCTAAAGCTGCGATGGTTATCTAAGCTGCTTCAATCTGCTTTTGAGTTTCCCTGAAAATACATTCATCCTGTGAAATAACATGTCCCTTTTACCAATAAATACACAGAATAACTTTTACTGAAAAAACTTTTACTGTAGTTAATCAAATTCCAAATTATATTCTTGAAATTGCCCACCAAATACTGCTCAAGAGGCAAATGATGAGCTCACAAGGAAGCATGCTAGATGTAAACTTCAGCATATATCCCAAAAGCAGTAAATTAAGCCAGCATTGCCTGAGGAAGCTTTTTGCAGAAACACATATTCAAGGCTGCCCAAAGAATTTGCTCTCACAGTGGTCAAATAGCAGTTGAAGATGTTCAAATAGCTCTACAAAATCTTCCTACATGTTGAAACAGAACAAGAACTCACTGAAGTTGCAGAAATTTAGTGTATGGAGAGTGGGTATAAATCTTCCATGTCCTGATGGAATGATCAGAGGTCTATCTGTGATAACCCCACTTGTCCATCATCCTAAGAGTGATCTGCACTTCTTTTTTTTCCTTTATAGACACCACTGACTTATATATACCACCCCAATGTGCTGCATAGCTCCTGTTATTCCCCGTGCAACAAAAGTCATCCCTGTTTGCATGGTCCTGCTTTGGCAGCCTTCCCTCCTACCTCGGCCATACAACTGCCAGCTCACAGTTTCTCTGGTCTCAATTCAGCCACCAAACCCCAGGCCAAGCTCTAAGGCCTGAGCAGCTTCCAATATATTTCCTTTTCCTTGTTGCTCTCTGCCTGGGCCCTGCATATTGAAGAGGCAGCTAACAGCTAGCCACCAGCAATCAGCTGTGCACCACCTGCTCCTTTAATCTCCTGACTATCTTCCCTGGATTAAGAAGAAATTTGATTCACCCATAGCAAGACAGAGAACGAAAGGCTGCTGGAGACATCACACAGGCATAAAACAGACCACCACAGTTCATGACCATATGAAAGCAGGCCTGGCAAAACTGTCGAGTTTCCCCTTCAGAGAACTGTGCTCTCCATGCCGGAGACTCCCTGAAACTTCAAGCAAAATGTGCAGAATGAGCTGGGACTTCAACCTCCCAGGAGGCTGCAGATTTACCAGCTGAGTTCACAGTTCGCTAAAATAGGATACAGCAATATTCAGCAACAGGATTTAATTCCATTAAGTAATTATTTCACCTGTGGTCTAGGGTATTAATTTTGATAGAGTCTTATAAAAGAAAGTCATTACAGATGCCTTAAAGGTGAACATCTACAAAGTGAATGGCAGCTATAAATCCATCACTATCTAATTGTTGCAGTCCATATGCCAATGCATTTTCTTGCCCTGTCTTCTCCTTCCTTCTTTTTCTCAGTCAAAGATTTACTTTTCCCAATAATTAAATCAAATTAGATAAATTTGAGCCTAACTGAAACTAATTTTGTATAATATCCCAAACCATTTGCATAAGGCTTCTAAAAATCTCCAAGCTATTTCTCTAGGCAGTGGGGTAGCTAATTATCTACCTCTCCAAGCAGCCTTCAAGGCATCACAGATCATATGTTTAGAAGACAGAACAATTTCATTCCTTTCCAAAAAAAGTGTCCATTACAGTCCTAATGCATCGTGAAAATTCCATGTTTCCACAGAGATTAAATAATTCACCCTCCATGGAATATATTTGATCATATAATAACAGGCAGACATGATCATTATACCCTGAATATCACCATTTAGGAAATCAATTCTTGAACTTTTGGGATATGCAAATCCAATTGATTCTTGAACTGTGGAGCTCTCAAAATGAACTAAGACTTTTGGCAGCGTGCAAATATTCACCATCCCTTTAGGCTGCACCAATATATGGCACCAATATGTGGCATCCTCTCCCACATACAATGGATTCCATCTCAACACAGTAGGATACCCTTCCCTGCAACAATTTGGCTTACAAAAGCTAAACTACACTACAGAAGTATTCTAATTATGATCACTGTTCAGCAAGGATAAAGTATTAGAAACAAAGGAATTAAATTTGAAATTGTTATTCACAGGCATAGTCTCTCTGTGCTTCCCAGAATACAGAGTTAACTATTCAAACAAAAATCAGTCCCCTGGCCACAGCCCCTCACTGACACAGTGAACATCTGACTGGGCTGACTCACAACCTGTTGTTTTGAACCATGGATGGGCTGAGCTCTTGTTTGACTATATATAAGAATCCTGGTAGGACTCACCAAGATCCAAAATATCCAGATCTCTCACGACTCTTTCATAGTGGAAATTTTCAACTCAACAACAACAGAATTAAAGTGGTGTGTTACTAAAGCAAGACAAGCAAACACATAACAGCATGTCCTATATGCAGATTCTGGGTTTTTTTCCAAGCATCTAAATATAAAGCTATTCATACCCCAGTCTAAAACTACAGTTCTTACTGTACTTGAAAATTAAGTCCTCTTTAAATTGTAGGTGATCACTGTTTTTCCTGGAATCTATATTCAAGCAAAACTCCTTTTAAAATTAATACGTTCCAAGCATTAACAAAGAATTCTCATTCCACAGACAGCCAAGGGTTGCAGGCTCAAGCCCATACCTTTTCAAGGCTTGCCTGCAAGCTGGGGCAAGAGACCACGGATGAAAACGATGGATGGGGGGGACAAAAACTTGGCATCTGATGTGATCTGACTGTCACACTTTAGAATAACCATCTAATCATGATTAACCCAAGCGCACCTGCTAACATGTTTTAAAACATTGCCCGTCTTGAAGAGAAGGAAAGCATTCACCCCTAGCATTAATATAAGGAATATTTCACAGAGTAATTTTCATCAGTGTTTTACCCTTTCCTTCAGTGCTGAAGACACCCCAAGACAAAGTGCTCAGCAGAAGACTATTTATACCTGAGAGACATGAGGGATTCATATCATGAAGTCACAATGCCAATTTCCGTACCAGCCCGTCTTAGGAAGAGCCTAAACCCTAAACAATTCACCAAGGAACGTCCACCACATTACATTTACAAGAAGAACAAAAACACTTCTAGGTCCCTGGAGGGCTCAGTTATAACCCCTCACTTAAGTTACAACCTGAGTCTCACATCCCATCTTCTCTAAATGGCTTACTGGGGCTAGCATAAGTCATGGAGCAAACTCTCTGGTGCCATACTGAACCCTCTTTCTTTGGGGTTCGAAGTGTCTAAAACACAAATATTAAGAGACCCAAACACAGTATAATGCAGTGCAAAGACACATTATAAATTATTTTTCTGAAGTTTTGAAACCTTTGAGTGCATTTGCACCCAAGTGCACCAAACCCATTGCACCCCGAGCGTGCACACAGGGAAAGGACTAACTGATGCTTCTGAATACTCCTCGTCCACTTTATGGCTAGGACCTCAAATCTATTATTTCTTTCACAGAAAAAGACAAAAGTTCTCACTATTGCTTTTCTGCAATTTTTTTTTTTATTATTTTGAGGATGGAAAAGCACTTCCTCCTGACACTTGAATATTACAGTTTAGACTTCAACTCTTTTCAACTGTGAGTAACAGGTCCACTGAGGCCATGAGCAGCCTCGAATAGCATATTCCCTACTATTTCTCTTCCTCATCCTGCATTTCCATGGAGCTAAAAAATACTTCACAGCCAACAATAGCTCCAATAACAGAAATCAGCTAAAATCTCATTATCAAGGCACTGATAGGAAGAGATAGGATGCATTTTAGGGCACAAAGACTGAAGAGAAAGACGAGTCAGAACATTATCCCAGTACCTGGGAGTCCTGTTCTGCCAAAGACTTCCGAGTCAGTCCTTGGCAAGCCACAGCAGTTCTCCAAAACCAGTTTCTCCACTAGCCATTCCTCCAGTATCTTCTAGTATAAACTTATAGAACTGTTCCCCTACAGGTTCTGATAGTAAAGAATAAGCGATACTGAAGTTCAGTGGTCAAAAGAGTTTAAATAAGTACTCTCAAATCAAAACATGGATTTGTATTTGTTTACCTGAATAACCCCAGCATGCTACAAGTATTGTAAAATCAAAACTCTTTATCAAACTCACTGATGGCAATTGAAAAAAATGCCCAATAACCAGAGCAGGCTTTGGTAAAAATAAAATATTAATGAAAATATATATGCATATCTAGATTTCTTTGAACTACTTTGATCTGGAAAGTAGGTTGTATGGTTTTTATTGTCAAGCTTTTTAATGAGGTTTCTAATAGTTCACAAAAATAGCAGTAACCACAAATACAAAAAACACTTGTAACTCTTCGTACATTTGGTACTAACATATTCTAATTTATATAGAAGATATGGTTTTAAATGAACTTTAAAACAATGCAGTACTTATTCGTCTAAGAGGATGTCCAGAAATTACCTAGAATAAAAATAATTCAAATCATAAATAAAGTGGAGGACAGATAATCACTACAGCAATGTCCATACATGAAGAACACTGAGAAAAGATACAACATGAAGAAATTACAGTAATATTATGCACCTGTGTCTTTGTGGGTATAAAGAAACAAACAGGCTGAAATACCTATTTGATTGACAGAAAAAAATTAGAATTTGAGAGTGATCATAAAATATATATTTTACATTAGGGAACAAGGAAACATTTATAAAATCAGATTTCAGGTACTAAATAGCCAAGTAAAAAGCTTATTTAGAAACAGCAGAATAAAGGTAGTAATTAAAATAACATTTGAAATTGTATTTTCTGAACTATTTTAACAACAAAATAATGCATCATTTACTTGCACTGAATATTTTTTGCAATGCAGCTGCCAGATTCGTGCCACACTGAATTTATTCAATATCCTTTTTAAAAAAAAAAAACCTAGACTGATACATTTTCCATGAAGTTATTTAAATACTACCCCAAGATGCCAAGTTGGCTCTGTGACTGCAAAGATGTATTTTTTAAAGAGTGCGAAATAATTCATTAACATATTCATGAGGGAGTAGAAGAACTGCAGACTTCAGGTGAAACACTAGCTTAAGTATCACCAGAGTTAAATTGCATCAAAAGGTGCTTAATCCTGTGAACATGCTTGCTATAGCACCACTGAGACTTCTACTGAAACAGACAAGTGTTCATGTAAGTCCCCAGGAGCTTTACAACAAAGAGGTGAAATTTGGTTTAAATAAGGACACTGGCACAAAGAAGCCACCACCATAACTGGGGCGGGGGGAACCACACCAAAAAAAAGCCCAGAAAAACAAACCACACCAAAAAACTGAGGAAGAAATAAGGATAAAAAAGCAACAGGGGCATTTCCAGCCAGAAAGTAATGTTCTGGCAAACAAGAAGGAAAAGTTGGTTAACAAACTGCATAGCAACTTCTTGATTTGCTGCAATTGTGTCCAATCTTATCTTTTAAAATAGACTACGAGATTCACACACCACGGATATCTGTGACCAAGTACTGTACATGCTGGCTAGAAAGTCAGTGTTGCCTGTACAGCATTTTCTGCACTGGAGACAGAACATCCAGATTAAGAGCATGGGAAAGAACAGTGAGAATAATCATTACATTAGGACCTGTCTAATCTATTCTTATTCCTTTAACTGCTTTTTCCCACATTTAGAAAATTTTCATTTCAGCTGCAATCTCCCAGTCTTGTTACTGTCTAATGTTCCATGTTGGTTTGGAGCAGAGAATAGGATTAAGTGATTATCCTCTTTTCTTTGCAAATATTTCCTTTCCTTCACTTTTGATGTCATTGTTAACATCTCTCTCTATTCATGACTGCACATGTGATTTGTCTTTAATGGACTCTCGTTGGCTTGTCTGCAGTTCCTTTATCTTCTATTAAAAATATGTTAAAAGAAATTAGCCTATTAGCAGAAATGCAACAGTAGTAATTTTGTAAACAGCAATATAGAACAATGAATGCAGAACAATTCCACTACACTCAAATAAATGTATTTAAAATAAACTGATTGTAGTTTTCCAAGAAGCACAGCTTAAGAGCAGCTATTAATAAGGTGCTTCCATCATCATCCTCAGGACTGTTTTGATTCAAGACAACTGCATTTCCCAATTAGCTGGTTTGGGCTTGTATTTGTTTTTTGTTTGGTTGGTTGGTTTTTTTGGGGGTTTTTTTTGGTTTTTTCTCTTTTTCTTAAAGTAACTACCTCAAAACAACATAGGTGTCCCAAATAAAACGGCAGCTCTGCACAGACCTCTTGCATCTTCCTTTCCCATACATTAACTGTCTTGTACTGTCCATTTCAACATGGTGCAATTAGAGACAGACAGATCTGTACAAGACAACATCCTTCACAGGGGTCAGACTCACTATCAACTCTTGCACATGAATTCACACATCATCTGACATTTATCAGTGTTTGCTCTCTCTGGTCCTTGTCTCCCTCCAGTGGTGGGACTATCAGACCTCTCTACATTTTAAACAAGAGACACGGTCACCCTCTAAATCATACAGCTAAGCCTTCCTCAAACTTTTTATCATCCCACTGAATGAGGAATCCCAGAAATACTTACTATTTTTCCTCCAAACATGCAACTTCTCATGATTTTAATACTAATTCCTTTCCATCTCCAGTTCAACACTATTCAAGGTCAACCCTGGTCTCTTACGTAGTTCCAGCTTCAAGCCATTAGCAAGTTTCATTAGCACATTCTTTTTTTTATCTTACTTTTTGGTAATTAGTGAAAATAATAAATAAGATCAATGTCAAAGCCAGTCCCGGAGGAACTCCACTAATAACCTCCCTCCAGCCTTAAAGCTCCTTTCAACACAGTTTCTTGTTATCTCCTTCAGTCATTCCCAAAGCATTTGTACTAACAACCCTCCCCTCCAGTTTAGATAGCATTTTTCCCACGCAGCACCATATGGAGGGCTCTGCTGGGGCAGACTCAATCTTTCCTTTGCTCTCAAGGCGAGTGACATGGCTGAGAGAGACAGAGGGCACATTGCAAGAGGTGTTGTCAGGGAGAAAATTAAAAAGCCATCATATGTGGCCCTGATGGGACTTTATCTGGAAGGTTATGTATAGCTTTTCCATATAACAATAGAAAAATAATATTTAAAAAAAAAAAAAAAAACCCTGAAGGAGAAAAATTTAAAAGTCACTGATGGAAATCAAACAGAAGGATTTGCTTTTGTAGCTTAGCAAAATGATTAGATTTGTGTGGCAAGTTTGCGTAATGAGGGGGCTACAGGGGTAGCTTCTGTGAGAAAGCCAAGTTCCTCAATGGTGGCAGTAGCATCACTGGGATAACATATTTAAGAAGGGGAAAAGAAATCCTGTGCAGTTGCAGCTGGAGAGGGAGGTGAGAATGTGAGAGCAACAACTACACAGACACCAAGGTCAGTGAAGAAGGATGAGGAGGAGGACATGCGGCACCCCTGGAGCAGAGACTCCTCTGCTCCAGTGGTGGAGACCATGGTGAAGCAGCAGTGCCCCTGCAGCCCAGGAAGATTAATAATGGAGGAAACAGCTTCCTGCCGCCCATGGAAGACCCCACACTGGAGCAGGAGGAAGCCTGTGCTGTGGTAGACTCCTGGCAGGACCTGTGGAGCCGCTGAGAGAGGAGCCCATGCTAGAAGGAGCTTTGCTGACAGCACTCGTGAGCCCACAGGAGACGCACGCTGGAGCAGCCTGCTCCTGAAGGACTGCACCCCGAGCAAGGGACCCACATTGGAGCAGGTCATGACAAACTTCAGCCTGTGGGAAGGACTCACATTGGAGAAGTTCATGAAGAACTATCTCCCATGGGAGGGACCCACGCCGGAGAAGGGGAAGAGTGGGAGCTGTCTGAGTGTGAGGAGAAAGGAACAGCAGGGACAACATGCGATGAATGGACCTCAGCCCTCATTCCCTGTCTGCCTATGCCGCTGAGGGGGAGGAGGTAGATTAAATCAGGAGTAAAGTTAAGCACAGAAAGAAGTATGGGGGGAAGGTAATTTAGGATTTAGTTTTCTTTCTTTGTCATTATCCTATTCTGATTTGATTGGTAATAAATTGGACTAATTTCCCCAAGTCAAATCTGTTCTGCCCACAATGGTAATCAGTGAGTGAGCTCTCCCTGTCCCTAACTCAAAATCATTTCATTATATTTTCTCTCCCTTGTCCAGTTGAGGATGGAGAGTGATAGAGCGGTTTTGGTGGGCAACTGACATCCAGACAGGGTCAACCCACCACATCATCTCAACAGTAAATGCAGAGCTAGAGGGAGAAAACTGTTTAAAACAATAGAACAATGATAAAAATTCCCATGGACACATTCTGTCTGGAATTCATAATACCTTCAGATCATGAAAGGCGTAACATTTGTGATTCAACTTGTATATGTAAGGAGAGAATCTAGAAACAGTTCCTTTTGAAACAGTTTCAGTTATGAGATAGTGCCAATACCTGTGTTGCATATCTGAAAATAGTAGGCTTGATAACCCAGTAAGCTTCTTCTGATACTTCCAAATTTTTTTTCCTTTCCAAAGGTCCTCAGTGTTGACTTTGTTGTCTCCAGTGCAAGGCAGAAGAATGGGACACACATTTACATACAGCATTTTTCAAAATCATCACTCTCAAAGTCAGGCCCTAAAGGATAATGTGCAACAAGAATTGAAGATACTGGCTATTTTACCTGCATAAACATTCCTAGATCATTGCTGCCTTCAGCTCTTTACTTACATCTCTGCCTGTATAGCTTCACAGATCAGCTTAATTCCCTCCTTGTCCAACCAGGACATGCTCAGAATTTACTTACAACAGTCTCACCAGCATACCAGCTCTCAAGCTGATCATGAGCTTGAACTGATGTAGGGATACAGAGTGCCAGAGCTACTTTATTAGTTTTACTACCTCTGTCTGCTCACAAATCTAAACAGAAATTTTAGCCCAAAGGGGATGGCAAGATGTAGTGGATGGTATTTTACTGAAGATAAGTCAATGAAAGAAGGGGAGAAAAGAGAGGGAGGAGGCTGAAGTAGGGTGTGAAGGGATATTTTGGGATGTCAAAGTCTGTTATATTGTCATTTGCATGAATCAATATTTTATTTAAAGCTAGAAGATCTCATAACTACTGTGAAGAGCCAGATGGTTTAAAACCAGTATTACCTCTGACATTCATGAGCACCCTTGATAGGTAACAGCATTCAGTTTGTCGGGGGAAGGGGTGTTGGTGGGGTTTTTATCATTTTGGGATGATTTATTATTTTGGCCCTTGATGATTTTTCTCTTTAATCCCCTCTTCAATAACTTACTCTGTGTATTAAACTACAGTATCAACTCAACTACATTATAATAATTCATATATATATCAATAACATTATAAAATTATTTGTTCAGCTCAGTATAAATGCTCTATTGTTATTGTTCTGACCCTTACCCCTTACTTTTTTTTTCTAATGACATCTAAAAAAGGGAGAAAGGATGAAGTTTAGTCTGTGTCAGTACACCCAGCCATGACCCCCTTCTGCACATCAATGTCTGTATGTAACACATAGGTATGGCTGTCATCAGCACAATGAATTTGCTCAGTTCTAAAATAGAAGCATGCAATGCTTCAACAACAAAATTTTCCTACACACAATTCACAAGCCCCTCTGCTTGAATGAAAGTCAAATAACAAACAGAATGTGGGAACAAAAGAAGTTGCCTATCTGCAGATAAAATAAAATCCCATTGCTTAGGATTTATCTGAAATCAAGTGTGTCAGAAAAACAGATTTGTGTCAGAATGATCAAACAATGGAGGGGGAAATAAAAACCAAAGCAGCCCACTCCCCCTTTCAGAAAAGAGGGCTTGACTTGCTCACTGTTGCCACACTCATTCAGGATGTGGGCCAGCCATGCTGTAATCCCTGCTTTACCTCACTGAGCAGAGGCTCAGTGTTCAAGGAAGCATCCTCACTACCAGGCAAGAGACTGATAGAAAACAACTCTGGGAATGTTTAGTTGTTCGCATTAAGTGTAAAGCAGACCCACAGCTGAACAGCCAACAGGAGCACTCGTCTCAGTTGTGAATGGTAACTGTTCAGCTGGTGCCCTAGTTGAGGCTAGAAGAGTGTGTTATACGCCTGGGTTGCCTTCTCTGCCTCTTCCTCATTATCACTTTGGCTCAAAAAACCTCACATTCCCCAGCAAGACTTTCATTAAGATACCTCTAAAGGTATTATTTTCCAATAGAAGTTACAATGCACACAAGTGTTGTGGACCAAATCCATTCAATTACACAGCTAAAATGCTAAAGCGAAACTGAAATTTAAATCTTAGTTATAGACTATTGTTTTAATAGTAGTGATTGCCTGAAACCATCTTGGGAGACTGCAAAAATAAATTGGAGCACATGGATATTGTTCACAACACTTTTTAGTCTGCCTATAACTAAACACAAAAGAGAGTTCTGCTTTAAATTGGGATTAAAAACAAGAGACAGTTCTGCTTTAAAGTGGGACTTGAGCCTTGAACTTGATAGCATTACTCTAAATATAACAAATTTATCACTAACAACAAGTGAAAGTCCATCAGCAGCTAATTCACAAACGTAAAGACCTAAAATAAAATTGGATTTAAAAGGCCAGCGTTACTCAATAAACCACTTGAGAATAATAGCACTTGTCAGAAAGTCAGAGATATAAAGAGTTCTGGAGTTATCACTCACATAATACAGGCTTTCCAACATAGCCTAATTTTCCCCCAGAAAATATATTTTTGCCACAGAGTCAGTGAGTGCTTTCATAGGTTAATGCTGGCATGTGGGCTACTGTGCAAGAGTAGCTCCCAGCCTTGAAAGGCATTGAAGTAACACAACACCACAAAGTCGGGGGGAATGGCTGGTCCTGTGCCACAGAACTTACTTGTTGAAAGCCAGCAAGTGTAAATTGTTTGATAGAATCAAGCAACAATTCCTAGTGACCAACAATTTATTAGCTTTCTCCTCCCAAGTGGAGAATATCTGACCACAAGGCAGCCACTTACCTCCCTCCATTGCCAAGTCAGGAGATTATCTAGAGAAATAGAGAGAGATATATTTGAATGTCTGTGTCGTCTTGAAATACAAAAGATGACAAGACAGGGACTCACTTCACTACATGGGACAAACCAAGTCAATTTAACTACTCAATCTATATTTCTATTAACACTTGTAAAACATTTCCTTTCCTGCATTAGAGGCTAAGTGAATCATCAAGGATCACTATATGAAACCCTCCTACTTTTTAAATAAGGATGCTTATGAAATACTTAAGTACGCAACTGCCATATGAGAGCCACGTAGTTCAACTGCCTTTGCCCTCAATTTATGGCATATTTTTCCAGAAGAGTAACAGTTTATTCCTCCCATCATTCTAGCACAGTTAATCAATCTTAAAAAAAAAAAAAAAAACTGAGAAAAGTGAGTAGTTAGTCTGCTTTTTTCTTTCTCTGCAAAAAAGTGATTGATTGGGAAAGGACACACAATGGAAATGCTACTGAAATGTCAGGTTCTAATTTTTTTACAAAATATCATTTAAAATGTTATTTTAGTCTGTGCATTTGTCACTCACTGCAGCATGTTCATGAGCAAAGCTTATACAAAACAGACCATAAAAAAATTAAATCTTGCAACAACTTCCAAGAGAAAAGGGACAATGAAGTTAAGTCTTATTTTGTTTCCTCTCCAAGTCAAATTTCATTGGTGTGGTTATCACAGAATGAAAGCAAGGAAGTTCGTGACTGAAAACAGCTTTCTGGCTGGGAGCAGGCTAGATGCTAACAGAGACCTTGACTCAGTTCAAGGTCACTTTTCTTTCCCCTTGTACACTTTCTGATGTGTCACGCAGGAAATAAATTTTTTGGTACTGGGGCAGAAATGCAAAAAAACCAAAGGCTTGTTGGGTCCCATGTGCCACTGTTTCATATTCCCAGAGCTTATAAAATGAAGATAATTAAATACACGAGCCTCCCAAGAGTATTGTGAAAATTAATTACACAACAAATTTAGAGAACATTGAGAATAAGAAGTACTCTGTGTCAGTATTTGCTGCTATCTTTATTCATACCGAAAAACCCAAAAATATTATTTTTTTACATTTGTAGGAGTAAATGCATTAAAATGCTCAAATGCAAAGTAGAAACTTTTCAGAATTATTTCAAGAAACCAAAACTGTACACTGTTAGTAGAATCTTTATCAAAGATGGCAACTCTTGAGCTCAGAAATTAAGTACAAGAGCTGTTAAAAATAGTGAAATAAGTCAAACTACATTTGGAATAATAATTGGCAAACTTTTCTAGATCTATGAAGAAACCAAATTTATCAGCTTTCTATCCAGGATAGCACAAATTATTCAAGAGAAATAAAATTCAGCATATTCAATTTTGAAGTGGACAAATTAAACTATAAAAAAAATCCTGTTCACTGACTGGAGATCATTTTGTGCACACAAAATGGCCATGAGCAGACCAGGTCCTTCAACTGTTTCACTATTTAAAACACAGAATCACAAACCTGTAATGTTAGGAAGGGACCTCTGGAGATGATCTAGCCCTATCCCTCTGGCTTAGAAGGGTCAAAGAGAGCAGGCTGCTCACGGCTGAGTCTGGATTTTGAGTAACAGCAAAGATAGAGATGCTACAGACTCCCTCCCTGGACACTCCATCTAACAGTGACCCTACCCAGTTTGTATCTTATTTCTTTGCTGTGTTTAAAAACAGCTTCCAGGAGAATTTGCTCTCTTTCCCAGAGATCAAGGTGAAGGCGACTGGCCTGCTGTTTGCCTGATCCTCCTGCTTGCCCTTCTTGAAGATGGGAACTCACAGGAACATCCTCTCAAACTCCACGACTTTTCAAAGGCCACCAAATGTAACCCCATGACACAAGCCAGCTCCCTCAGTACTCAGGGGTGCATGTCCATCAGGTCCCATGTACTAGTGTATGTTCAGTTTAAGTGTCCCGTAACCTAAGCCTCCTCCACCAAAGATGAGCTTTCCTTGCTCCAGGCTTTCCCAGTAGTCTCAGGGCACTGAGACTCCTGAAGGCAGATTTTCCCAGTAAAGACTAAGGCAAAGAAGGCATCAAGTACCTTGGTGTTGCCAATATTCTTTGCCATCAGGGCATCACATTCAGTACCATACCCACATTTTCCCTAGTTTTCCTTTTGTAGAAATCCTCCTCATTCCCTCTCACATCATTTGCCAGGTTCAACTCTGCAGGCTTTGGCTCTCCTAATCTCATTTTTGCACTCAGTTACTTTTTTATTCCTCATAGGTCAACTGGCTGCACGTCATTCTTACATTTTATATCTGAGTTTTGTCAGGAGAATCTTGTTCACCTATACAGACCTCCTGACATTCTTGCCTGTTTCCCGCAAATCAGAATGGATCATTCTTGAGATTGGAGCCAGTCATTTCTGAAAAAATCATTCAGACCTTCTAGATCCCTCTTCTCTCCAGGACTGTAACGCATGGTATTCTCTCAAGTCAGCTCTCCTGAATTCCAAGACTGTGATCCTGCTATTTGCCTCAGTCTTTCAGGATTCTGAACTCCACCATTTCAAGGTCACTGTCACCAAGACACTGTCACTGGTCATGCCTGACACGCCTTCCTCGCTTGTAAGTAAGGATCCTGCAGAGCAGGTTCTCAGTCACCTGTGTCAGGAACTAATCATTGCTGCACACTGCAAAGAATCCTCCTGGATCGCTTGTGCCCTGCCGCATTGCCCATCCAGCACTGATAGCAGTGTTTTATAGTCCCACAACTTGTGAACAGGAGGATTCTTCCAGATGTCTGAAGGTCTTAACTGCATCTGTTCCTTGATCAAACACCCACCATATCATCCACATTGGTCTGCCTACTAATTCCAGCCCATAAGCACTCAGCTGGCTCATCCATCACAAGACAGAGCTCTGTATATTCCTCCTACCCTCTCACATAAAGGTCAGCTCCCCCACCTCACTGTGCTGCCTTGTCCTTCGTAAAGGTCCTGTATCCAACCACAGCAACTCATCTCCTGTATGAGCTATTCCACCACATCTTTAATATCCCTGAGACTGTAGCCCTACAAACATAGAAGCACATGGTTTCCCCTGCAGCAAGCACTAGTGTAGAAGCACTTGAGAGAGTTGCCCAGTTGTGCTGAATTCCCAATAAATGGATGAAGGTTTCTTCCATCATGCTGTCATCTCACTGCTCCCTTATTTGTGTGCATACACTTGAAATGGGCCCACTTTACCCCTCTTTTGTTGATTAGAAGGTCTCTCTTGTCCTCACTTTCTTAAGGGGCAACATCTCATTTCTGTGTCATTCCTAGTTTAAAGGTGTCCTTTTACTAGGACAGCCAGCCAGTAGGTTCTTTATAGCATTCCTTGGTCTTCAGAGTCTCCCAGGGTTGAGAAAGTACATCACACTTATGGCATTTCCTATGATTGAAGTCTCTGCATTTGGCCATTCCACAACATACACATTTCTTGGGGAAATAACTATCAATTCCCCGACAAAGGAAGGAAATCAGTCTTGAAGAGACCTTCCCCTCTGGAAAAAAAAAAAAGTGTTTGGAGCACTGTCTTCAAACTTTGGCAATAGCCAAGTTGTTATTGATTTCACTTCATTCTGATTGATTCCATCTCTCTGTTCTTTCCTAGAGAACCTGACCTTCGACTTCAGAAACCTGAAGCTTCAAGTTTAACGATTAAAAGGATTCTTCTGCATTAACGAAAAATAAGTTCAAGAAATCCGGTTACCTAAACAGCTAGAGAAGATTAATATATAAAATGTAAGCAAAAGCTACAGATTTTAAGACACTCTGCTTTTGGGATACTCATCCTTCTGCCCATAAAGTAGCTTAAAATACATATTGTGATGTAATATTTCTAAAACCATCCCAGAGATCTATAACTGTGCTACTTATTTTCAGAGATAAGTTATACAGCCTTGTTGATTTTCAAGACAATTTGGACTCAAATAATTTGCAAAAATGGGGCTAAGATGCATTTGCAAGTCTTCTCTTTTAAAATTAGAAGAGACCGAGGATTTGAGACATTCAGCAGTAGTAAGTTTAACTAAAAATTTATTATTCAGATAATTTCACAAGAAGAAAGTTTGGATCTTGAAATGAAGAGGACAAACCCAGAGAGTAACCAAAGAACCAACTTGCATTTGCAATTAAACAGCTTCTTATAACCAAGAAAACCCCTAATTCTTTATTTCAGTGAATATTCATTTGACTTCCTTGTCTAACTTCAGGACTTTTCCTTGTGACACTTGTCCCTCAATGGTATTGCACCTGCACACCAAGATCCATTTTTGCAAATGCCAAGCCAATTCATTTCTTTTTCTAGCATACATAAATCAGAAATCATTGGAATTATATCATAATAAAAGGCATGGGGGGAGGGAAATCCCTCAGCAAGCAATTCGCCAGCCCAAGATTTACTATCAGTTGAGCTGAACAGCCAATCCCAATTTAGAGATAGGACACCCTTAAGATGTTCAGCCCGGAGTACAATAGTATCCAACCCGAGCCAGTTACAAACCTGCCACTACCAACTATTCCTGTACAAACAGCCAGACTGCTACATGCCTTTTAAAAGAAATCACTTGGCAAGAGCTTTATGATTCAAAACATTTAAGGCCTTATGAAAGTCCATAAATAGAACAAGTAATTTTTAAAAAACCTTGCTCTGTTGCAGAAAAAAGGATGTCATTATGGACTTTAGCAATGTCAGCAACAGCATTGCGTGCTAAATAGGAGCCTGACTGGAGAATGTTTTAAGAAAGCCAGGTTGATTTAATCATTCCATGCCAGTTGTTGAATTTTTTCAGCACAATATACGCCGTTGGTAACTGACACAATAAAATCTCCCGTTTCGAGGAGTTCAATGCATTTCAGGTAGGTTTTGTGTCAAAGGGATGCATTAATAGAAGCTGTGCTGAAGATAAATCCTGAAGTCAGAATTGTATTCTGAGCCCACTGGAAATGTCTAAATGGGTTTCTTTTTAATTAAAAAATACTTCATTGCAATGGGATAGTCACAAAGCTTCATTAGGTAGTATAACTTTTCCCCCTGTATCTTCTATAGTATACTCCTCTAAACAATATTTTAACTTCTGTGTGTGTGTGTGTGTGTGTGCCCTAAGAACACTAATTGGGTAGGGTTGTTTGGCTGGAAACTGCTAGGCATAATATGGAGCCCTCTAGCTCCCACCTGCACTGATCTCCACTGTGCCAAGCACTAGGAAAACCACTCAAGTCTCCAAGCTTCCATTTAGAGCCATCAGTAATAACCACCCATAGGAAAGAGGGAAAGGGACAGAGAAGCAAAACAATTTGGTTTTGTTGAGATGAGCCACCAGAGTCAGAAACTAAGTCAAAACTTTGTACTTCATAGCCAACATCTCTTCTCTGAGAGCAGGGGAAGTCATTTCCTAAGGACTGCCATTGCCTGCATTTCTTAATTTAAGCG
The DNA here is from genome assembly GCA_013397895.1 of Origma solitaria. Taxonomy (NCBI): domain Eukaryota; kingdom Metazoa; phylum Chordata; class Aves; order Passeriformes; family Acanthizidae; genus Origma; species Origma solitaria. The sequence goes on from VZRL01002376.1 coordinate 91,647, forward strand.
ATAAAGGGAAAAATTCCTAAGCCTGCTTAGTGACAGGCTTCTCCTCCCTGCATTCTTTCCCCTCTCTCTCCTTTCCTTTTCCCCAAAAGGTACTTCACATACTGCCAGATCTATCTTGTGCAAAACTACTACTCTAGATCTGTCAGGTTATATGGGAGAGAAAAAATAAATGAAACAAAAAAGCTGATTAAATAAACTATCACTTACAGACTTAAATAAGTGTTCAAGTAGTATTTGGGGATGCAGATTACCAATGCTTTAAAGAGGCATATGAGCCATAGCATGTACTTTGAAATACCCGCCTTTTAAAGAACAAAGATTAAAAGAATTAAAAACTGAACCGTATTTTTAGCCTGTGGAAGCAGCAGTTGTGGTTACTCCTATCCCCACACATGCAGCAAGTCACAAGCATGTGCCCCTCCTTGTGTGCCGGAGCACACTGAGGCTGTACAGGCACAAGGTGTCACAGCTTAACCCCAGGGGAGATGACACACCTCCACTGACCACACCTGCCCAAGATCTCCCAGTAAGTCACAAAGAGATTTCTTTCCAAGACACTGAGGAGCTGTACGTCTGAGGTCAGTATAGCACAAAACCCAAACTAATAAGGACTAATGAGTTAAAATCACGTTGCTATGGTCTGCTTCTAGGCAGAAATAAACGTCTAGGTTTTGCCTGTTCATCCAAAGAGCAGATTGTTCCCAAGTGAGATGCAAGCAAGATCAAAATTCAGATACAACAAACTTCCTATCTGATCTTTATTCCATCATAAAACTGCAATTTGTCAAATGCTAACATTTCATGGAAATACTTTCTTTTGACAGAACACAGACAGAGGCAGGCTGGAAACCTGCTGTTTTGTAGCTGTTTATTTACCTGTCTCCTCAGCAATGAGGAGCTGGATGCCAAGGCTTGCAGGTTTCAGAGCCACCTGAGCTCCCAGCTGCCTGACTCCAACTTGTGGCTCCCAGGACAGCCTCCCACTCACCAGGGAGCCCGAGGAGCCCTTGAAGCTGCTGAATAAAACTGCTATAATCCTTTTAGTTTCACTAGCAAACCCCACTGATTAACAGCAGCAAAACTGTCAAACCCTGTCAGCTTCACACAGCAGCAGCCAGGGATCCTGGGGAGCACACCAGTTTCATAAGCAAAACATTGTGATATTTTAATAGCATGTTTTGGGGGAGGGGGATAATTTCTTATCTCAGTTTAGAATTGTCACTGTTTTGGATGAAAATTGATGAATAAAAATTTGGTCTCAAAGCCAGCTCAGCCAGAACCAAGTGAACTGCTCCTATTTGATACCTCATAATTTCTGGCAAACTACAGTGCTGTTTTCCTGTAGGTTACTAGTCTGAATCAAGACACTCATGGCAGCATAGGAGCAGGCTATAATCCTTTCTCTGTACTTCCTACCACAAAAGAGGGACTATCAATGAGGTATAATTTATATACATATTCAGAAGTTTGCCAATATAACCACTTCAACCAGAGAGGCAGCCTAAGTCAGTAAATTATCTGCTAAAATCTAAAAAGCATTCACTCATCAAACAGATAATCTGGTCCCTGTGTTGGATGAGCTGAGGGGACCCAGCTGTAACTCATTACAAAAATCATTCCCATACACTGCTGGAGAATGCCTGCTCTGTGACAGTAGGACATCATCTTTTCTCAGTAGCTCATCTTATGCAGCTTTGATCTTGACTGAATCTCCCAATATAAACAGATATTATAGTTTTAAGAAGGGTCTCAAACCACAGTAATTTAGTAATCTAGATACCCATGGGAGGAAAGTTTGCACCATTTTTTATAACCTTAAGGTTTTTGCAGGACAAGAAAAATTGACAAGACATTAGGGAACCATTATGAGAGAAAATAATTAAAATCTGATCTTTACTATAGTTTTGTCTGTATATGAATAACATTTTCTTTCAAGAAACAGAGGCTGATTTGAGACTGCTCTGAAGCAGTGTATTACCATTTTATGTTGGCCTGCTCACTAGCTCTGTGGAAAATTAGCCAAAAAAGAAAAGACTAGACCTATGGCTAACACAAGCATGGCTAAGGGCTTGTTTTACACAGTGCTGAGATTTCATTGTCACGGTTAAAAGCCTGGAGTGTTCTTGAAATTAAATGGAGACAGAGACAGCAAGGTATGTTCCCTGCAGCTGGAACAAATTATAATCTCAACAGAGTTAATCATCAATTAAAAACTACTCTATCTCACATCATATTTTTCCTCCTCTGCAAAGTAATCTCAAGTCCCTATCTCTCACTCCACCAACTTCCTCACAAACCCTACAAACCCACATGGATTATTCTTTTAGAGACCTCCAAGCTGCCCAGGATCACATCTTACGTAAGACACTCACCTTGCCTGACTTTTCTTTCTGGGATTGGAAAGTTTCAGTTATTGGAGATGTCAGCCTGAGACACCAAAGAATTAAAACTTTGCCAATTTTCTTTAAACCAATTTATGACATTATATGCAATTTGTCCACAGAAAGGTACCAAAGTTTTAGGTAATATGCATAAGGAGCTGCACATTTTGCTTGACAGAACTTGGAGATGATGCCAACAATCTGCTGCTTTCAAGAATATAAGCCACAGCTGAGCCTGTTTCAGAGCACTACACTCACTGGGGCTTTGCAAGGCCCAGCAGCCATTGCCAGCCCCAGCTCTGTGATTACATGATTTCTATCCATTTTGACAACATGGAGTTTCTGCTGGCATTTTCAATATCGAACACTGAACAGGCAACTTTTTTTCCCTAAATTAACTGTAAACAAATCTTTTGTGATGGCTGGCCTGGGAAGCTAGCTTAGGTGATGCAAAGGTGAAGTTCTACCCTTCTACCTTCAAAATTCTTTCCTCTGCAAAAGAATTTATACTTCAGTGCAGTATCTCAGCAAGACAGCAAAAGAAGCTGAAAGATTATTTTTCTTTGTTGTTGAATGAGCTGTTATAGGTGACCTACAAAGATTTTTAATACCTTCAGTCATGGTGCTTATTAGTATCCTTTCTTAACTAAAAGGTGAAAGAAGTCCTTAAGCCAATTGTCCTGAAGGTTTAGGGCTGTGGAAGTTTATTCTCCTCTCCCTTCCCCTGCACCTTTTTGTCTCTCACTTTGAAAAAATAAAAATAACATGAATTATATCTGTTTGCTGCACGGAAAATTCTCACCATGTAATTTAAAAACTGATGTCTATCTATGGCAAATAGCATCTTGTAACACTAATTTATAATAGGGTTTAACAAACATAAGTGAAGATGAAGTGGTTAAAGGGGAAAAGATAAGTAATTTGAAACCTTATTTCACTCTGAGCCACTTTTACCTATTCTTTCATGTCATGCATGGAACACTGAGAGCTCCTTAAAAGAATAAGAGTGTAATGCTACCCTTTTCCTTCAGCCTATTGCAAGACAAACAATCAGAAACAGTTCTTATCACTGAAGTTCCCAGAAAAAAAACCCAGACCAAAACTCCTCACAAATAAGCACAACTAGAAAAAAACAAAACAAAACAACACCAGCAACCACTATATACACACACACAAACAAACCAAAAATGCAAAAGTTTCTAAGCTTTATCATTGGGGCTGAGGAGATGACTGAAAGGCTTAGTCCCTTTACAGAAAAATGTAAAAAATACACTTTTTAATTACAGGACAGTTTCATTCCAGCTTTCTCTGGAACATGGCCATTTTCCATGGGAGTGTGCCCATAATATGGAACATTGTATATTGCAACAACATACGCAAGATATAATAACTGTATATAGCCACAATATATAGATATAACCACATCATATGTTGTTAAGGGTTTATATGAGTAGAACCTTAGTTTTGCTGAGGTTCCAGGCCATTTCATACTAGCAGACAAGGAGAGTTTTGTAGCATGAACAGATACTGAACACTAACAAAGCCAGATCTTCTAGGCTATATTCAAAGGGAATTATGGATTGTTGACAACCTTTACAGAAAATATTGGGATCAGAAGCCACCAAAATTTTCTTATCCAAAAGGAAATAACTAACAGACAGATTCAGAGATACATAATTTTGTCCAAGACATTAGAAAATAAGTGACTACTGATAAGTTTCTACATCCATATTTAGTAACTGACCTTCTCACACCACCATTAGAAAAATTAAATACTTTACAATACAGCTGGAATAAAAGCCTTTAGAGTTGTGACCACAACCCCTCCCCCAAACAAATACTGAAAGGTGCAGGTCTGGAATTAGTGGACTAATTTTGGACTCCCAGAATTGACAGCAGAACAGTGACAATCATTAAATAGCACTGCCAGCTGAAAACGCTTGACTTATTGAGTGTTTCAATTAATACTGTAGCTTTTTTTCACAGATAAAAATATTTTTCTTTTTTTTTAAAGGGTAGTTCTGTCTAATAGATTGTACAAGAATCAGCAGTATTCCAAATAAAATAAATGAAAAAGTTATGTTCTGAATTTCTAGCAGAAACAAGCAATCACCAAAAGTTCAAACTTACTGTTTTCCAAATATCATTTGCTTCTGCTTGGATTGCAAAAACACTGAGAACAAACAAAACAAGATCAAAGACAGAGTCCACATTGCAGAAAATCTTGAAATAGCAACAGAAATCTCAGAAGCAAGAAAGAAAATCCAAACAATAGAAAGAAACAAGGACAGGACTTGGAACAAGTCTACAAATGAGGCTTTTTGTGTATCAGCACAAATATCTTACTTGTGTTTTCCCCCCAGTAACATTATCCCAGCTCATGCTGAAACAAGCCTGGATTCAGAGCAGCTCACATCAGGTGCATCAAAAAATCCAGAGGAGGAGGGAAAAAAAGGAAAACTGTTTTGATGGCATTGTCATCAGGAGTCTTATCGCTATAAACATACCACTTTGTTCATTTTCATATCAGGAGTTGATTCAGTTATTACCATTCAGGAGAAAACACTGCGAGATTAACTCCCTTCTCCCTACCCCTGCTTACTAGCGATCTCTGCAGGCCCATGGCACAGACAGAGCTCTTTATAAAGTTTTGCAGAGAATTAAAAAGGCAGCTCAATTACCGTCAGCAGGCAGATTTCCATCAGGAGAGCCATAAAGCAAGACGGTGGGTTGAGGTATCCTGGCTGACAGCGGACAAACTCTCTCTGTCCCTGCTCCCTCAGACCCGGCTGGCAGGTCAGGCACCTTGGCACTGCCCCACCTGCTTCAGGCAACAGCTTAAAACCACCTGTTAGAATTTTAAATTAGGCCAATTAACATCGACCTGGGGGAGGGTGCACTGGCATCAGCCACAGCCTGACCATTGGAAAGCAGAACTGGTGGAGAAGTGGGAAGTAAGCTTGGGATCAATAAAATCTATCAATAGCCTTGTAAGTGTGGGGCAGATCTCCCAACGATGGGACAAAGGGCCAAAGTAGCTGTAAACACAGAGCTCAGAGAAAGGCCCTGGGCATATGTCGGTCAGTTAGTAAAATTAAGATACAGATGGCTCCAGTAAAGCAACCTAGGGTCTTTAGTGCCCAGTGCTGGAACATGCATATTGAGCCCAAGATCATCACAGGGTCCTGGGGATGAAGGGTTTCTCTGCAGCACTTGTGAACACAAACACACTTTGCAGTCCAAACACTCTTCAGAGCCATGGCCCAGTATCAAAGGAGCTGGGCAGAACAAAAGAAGATGGAGAACACAGGGGTTTCATTTCAGGTATGAAAAAAAATAGCAGTAGTGACTCACTCAAGTCCTTTTCTCGCTCAGTGAATATCATACAGAATAAGCAGTGGTTCAGTAGCTAGAGCCATGGATCTGCTGATTAAAGCCATGAGTTTTTGTCTGTGCCCTGAAGCCCAATCAGCCCTGGTCTGTGCTGACCAGGATACAGAACAAGAGAGCTGAGAACCTGTACTGCAGCTGTGTGGGAAATGCTGGGCAACATAGCAGGCAGGGTTAAATGCATAGAGAAAGTGCACAGAAATTAAAACATTTGATCTCAGGAGGGTGGCACACACCCCCTAGAAACCGTCAGCCTGTTCTGCAGCCAAACACCAAATGGCCTCCTTCAATTTTCTTATCTTCTATTTAGAGAAGACAGATAGCTCAAGGAGACTTAGAGCAACATCTTTAAACTTGGTTTAATTTCCTATGTCTGAACAGTTCCATGGCCCACTTTATAATTGCTGCATCTAATGGAAGTGGGAAGGTAAATGAAAAATGCCAAGCTTTATGAGACAGTGAAGCCTGGTAAGTTCCCTATTGTGTTGCTATTCATTTTCACAGTGGAATTACATAATTTGTGGTGCTCCTTCCTGACATGCACATTCAGAATTATTTTCTTCAATAGACCACTCTTAAGAGTACAGACTCATCTTGTATTTTGAAACACTTTATTCACTGCTTTTTCATTAGATACTCTTGGAAGGCTGGAAACCTTAAATCTAACAACAGCTGAGACCTACTCCTGCCCCACAGAACAATATGACAAACCCTTCAGACTCCTCTAGAAATTACTTAAATCAGGAAGAGCCTGGCCACTGAATTCTTGTATGCTCTATTACAGAGTACAGCTAACAATTTGCTTTTGCAGGGACCAGTGCAAATTAGCCTGGATGGAATTTCAAGACATTAAAGCAGGAGAAAAAGGAGTAATAAAATGAATATTTTAAGAGAATGACTAACTGTTTTCTTTCATAAAACAAAATGTAAATTTGGGTGCCTGAGAAAGAATACACAGGACAAGGTTCCTGCAAGCACGGGAATGATCTAGGAACACAGGTGCCGGAGCTCAGCTCTGCAGCTAATGTGTACAGGGACTGCTGACCATGTAGACATGTTGAACTACCTTTAAACTAGGTAGTAAGCATATTTTGGAGACCATGTTATGGCAGCAATTTCAGTGGTCACTTTTTCCACAGGTGATGACCACAGGCACCTTTGCTGACTTGTGCTTCACTATTCGACAACAGGATAAATAAGGGATCCCATTTTTTTCCTTTCCCTCAACAGATGGGTACTGCCTTCAAATAAGCCAAATTCAGCTATGAAAACTCCATGCAGATCTCATCATCCAAAACTGCATTCTCTCCAGGAATGGAGAAGTATTCTCCCCTTTCAAAAGACTGAGAATACAGGTTTTAATTTTCATGTGCAAAACTACATACACATACAAGTTTCTCACAAAGGCATTTTATTCTAGTCTAGGAAAAGCATCTAGGGCCAGGCTCAGAATAGGTTTTATGGCTGTAAATCAAGACCTCAATAGAGAACAGATTTAGTCCACCAAAATTGCAACTCTGGATAAAGGAAGAACCCTGCTCAGCTCTGTCTTGGTTACTTGCACCATCATGAAATTACAAGTTTGCATTATATGATGTGGTGAATCATAAGATAAATAAGTTAATCTTTTGAGGGAACTGAATAGCAAAATTTCCAGGGAAATATCTTGACCATTAGGGCATAGGTTTCCTCCTCCCTTTATTTTATTTGGTTTCATGGATCTCTTCTCATTGCAAGCACTTCTCTAATAAAAACAACCCAACCCAGAGCACTGGAAGAACTGAAGGGTGTCATTCTCAAGAAGACAGTTTTCAGCTTTCTCAGACAGAAAACAAAACCAAATTGACATCTTTCAGCCCCCAACAAAATACTCACATTTTTTGTATAGGCAACAATGGCCAGCACGTTCCCCTCATTTTCCACATTTTAGAAGAAAGAGAAACAGAGGTACTTCCTTACACACCCTTTCCTGCTATCTCCTCTCAAGCAGCTCTTCACCCAGCATACTGGTTTTTACAAAGGGACTGGGATGTAGGAATATGGGTGCCATTCTGGCACAATGCAAAATGTGTTTATACACACTCAGAGCTGTGCACCCTTACCTACACAGCAAACTCATCCCTAAGCAATATCCCTGAACATCCTCATTTCCCTCTAATTTCTATAACCTTGCATGTTCCGTCTCCCCTCAGAGCAAGAGAAGGGACTCACATTCCTGTATTTCTCTTTCAAAGGTTAACTGCAAGGTAAAGCATAGCTGCAGTTCCATAGCACTGCAGGGGGGGAAACAACAAGAACAAATGAAAATAAGAGCTGGGAATAAGAGGAAATCCCTTAATCTAGTTTAGCTTGTTTCATCTTTTCTCCTGCTGCCCATGAAGGAAGTGATCACCTTGGGGGGAAAAAAATAATAGTTCAATAATCCCAGTTTATTCCTGGGACAGAGAATGAGTCCCTAAATTATTTCTTGTCAACTGGATGCCATTAGACCACTGCCAGGCAACCTGTGACTAATATAAGGAAACGCAGGTGCAGTAATTCTCAGCCAGCAGGCACCAAGGCAAGATAGGCTTGCTGCTCCAGAAAGACCCTGCAGAAAAACATGGGCATCATTTCATTCCACAAGATGGTGGGAAAAAACAGACTGCAGAAAACTGACAGTCACCTTTCCCATACCTAGACTGGTCCTGATCTCTAAGGAGACTGTGGTCTCCCCTTCCTGTCACCTTTATTTACAGAGCCTGAACATTTTCTTGAATTGAAGTTATCTCTATTATATGGAGATTATACTCTGGTCATTCAGTTTAATCTCTGAGCCTGGGGCTTAGGGATTTTTTGTGCATATGCATGTCACCTATTAAAACCGAATTGAAAATAATGGGTTTTGAGAGTACAAGAGCCTCTGTTTCTGCAGACTAAAATAGTGAAATCAATCCAAGTCAGATTTCTTGAAATATTTAGACTTATGTATACCAGCTGCTGACATCTTGCTTTAGCACTAGTGAACTATCCTGACAATCTAGGGAGGACTCTGCATTTATACATTTTAGGTAATGTTTTACCTGTTCATGTTCACAGTGCAGTTTCTCCCAGGACCTTTAATGTCTTCTCAGGACCTTTAATGTTGTTGCTGTTCTCTTATGTAAAAGAACAGGCTCTTCTGCCACAACCCATTGCAAAACATCTGTTGCTTATTCTGGATCAGTAGCATATCCCAGGAAAGTATTTCCAATGCCGATCCCAGTACTAGGATTAAGAATCTTGTTCTTCTGTCACAGAAGAGTAGGATTCCTTTCGTCCAGCTCCTGATTCTTTAATGCACTAACACTACTGAAGTTTCTTCTATGTGTTTGAGGGTAGAATCTCTTTTGTTACCATTCTTAAAGGTAAGGTTCTTGAACTCTCCTTGTCAGCTTGAAGCAAAACCACAAAGCCATGAGGAAAAAGCCACCAATGGGATGCAGAAGGTCTGATTATTCTGATAATAATAAATTCAAAATGGAACTCTTATATAATCTATACCTATTGTAACAACTCTAAATTGACTTACAATCTATTCTTTGGGCAGTGGTAGGGACCCATGAGAATTATTTAACTACCATTATTTTAGCATTTCAATTGTTTGATTTTTTTAAGTACTCCATAAGCAGAAAATCTGCATGTAGAGAAAGCCATGTTTATAAATATATGTGTGTGTACATACGCATCCACCATAGTTTATCAAACATGAATGTTATAAAACGTTTTTAAAGCACAGAAGAAACCTGTCAGTCAAATAGCTGGAAAAAACAGATTTTGATATTTCCCCCTCACTAAATATGAATACATTACTTAGAGACAAAAATAATAATGCCTTGCTTCGTTCATGTTTTATGCAAAAATCAGTTTTGGTAGATGAGAGAGTTTTATCTAAGAAGTAGATTTAGTGAAATAGCTAAATTCTCTTCCTTGCTCCTAGACTTAAATAACCTTGTACAAATCACTTAACCTCCCTGTAGCTCCCTTAAAATACCAGAGGCAAAACCCCAAAAATGTACTTTTAGAGACTTCCAGAAAGCTTAAGGTAGAAAGACTACACATTTATTTGAAGTTTAGTTTAATGTCACCACAGCTCGTGGTCATGTGTAGATTTTGGAAACCGTTGGCTACTTCCATTACAGTTGTGCCTCAAAATTAATCTGGTGATTGCACCTCACATCCCATCCATGCTATCCAGCAGTGATTTAAATCAAGGCAGAGGACTTTGCATTGAAGTAGATTAGGAGAGTCCACATTACAGCAGCTCTGCTTCAGGGACAAGAGCTAGGAGGCAACAATCACGACAGACACTGCTCACGTTCTCATTGGGCTCTGCCCTTTGATCAGATACAAAATATGATACACTAGGAAGCAAGCATTTCCTTCTTTTTTCAATGTCTGGGTTCATGAATACTTAATAGGAAAGACTTTGCATCTTTTTACACCATTAAGCAAGGACTAATGTTTTTTATGCATATTCACTTCCATTGGGAGGAAAAAAAATCATTAAAAAAATCATTCTCTTCCATTAACATGAGCTTTCTTAGTATATTTTCACACCATTTGGGATTTTTTTTTCTAAAAGCACTCTAATTATATAGCTGGCTTTCTTGAAACAAACCCCTGCTGTGAGCTTTTTTACATAAGTTGAGTATTTTTGAATTCTTCCTATCCAGTGTCATTTACACCCACATGTGAAGAAAACACAGCTGCTAAAGTACAGAAGAACCCTTCCCTACCACACCCTGCTGTTGACCCATACAGATATGAGCAAGTTTCTCTCTTCATTAAAAAAGAAGTTGAACCTCTGCTGCCATTTTTCCTCCCCAGCTGGCTTCTTGTACATGCTCAGAACCTAATCCAACACTTCCATGGGAGCCAAATCCCACTTCCACTTCACAGAGTTACTAGGAGAAGGAAAAAATGATGCAGTAACCAAGCAATATAAATATAAAAACATATCCAGGCCAGGGAACATCTCTAAGTTTCAGGACTGTATGGTATTTTGCAGAGCAAGGCTGAGCATACCATGACAGTGCACACTAGTAATATCTGAAACAAAGCTTTACAGGTAACAGCAAGACAAAGAATAAGCTTTCAGAATCTTTTGTTTCTGTGTCAGAATATACAAGTAACAGTAGATAACATCAGCCTGACCTTTTAAAAAATGATAGCTGGTTTAATTATACTGATATTTTCTAATTTTTCTGAAGAACGATATACACAATTACTTTCATGACTACAAAATATGGTATGACTTGTCCCCTACTACAATATATCAAAGTCAAGGATGACATAAGACAAAAGCTCAATTCTCCTTAGTCCTCATCCATTAAAGCTTCTAAAACTGATTGTTAGCAGGTCCTGATGTTGACATTTTGGTATCAAATGAGCACACAGAACAAAATCTCATCGTAAAAAATTTCACTTTAGTATTCTGCTCTTTTTTTTCCCATGGTTTCCTGTTAGGAAGTAACAGAAGTTGCTACCTCCTTATCAAAATGGAGTAATGTCATTATGTCAATTCTTTCTCTTTTCTTAAATATTTTACACTGTAAGACTAAAAAATAAAACAAGTTCAACATGTTGTCCACATGGTAATTCTGAGACAAGTGCTGCACAGCTTCTGAACCTGGCATACAACTCAAAGACCAGGCTTTTCACATAGCTTTCAACTCCAGATGAACTGACTCTAAATAATTAGGTCACCATAGCAAACAAGTAGAAATCTACCCAAACTCAGTCCCTGAAGGTGTTCACTGTCCCTGAAATAACATGGAATCTGTCAAGGTCAAACACAGTAGCAGAAATTAAAATGAGAGGGAATTCTCTTTGCCTTTTTTTTTTTTTTAATGAAACACCCAATTTTTGCAAAATTATTTAATCTAATTAAGCTCCAGAGGCATAAAAGCTATATTCTCCTCCCCTCTACAGTCTGAGAAATCAAAACAGCATCTTCTTCCCTCCAAGATTTCTCAAAGTATCTTCTAAGCCTTCTTTCATTTTTAACCTTACATGAAAAACAAACAGCAAAAGATCTTCAAAGATTTAACACAAGAGTTCTGAGTTCTCCTGCAGAGAAGAAGGAGGATGGAGTCAAGGCGTTTGGCAGAGTTCACGTGTCCTGCTAGGTAACAGTGACAGAAGGCAGCACTGCCTGAGCCAGGAGCAGGCCACTGCATCCTCCCTCCACAGAAGCAGCAGCAGCACTGGAGACATCATGGGGCATGTCTGAGCAAGGATGGAAATTGTGCAGGAAAAGAAATTCAGTTTTTTATATGTATGAATTATAGAAATGTACAATAAGAGGAAAGGATATTGAATGAAATGGGAAAGATACATTTGTAGTCAAAGTGAAAAGTTACAGTAGATGTGAAAGGGTTTTTTTGGGCATTATACATCCATCTTGCTATTGCTTTTCTCCACATTCTACCCAGGTTAGTTTTTTTAGAAAGATAACTGCTATTTCAAAGGAAAAATTTGAAAGGACTTTAAAAAAAAAACAAACAAAACAAACCATTAAAAGGGAAATTAATTATCTTTACAAAATGAGTCATTTTAACATTTCTAATACACACCTCTTTTCACTGAAACCGTTTGCTGGTTTTGACACAATTTCATAAGTAACATTTGTTACTTCTGAAATTCCGGTACTGAGTGCATATACCCTTTGTCAGTCTAATTTTGAAGGGCATCACCTGGACGAGTGAATGCCCACAGACCCCAAGGACCATTCCCTTAGTTTTGGAGGAACGGCAATGTCTATGAAAACAAAGGTAAAGTCCTAGCCCAGCCAGTCTGAGCAATACCACAAGTACCCCGCCATGTCCAAACTCCAGCAGATCCTGGTGCTGACTGAGAAGATGTGTTTTCTGTGTTTCCAGGCAGATTTCTTGTGCCAAGTGTGTCAGCAGCTAGGGAGCTTTGCAAAGTTCAAAACTGGAACAGTGAAATCAAGGTCAAGTCATAAAATAGCTGCCACCACACAGATGGAGAACTTCATCTCAAACTCGAGAGCAGTAGCTCAAAAGTCTTAAAAAACAGAGAACACACAGAGAGATGACCCAGAGCTCTCCTTAGTTCTCACAATCGTTAAACAGGTATCACTAAGCTTAGAGAAAGCACTTTGGGTTTGTTGGGGTTTGACTTTTCCTTGGTTTCTGTCTATTTGTGCATTTGTTTGTTTTCAGGCTTTTCTTGCAAACAAGCCTGCACTTTATCTGCTTTTCCTCCTTCACAGGAGCTAATGGAGTCTACTCCGGCACGCAATTGGGCTTTCTGTTTTGAAACTAAAGCTTTTCTTCTGACTCTACCACGATCTTTTATTTTCTGCATGACAAATCTCTGTCCAGACCCTCTGGATGTATCCTTGGCAAAGTGTTCAGCTCTGCAGGAGCCATGCCGGTATGTCTCCTGCACAGCAGTGGTTTTACAACATAGCAGCTTGTTGGGCAAATGCACTAGATCCTACTCCTTTCTGGTTTTGCCAAATGTTAACATAGAACCAAGGAAGAGACTGAAACAAAGTGAAAACAATGTAAGGTGCTATGCCATGTGTAGCTTAAGCAATTGAGAAGTTAGAAAACTGATCACTTACTTCAGAAATTAAATATATGTCACCTGTAGTCTCTCTAGACCTAAAGAACACAGCTGAGAGGGAGAAGGGTGTTGAAAATTATCTGTCTCATAAAAAAAATTACTTTCATGAAATCAGGGCCAGAAAACCTGAGAGCATTGAAATTGGCCACCAAACTTACAGAATTGTGACAGTTTACACCCATCAAAAATTTTGTCACAGATTGTTTCTGGTTTGCCACACCTTTGCCTGCAGAGAAGCCTCTGCTGCAGTATGCATGATGAATGCATATCATCACAGGATGGGCAGAAATCCAGTCACCCAGCATTGGACAAGGCAGAGAGAAAAAGAACATTTTCATTTCGTGCATGTTTGTTGCCTTTTAATATATTTGTATTGAAATAATTATAGTTTTATTTAATACTGTAGCTTCATAATTACAGCTTTTAAAACAATGCACTTATTCTCCAGAGAAGCAGAGAAAACGTTCATGTGCATTCTACATTTATAGAATATCCAGTCACATCTCTGAAAATGCAAGCAGAGGGATTTGAGGATTTTTTTTCTCAAATGCTTTAAACAGAGGCAGCAAGAAATCACTTCTGTACTTTGTGTAGCAAAAACGACAACAACAATAATAATAACTCTTATGTAATCCAATATGAAAACTGTGCATGGATACTGGCACAGTAAATTAATTAGAGATCTTTGTGGGCCAGATGAGCTAAAGAAAGATGCAGTGATGCAAAGGCTTTGGCCAGCTCAGAAATCCTCTATGACTCCCTCTACAAAGCAGGACTCCCAGTGTGGGGCTGATGGGAATGCCCTAGCATCTAGGAAAGAAATCCAGGTGTATGAACCTGGGAATATCCCCTGTGTCACTCACCATCACCAGAGAGGGTGAAGACTGCCAACCTATGGAGTTTTTTCTCTCTTGTGCACATTTTTAAAGTAATAAAGAATTGTTTCCATTCACAACAATGCTGATAGCTGGCAGTAAAATTACATGTTAATGCACCTTTGACTACTCCCATCCTTTTCCTGGTCAAAAGGCAGAATTTATCAGAAAATTCAAGAACTTTCAACCACATGCTCTTATTGATCTGGAGACAGCTGGAACCATCAGAGCGTGGGCACTTGGGCTCACTAATTCAAAGGCAATCTTTGCACTTCATCATATTCCAAGTAGCTGAGCAGTGGTGTAGTGTTCAGAATAGCCTGGGTCTCTCCAAGCTCATGGCAGAAAACAAAAGTCACACTACTCTAATAGTAGCGGGGATCTTTCACATGCCTGTTTGTATTTTATGTCTCCTTAGTTCAGCACCTGTGCCTATGCATCAGCCCAAAACTCAGAAGAAATGCGTTTATATGCCTACAGATTTTTAGCCTATGACTGAATCACTAAAGGACTGCCAGCTTACTTTTGTGCATCATGACACAGCAGGCTTGTCATTTGAAAGCAATTTGGGTACTCAGTGAACCACAGCACACTTTCTGCCAACTCATGCATAGCACACGTATTGTGTCAAATTACACATTACAACTAACCACGGTACCTCTCATTTATAACATCACATTGCATTATGTCAGGGTACATTGTGTTGAGCCACATCATTCTCCATAAAGGAAACTCTGTCAGACACATTGTAATGATAACTTCCATTCTTTTTTATTTCATTTAATATGAGTGGCCCATCTATAACAACACCAGTGACCTCCCCCTTTCACTTCCATCTCTGAGGACCTCTCAGAGATTTTTGTTTTCTTCATAGAAATGCTAGAATCAAATACGTAATTTCTCATCGTAAAAGGCATGCTGCCAGTTTAATAAGGTCCCTGTCGTCCAGTTCCCTCAGGAATGTCTCCTGAAAGAGCAGGAATTCAAAAAGATACTTCATTATTTCTAATCAATAATATGAATATTTTCTGTTCCACAGTGCATCCACGTCTCATCCAAGTGTATTACAGCACTTGGCAAACATTAGCTTTTCAAGAAACCAGCCTGAAAAAAAATGTGTTGGGGCAGCTGCCCTGCTTTACCGAATTTGCTCTGGAGCAATACAGAACACATGCATACTGCTGAAGCCACAAGAAGTGAGGATTTGCTGGAAGATCTGATAACTACTTTGTGATCCCCCTGCATACTGACATTTTCCATGTTTAGTTACCTGTTAATCTTTTCCTACACCTTGTTAAATTGTCAGGACATTGAATAAGGGACCAGTTTTACACTGGGCATCTGGCAAAATGAGGTGCAATCTTGGTACCTGACACACTGTAATACGCTAGCTTTGTGTTGCTGGAGGTACCAGACCACAAGTATTTATGAGCACAGCTGGACTGAAGCTCGTAGGAACTGCCCCAAATTAACCATGTACATAATCTGCTTTTTCCTCCATCTTTGTTATAGATGCTACACCTGCAGCCAGGCTGCAGCTCTCCTGAAACTGAAGGCTTCCTTGCTGTAAAGCACTAGAAGAGGAACCACAGCTCCAATATGGCTTTGTCCAGACGGAGAAAAACCAGCTTGAAACCCTACAGTGAGCTTCTTAATAAGATGCAACCACTCATGCCAAAAAGGTATGACAGATCTGTGCAAGAAGCAGTAGCTGCCACCATGAATGAGAACCCCAAATGTGCAATGAGGGCTCAGCAGCTGGGATCCCTCATCTTCCATGTGGCACACATCCCAGCCAGAGCACCTGGGCACAGTGCTAGGGAGCGTGTGGGAGAAGTCCCTGGGAAAATGGCAGCGACTGCCATCAGCTGTATTTAAGATAACTATCACCTTAATTTTCCGTAAGGTCTTGCACGGAGTTCTGCTACATTAATTTCGTACGTAACTGTGAAAAGCTTCAGACTTTATGCTCAGTATGCTTATTATACTGACAACTCAATAAATTTCCTACTTGTAATATTTTCCAGTAATACATAAATTTTATCTCTTATGAAATCATACTGTGAAGAATCAGAGATTACTGCTGTTCTTATCTTACTCTAATAGGACACAGCATTCAAGTAAAAAATATGGTTTATTACAGCTCAAATATTAAATAGTTTCATTGTTTAAAAGGAATATATTTTCTGTACAAATCTAATTCTATAAAATTCATTCTTTAATTAAGGCCCTGATACTTGTTCATTCAACCAATATAATAATTTATCTTACAATACTAAAAAATAGCATTCCTACTGAACAGTAGGAAAAAAAGACAGCTAAAAAAAGTCCCAGAAACATGCTGGTTTTGCTCAAATAGTACAGTAAGGATGCTGTATATGGCACCAGTTTTTACTACCTATCACTTGACCATAGTAGATTAAATGTATTCTCCATTCAAAGAAATCACTTCTCATCCAAGACTCCACGAGTCAGAAAAGAGTAAAAATTTAAACTTGTTTTTAAAGCTTCAGCCAGTGAATATTTGGGTCCAAAAGCTACATTCCCATTTTATAAATGAAGGATGAAATACAGCTTCCATTTTATGTTTTTCATATAGATATATAGATATAAGTTACTATATATATATATATATGCACATAGAGATACCACCTCAGTCAAGACCACAGAATATAAATAATTTGGAGAATGTCACCGTAGAGTGAAAATTTTAATTTACAGTACACCAAAACAAGACCTGTGCCTTTGAATGCTTTCCAGAAACAATAGATATGAAAGTTTATTGTCAATCTGGAACTATACATTTCTTTGTTCATCCAAAGGGGTTTTTTTTCCTGCAGACCTACAATAAGGAGAGGTTTATATACAGCACACTTACAAAACAAGAGGTTAACTCTTCCCCAGCTATAGAAGGCTTTAAGTAGAGAAGTAAGAGGACAATAGCTTTGAATAAGAGATTCTCAAAACGAAACCAGCACCCAACATTTGGAGGTACTTGCTATACCAAGTCTGAACAGGTGACTCAACAGGAAACCACGTGCTTGTAAAAACTACTTTCTCCAACGGAGGGAATGAGACTGAAAATTCACCTACTTTGCACATGCCAAAGCATTTCCATCTGATGCCAGCCACGTAGCTCACAGAGTTAGCTAGTGTCAGTACCTAAATGATGGTTGTATTTGTATTCTGAGTACTCCTTTTAAGACGCACAATATCAGATTTGCAGAACCCATGATCACACAGGACCGAAATTAATAAAAATAGTAATAATAGTAATATGACACATTCCTATAAAGTCTACAATGGAAACAGTCAGTCCAAGACTTTCAGGCTTGGTATCTCACATTAGCATCCACTTAAAAGGACATAGTACAATATTTTGTATTAAAAACATTAAAATAACCTCTACTTTCAGTCCTCTGTTTTCCAGCATTAGGGAGGAGGCACTGCCTCACCTCCCCAGACCCTCATCATCAGCAACCAATTAATACTCAAAAGCATTTAGACACAGCCCTGAAACGCCCTGCCATGCCCCCAGGAAGAAGCAGCCATGCCATACTGGGAGCAGGGTTTGGCTGGGGAGCCCTGAACACAGCCCTACAGTCATGTGTGGGCCTGACTGCAAGGAAATATTGAAAAATCAGCTATTTGGTGAGCAAGGTATGTGGAAAATGATTACTAGCCAGACAACTAATATTTATAAAGGCTGAGAATGGCATCTCATAGGTCTTGAGAAGTTAACCTTGCAGCTTTAACTTTCTTTTAACAGGTGCCTCCTTTGCAATTTAATGACTTTTCCTCAATGTCCTAGCCTGGGGGACAAAGCCCAGGGCTGTGCATGAGTCCCTTCACAGCACAGCCCTGTGGGGAGGGAAGCACCTGGCATAGCTCAGCTGTTATGGGGCCCACTGAGGCTTACTTGTGCCACCAGGGATTTTGGCTTCTAAATCAGAGAGCTTGGGAAAAGGGAGAGGTGTTCTGGGGCAAAGCAATATGTTTCCTTCAAGTTGCATTCTGTGGCTGTTTCACCTTTGTCTGCTGCATTCCTCATAAAAACGTTAAGCCCAAAAGAAAGCCAGCACAGAGAATTTAAGCCTGAAGGGCTAAAGTCATAAGCAGTGGACAACAGAGTCTGAAAATAGGAATTCTTTAGCCAAACATCAAAAACAGCTTCTTTTGTGGCATTAAAAAAAAAAAAAAAAAAGAAAAAAAAAAGAAAAAAAAAGAATAGCCCCATTTCTGTGAGAAGGGTTATGCAAAATAACATCTTTCATAGCATCACTCTACTAAACGAACCCTGTTTCAATTCTGATTATACCAGTGTGGCTTTGATGTAATGTCACTGTGCCTGATTTATTCCAGTTCAAGGGAAAAATGAATCGACCTATGTGTGTCTGGGCCTTTTTTTTATTGAACTCTATCAGAAAATACATCAAAATGTCGGGACCATATCAGCCTGTCAGCTTTCTTCTAAAAAGCCAGAGCGGTGCCTGAACTCACAGAAAAGCTTACAGCTCTATGAAATTCTTCTTTTTTTTTTCAGGGCTTTACTCTTTCCTGATCCCCTCAGCAGTGCTTGTGCGTGGTTGCTGCTTGTACTGATAAAACCAGCTGTAAAACTGGAGTCACCCAGTCCCACATTCCAAAGAGGCAGCAACGGAAATAGGCTGGGAATGTTTGGCTGCTCACATCTCCCAGCTGCTGCCTCCCTCAAGCCTCTCCAGCAGAAATGATTGTGGGACAGCACTTACTCCATGAAGCCCTCCTGGAAAAAGCTGGATGATTTCTCACTCAGGTTGAAAGGGATGTAGTTATCATAGAGTAGCTCTGCAGTGGCTATTTCCTTGCTGTTGAGCACTACCAAGCCTCCAGCACAGGTCCCTACTTTGCAGAAAGGAGAGGGCCAGTTTTTTTTCTTTTTATAATTTTCTGTGTAGAATTAAAATTTTCATTTCAGCTGAGAGGTCTGAAGAGGAAAGCTAGCAAGGAAAAATCCAGACCATGTCTGAAATACGACAAGAACACTGTTATGAATGTATGCCTAAGAGCTTTGAACAGGTTAGATTTTTCTTGTTGCTGGTTGTGGGTTTTTTGTTTTGATTTTTTTAATTGTCAGACACATTAACTTTTTATTATATCTTTTGTAAAAGTGCAATAAAACTAAAATTGCGATAAAAGGAAATACAAGTATGTTATCTTCCTAATAATATATTGGATTTATTCTGTAGCAATATACACATTTAGCACCCCAAACACCATGTCATCTTTAAAGGTCATTTTGACTTTGAGTCTTCAAAAAAAAAGGAAAAAGGTAGTATTATCTACTAATGCGCTTCTTCTGTGATCTTAAATTTTAACCTTTTCTTGCTATATATGGATGCAGGTTTCTATATAATGAGCTGGAATCTCAGCAGATTTAAAATAGGCATAGTCCACGAAGTTGAGCTGAGCTGTGCCAATTTATGTCTACTGAAGCTCTGGTTCCCTATTCATAGCCCTTTCAGCAATTTCTAACTGGCTTTATACAATCTTTCTGTGTTAATCGCCATTTCTGTAATGAGCAGCATACCAGAAAGGGTTGAAACTCCATTCAGCTGTACCACATATTCCATAAAATTCTTAGCAACATGAAATAATAGCGTGAGCCCAGGACATCCTCATTCTGCCTTAAGGTCTAATAGCTTGTGGTATGAGCTAACTTATAATGTGGAACTTGTTGAAAGGCTACAGCCAACACCTGACACTATCTTTGACTTTCAGTGTGGTCACACTACGAGAATTTGCACAACTTAGTGGGATATTTCATAACTAATTGGCAGGCTCATGCTTTTCACTAGGAGAGGTAAGCTGGAGAATTGCTCCAGAGACTTTGCTCTAAAAGAGTACTTCTGTGTTACTAAAATTTGATGGTTTTGTACGCTTGTCTTCCTGACAAATTAGCCATACTAGCCTTACCACAAGTATACTTGAGCCTATACTTCATGTTATTGCTTGTTTATTTTTTGGACCAGACTCTGCAATACCCATCCATTTCAGCCTTGCCACATGGTATCTAAAATACCACACAAAACAGAACAAGTTACCTCAAATCTGTGTATACTTGCCAGAGTTGATTCATTCACCCATATCGTTAGGTCAACATTCATAATAATATTTCTTACTGTATTTCATATCTGTTATTATAAGATTATGATCTAGCAGTGCCTGCAGGTCTCAGAAGTAGCTGGCTCATCATGCACATAGTTTTATACTCCTGGAGAAACCATCCAAAATGAATTTGGGTTATTTAAGCAGATGCAGTGTACTTTCTAATTTCAGCCTCTGGACTTGCACCAGACGTCATTTGGAGATAGAGCGTGTTGAGATGGCAGAAGACCATTTCCCAAAAGTGATATTAGCTCATGTTTCTAAAGCAATTCTTAGTGCCTCCCAGACTAAACGTCTTTAATTGCTGTCCCAGGAAAATGAATGGACCATGAGCAGAAATAAGACAGGTTTCAACTGAACAAGGAAATTGTATGTGAGTTTGAAGTCATTTGAGACCCAGATGGAACTAAGGGTTTAGGAATATGCCTCTGATCCATGTTTGTAGTTGCATAATTGAAACTGTAATTCTGCTGGGTTTCAGCACTCTCTTGTCATCTACATTTAATTTCACCCTCCAGGGTGCTCACTATAGTGCTAAAAATCCATACTAATCGGAGACTTTACAGACAATACACTATAGCTCAATGAGAAACCCCAGGGCTGAAACCACAGAGAACTTTTGGAGAAGAGAACAATGGAGAAGCTTGTGATACAGCTAAATCACTCACTGAATTCTGCAAAAGGTGTGGTCTGCCTTCTGTTGGTTTTTTTTTCCAAACTGGATAGAGGCTGTCCTGTTCTGCATATTTATTCCATAGATATTGTAGACACGTCTGTCAGAATCAGACATGCAAGTGTAAGAAAGCAGTATTTTAATAAGTCTTTAACACTTTTAAATATTTGCAACAGCAACAAAAATGTGAGTCCATTTCTCCTTTTGCCTCTGATGCTGAAGCGTAAGAGTAGGATAATATTAGGTTTATATAGGGATTAGAATAATATTAGGATTATATATACATGTGACAGTTATATAAGAATAGGCTAATACTGCAGAATAATAATAGGTTAGCACATAATTCTGCATGGAAAATCTTCCAGATATATCAGGAACCATTTTCATACTATGTAACTGCTGCTGCATGTGTACAGTTGTTTACATATGTAGTACCCACTAATGTAAACGGCTTCTTGCCCCATCCTTCCCACAAGAGTTCAGGGCCACAGACATGACTGAAAGCATGCCCTTCTTACCCTGACATTCAGTCTTTTTTTTCTGCTCAGCCTTTGATCTCTACTCAGAGCCTCCTGCCTCATTTATTGAGAACATGCACAGCATGAGCAGCACATTGGCAAAAATAATGTCCTGTGTATGCAGTCCATACTGCATATGAAAATATTTTTCTGCTACAGAAGGCAGACCAGCCTGCAGACAGCAACACGGGAGAAAGACTACCATCCAGTGAGAAAAGTCTAATGAGAGCTAAGGAACTTCCTCTATAAAGTGGTTTCACTCAATAAAGGTGTTAGCATGCTAAAAGAAAGTTTTGTGCTAGTGCAGAAGTGAATCTAAACAACTGGTTTTTTGTAAAAGATCTTCCCGTTAGCAATTGCTCAACAGAAATCCTCAGAGGTGCTAGGAATCTGTAACATAAACCTGTGCTTAAAATGAAATCTTTAATAATCTTGTGTAAGGCTTTGCTTGATTTCAACTGTGGCAGAGAACAACACTACCTTCCACAGCCACTGTTTCTCGCTACACCCTTAACAAGACCTCAGTCAAATCTGATACACATCTCACTTGCTCAAGGCACTTACAGACATTCTTAGGAGTGACAAAAAAGCCTTGGTAATGATACTGCTGAGTTGAAAGCAGATTGATCGGTTCAGTAAGTGCAAGAAATGCACATGTGTGTCTGAAAGGTTTAAAAGAAAGCTAACAGATGCACACCTGCTCTTAAAATCGAAGTATCTCATTCAGGTAGGAAACCAGTATAAGGCACAACTAGTAATTTGCCCTTACTAGGTTTGTATTTGCCTACCTACTCAGTCATTCATGTGTCCAAGTGTGCAAGGACATCTGAAGAGTGAGTCCTCAGTCTAGCCTTAACTATATCTTGTCTTGCATTTAAAATCTTAGAAACATTATTGTGGGCTATTCAGAGATTCCAGCAACTGTATACTGAAGGAGAAATTAGAGCCCTGCTGAAGCCAAAGGGAGTTTTGCCATGAACTCCTGTATCTCAGCCAGGGCACTCACCGTGAGCTAAACTGAGGCTGCAGTTACTGCTCTAGCAATTTGTAACTACAGAAAAGGAAGCTGGTGGCTAAAATGGAGTAGTAAGTGCCAAAACTCACAATTTCAGTTGTTTCTCAACTGTCATGCCACTCTAAATACCCTTCTAAGAAATATTGCATTAACCAGTCATTTTATTTCCATTATATCCACATTTTCATCCAGGAACAGAGGAGAAAGTTAATCAGATGTCTTGTTCACCTACACACATTGCATATTAATGGGTGCTTTCTTAATGCTAGACGAAATACTCTGGCACTTATGAATAGCAAGCTAGACCCACATCAATTGTATGTACACAGAAATACAAACCTAGCCTAAAGTTCCTCTACTTTGATTTGAGGGAAATCAGAGTCACAGCGCAGATCTCCAGATCAAGTCCTCTATTTGCCTGCTTACACTATGTTAAGAGAACATTCTTGGCATCTCGGAGCAATCTCCAGCACTAAACTTGCTGGTCAAACTTGCTTGAAGCAATGTGAAATGAGGGCATTTACCCAAGGCCAGCCTCCAAAAGGAGGCAGTGGGTAGGTTGCACAAGTTGCTAAAAGAATTTGCTGTCCTGAGGCTGATGCAGTCTGGTGTCAGCTTGCAGTTTTCGGGGTTCTGCTCAGCTGCAACTGAGACTCTAAATAGAGGCTCACTTTGCATGCACTGATAAGTCAATATAGCTCTTTAAATAATCTTTTCACATTGTTTAATTTTATTTATTTATTTTGGCATACAACTTAGGCCTCACTAACATCCTCTTGTCTATATAATGTGACTGACATAGTTTAAATTGCCCATGCCTTGGGACAGAGGTATAAAGTCTCTGCAGCATGAATAATTTTCTGAAAGTTCTCAATGTCTGCTCAGTGCATCATGAACCAACAAGTTCAAAACTCAAACAAATCAGGGTGGAGCTATTCCAAGCACTAGTCACCTCAGATAAATTTTGCTCCTTCACTAGATCAAACAGATTCAGACCCTCGCAGCCCAAATGCAGAGGTGGCATAGCCTAATTAAAAACATTTCTGAGTATCACATAAATGACAAATAGAACCTTATACATATCAACATAAAAGATATGCAGTTAATTAACTTAATGTTTGAGAGGCTGGCACTACTGCACCAGTACAGGGAATCAGCCCTACGAACACAAATGAAACATTGAAGTATGAGAGCACAAACATTATTTAAATGAACAGCTTCAGGTGATGACAGAAACCACATACTTGCTTCCACTTTATGACTTTGCGTATCTCTTTTAAGTCCCATACTAAGTAAATTCACAGTGTCAGTGAGATACAGCCACTTATCTGAGGCAAATTGCACCAGTAACTATGGAAAGCACCATTTATTCTACATATGGCTGGTCACACTTCAGAACTTATTTGAGCAGGTAGTTTTCAATGAAAAGAGCTCACTTTCTCTGAAAACACGCATTTGCTGAAAAACACTGCAACTGGAAACTGCTATCATCACAAGGAGGCAGATCTGAGTCTGACACTCTGTCAGGGCTCCCTTCCCAGTAGGAAATTCAACAAGGAATATGTAGCAAATAAAAAACACACACAGGAAGTTACCAGAGCGTACTAAGTGGCTCTGGCAGTGTAAGCATAAAAAGAGCCACCATGGAACAACCCAAGTGATGTATTTTTAGTATTAGCCACAATAATAACTGCACTATATGCGCACCTTTAGAACCCACATAATAAATTGCTATAATAGATGGTGTTATCTACATCACAGAACCAAGTTTCTGGCCAGATGCCAGCTGATTTCTGCCAGGGTCATATCCAGACTCCAGTCTAAGATGAGGCCCTGTCCCTTTTTCATGTCTAGTTTACACAGTTGGAAGCTGAGCATATGGGTTGGTGCAAATCCAGCATGTGCCAGCCTGGCCCCTGAACCCCCTTGTTTCAGAAACCAGATCACTTTTTGATGTAGCCTGTAGAGTCAGACTCTGATACTCTTATTCTTTCCCTGCTTACTTGCACTAGGTTCAGACTGCCCTCCCATGTACAGGTCTTTTACTTTGTATAGCATAACCTGTCTCGAGGGATTGTGGTAGGTCCTAAAGCAGCTGTAGAGGAGCTGGTTTTGCACCACATGATTTCATTGACATTCAGGATCTCAGCACTAGAAAAAAATAAAGGTGTAAATAGATAAAGAAATTAATCTTCAGGGTTTTTACTGCAGCCTTTTATACGAGACTGGCTAAACTGTTTTTACTTTTACCAGATTTGCCAGTAGAAATCCAGCGGGAGCCAGTAGTAAGCAAAGATGTTGTTGATCAGATGATTTGTATTGTCTTGTAACAGATAAGGTTGGGGATCCACAAATTCCTAAGAGTCACCAGACCTTCCCTCTCAAAAAAAAGCCAACCAATGCTGCCTTTCACAGAATACCTGTTTACAGATTTTGTGGACTTAGTTCCCAGCACTTCATTGATCTTGCTGACTGTCATTAAAAATTTGCCTGCTTTCTGCCACCTTTCATGGATTGCTGACCCCACTGCTATGTATTTGTAAAGTGCTCTGGCTCACTGTATTAGCAAACCCACACATTTCAGATTCCACCCGAAAATTTCTAGACCTGCTGCCTTTCCAGCCTTGGGATACCACACACACTTACCAGTGTAACCATGCAAAAGGAGATTGTTTAGTAACACATTCCCAAGGAGCCAGGAACTACAAGGATGAAAATCATTGCAAGCTTTGTCTGAACCACCTAGACACCCAGGATTTGAGTCACAAGTAAAGTGGATACAAAACTTCTGGGACTGCTTTTGCTCTCAATCTGTCAGTCTTTTAAAATGATTTTTTTTTTTAATTGTTCAGAGCCAAATACTCAGGGGAAGCTGAATTCTAATTCATTACTGAGGCATCTAACATTCAACTGACAGTGATGCAGGCATGCCTAAATGCTTGGAAGATACTTGGAAGACAGAAAAGGAGAAGACATTTTCCTAATTGCATTTTTCACAGTTCTGTTATGCTCAGTGGAACAGATAAAAGTAGAACAGTCACTGGGGTTAAACTTGCTGCAGCAGAAAAATGCTAAAAGTCTTTTGGGGTAGCCAGACACTGGAGTGGCCATTTTTAATACATTATTAGTGCTCACATCACTGATACAAAGACCACTACAGGCAATTGAAAGACTCTGAGTGACTAATGGGATTTGAAACAGCCCTGAATGTACTCATCCCCACAAAAACTTCTGTTGGGAAATCAGGGTGGGTGTAAATGGGAGTCCACAGACAGCTCAGAGACGCTGTGATGACTGAAGTCCTGCAGCTAAGAAGTTATTTTCACTTTTATTGAAGGACAAATCTTGAGGTAAAGAAAAAATGCTAGGTTTCTTTCATTCATCTTCTGGATGGGGAATGTTTTAAATCATGTTTTTAGGATTTTTCCCCATTGTTTTCTTTCTTTCCTATGCAATCTGAGATTCTTCTATAATAGCACCAAGCATTAGTGGAAAATAGCACATATCTTTAGACTTTCAGTAAAATATAAGAGCTAACACAAGTGTAGTCATCACTGAGAAAACCTTAAGGATGTCCTTCACTTTCCCCATTTGCATGCAGCACTTACCAATGTCATAATATTCTTAACATGTTAGACTTTACTGCATGTGGTTCCTCTGAATAACTAACATTTGTCTCTTCCAGGCAGCTGGTATAACGTAAAGCTATGGAGTTCAAGATATTGCTCATTTAAATTTCCTTATTTAGCAGCTGAGCCTCACGCCTCTGTCATTTCTCCTGGCACATCTTACAGTGCTAATAACTCTCAGTGGTTTAGTTTAACACAAGGTCCATACCTGAGTTACTTCGATCCCCTATATCTGTAATTCCCTAGTCAAGCTTCCAATCTGAACTAAGAAGAAGCTTTCTAGACCCAAATTCTGCTGGGCTTTTTTTGTCAGAACAAAGAAGTCATTAAACAAATGAATATTATATTTCAGTATCATATTCAGTGCATGGTTATAGGCATAGCTAGTTCCTTCAAAAGCACTGGCAGTTGCAAATCTTCTGTGACACTTCACAACATTATTTCTCCCCAAATTACTTTAATTCTGAATTTACAGCTGCAGGCACAAAGACAGGAATGTTTTGTGATGATTTCTTCTGTCCTCAGTTAATTAGCATGTGGAAAGACTGGCATCCCTGGAGCATGGATGGCTGGTGTCTGGAAGGCAATCAGATTTTCTAAACAAGTCCAGCTGCAGATGGGCCAGATTAATTTTTCTCTGAGTTCAAATAGGGAAAAAAATACATGAGTCATGGAGCTGCTGTATTTACAAATGGTCTAAATGTGAAAATCTATAGTGCTTCCAATAGCATGGCTATAGAACATACAACTCTTTCAGGGGTCACTGTGTCTTAATGACTTTGAGGTGCATTAACATCTGTGAGCAGTATTATTGACAGGCATTCAGCCATTAATTCTGAGAAATTATTGCCAGGCAAGAGCAGAATGCAAATAGAACAAAAGGCAAGTAATAACAGTAGTGCACAAGGAAGGTGCCTACCATCACCCATGCCCTGATGTTAGAAATTCCTATCTATAAGTAAAGATGTAGGAAAAATGTCATATGGCAAATCTGTTTCTCCATTAATTAAGTATCCAAAAGGGAGAAAAAGTATCCCTGGAGAAGGGCTATCTGGTAGGGGACTTTTTGCTGGAAAACTTGCATCTGTAGATCCTGGCTTTTGTAGGTCATGGAGATAGACTTCAACTTGTCCATGATCCATTTAAGGTTCCTGTAACAGTGGTTCATATCCCTACTACTGCCATCCCATCAGTCTTAGCACTTGGGAGCCTAATCAGCTTACAGATGGGAGACTAATGCTGCTCAGAGAAACAACAACTTACATCTTGCTGTTTGCCACACTCCTTGTTGCCCTTGGAGGTGACTGCTTCCAATGCACAATCAACACTGAATCCCAGGGACTATCACACACTCCACATTACCCATGTTGGAGGCCAGGAATGAGCCAAAATTAACATATTTAAAACTACGTGTGCATAATTACATGCACAAGCAACAAGGATATCCTTGGAATTTGCAGATCCCCAACACAGCTGTTCTCAGGCTCCCTATTCTACACAATGGAAGGAGCTTTTCCAGGCGAGGGTGAAGCCTAGGGACCCTGATATGTGAAGCTGATGGTGCACTTGTCCAAGCCTGGGCTGGAATCTCCATGCACCACCAGGTCTGAGATGTGTTGTGACAGGGTTGTGCCCAAGCCAATTTAACCTCCTTGTAGTAGAGCTGGACCTAGAGGGAGACTAAGATCCTGAACATCTCTGACAGAACATATTCCTCTCAGATACCCACTGACTTCCCCTCCCAGGCAACCACTGGAAGTGGTTTGTTGCAGGAGGTGGGCAGAGACATGTAGAGCTGTGGGGCACCCTGAACAAGGGTCGAATGCACTGTTACAAATATATAAGCCTGGCATAAAAGAAGCTCAGTCTCATTTGTTTCCACTCCCTCAGCTTTCCCTTCCCATGAAGAGCACAGAGCCTAACTGATTAATTCAACACAACGCCAACAGAACACAGCTGGATATCATAGTCATATGCTGTTTATTGGGATGCCCAGTTGGATATTAGCCTACAAACTCGACCTGACAAATGCATATTGGTATAAGCAAACCGACTAATGAAATGTTGCCTTCCTGTTACCTGCTGCACTGCTCTCACACTCACAGGCATTGTCTAGTTAGATGGGAGCAAGAGAGACAGGAGACCCTACCCTGCCCTTGGTCTGTGTGACTCCAGGCAAGATGCTCTGCTTAAATGCTTCTAGTTCTTCTAGTTTCTCCTCTTACCTTTTATTTTTCCACATTCAGATGTAAATATTTCTGTGAATTATACAACTGTAATATGAATTAGAGCAGTATTCAAATCTTACACGAATGACTTTAGCAGCAATTAACAAAAATCCTAAAATAGTGTAACAGTGCACCAGGATTTTGAACTTTTCCACAACAAATGTACTTTGGGTTATGTGCAAAATTCAATCACTTCTTTCACTTGGTTAAAAAATGACAAAAGAAGGAAAGAATCACTAATGTTATTGTACTAACTTTCCTCTTCTATACATGAGTTCTAGAATTTCTTGAGTTCAGCAGAGCTGTGTCTGATTTACATAATTTAAGTGAAAAAGGATCAAACTCTGTGTCTGTAGAAGCAATCCAGCCATGGTACTGGATAATCGCCTGAAATTTCTATGGCAACAAGGAAAAAATTGTTCAGCCTACTGTCTGGGTATTTTCACTCTGTGTATATGAGAGAGTGTTATGTCAGAGACAGGGAGAGAGAGAGAGAGAATATTTAACACATAATCAATTAAATTTCACCTTTGATCCAGTCAGTTGTTTAGAAACATTATCTTGGCATTAGTGAATGATTTTTCTCATGGGCTGACAAGGTGCCTGTTTATTTTCTGTAAGGAATGATTAAGTTAGACATCCCTTTTCTTCCTATGAATGAATGATGAAAAATGGATTTGGTATTGATTGGCCCACTTAGTAATGCTTCTGGATCTCTGTGCCTCATCTCTTCATGAAACTGTAGCCCTGGAGAGCATCATCCCCATGCCTGACCTAGCAACATTTTTCTGTCAGGCACAACAGCACATTTTGCTTGGCCTCTGTGTGACTACTTAAGGAAGAAGCAGGAGGAGGGGGCATAGAGACTTTCACAACATTTAACAGCTCTTATGTGAGGAGAAATGCACTCTGTACTCTCCCTACTGCAGGGGCACCACTGCTGTCTCATCCTGTTTCTTCTCAGCATCTCAGTAGAGTTCAGCAAATGACTCCAGATGTGCAGCAGATAAACTATTAACCCAGATGTCACCTCTTAACATGCACTATAGAAGCAACAAACAAGTTTCTCACAGTATAGTGCTGCCAGTTTCCCCTTCTGAGATGACGCAGACTCGTGGCATGGTCAGACCTGTGCCTTAGCTGAAAAGCTCAGTTAAGCTGAGTAGATTCTTACCAAGACCACTGAATGGACCAGACAGCTTCCAGTGAATTCTGTGGGCTTTGTACCAGGTTCACTGTATTGATTAGGGCTCTAACACAACGTGAATTTAAGGGCTGATTGACGCCAACTTGGGCTGCTCTGTGGCTCAAGATCCAATCTAAACCTGAGCATATGCTGAATTAGCATACACCATACAGAACTACATCTTTCTACTGAACAAACAGCAAGTTTCACAGTATATGGAACTGAAATTAGAATTTGTTTGTGTAGACAGAAAAGGAGTTTGGTAATATCCAGATCTTTTCACAGTTCACACAATGGAACAATTCCTTAAAATGGGAAAAACATCTTATGATAAGATGCAAGCAATAAATACAGCTAAATTTAGCTGAATTTGGCAATATTGTGTTTCAAAACTGCATACTGTTAAAATCAAAGTGACTAGGTTACATATGGATGCTTTATAAAACCATTTGTATGCACAAAGAGAACAGTTTATGCAAAACAAGAGATTCAAGATTTTGTGGCATATCACTTGCATGTTGTTTTGCCGGACAGTGTCACCTAGATTTTGCAGGCTCAGGCTAATTCAGTCTAGAAACTGTAACCTGTCAGACCCAGAAATGTGTGTAAAAACTCCTCATTTTTTTTGCTATGCATTCAGCAGTGACAGAAAATGCTCTAATCCTCCCCGAATAGCATTGCAATGCAATACAATCACGTACTTAGCACTACTAGCATCTATCCTTCTGTATATGATTTTATGCATCCTAATTATATGATGTAAATTGCCTCTGTGCAAACTTGCAGTGCTTTACAAAAGATTTTCAATAAATACTAATAATGCTGCTGAGAATATTGTTAGGTTGCTATTGAGATGGAGCAAATATCTCCTAGCCCCAGCTCTTATCCTAACAGCGATGCAGCAACATCTATTTTTCCAGTTATATATAACTGCCTGATAAACAAGCTTTGTTTCTGCTAGTCTAGAAAGTCCGCTGGTCTAAATCAGAGAATCTACTGACATGAAATGACACCTGCACTAGAGCTGTAGCCATTCACCCATTTCCGGGATCAGGATTTCTCCAAATTATAAATCTTCTGTCCACCAGCAATGCCCTGGAGTGGATGGAACTGTGAGATTATTAAAATGAATAAATAAAGTGAACAAGCCAACATACATTTCACTCTAAATAATAATCAGGCAGCAGGGTCTGACAAACTAAGCTGAACATATGCCTGGGAGTCAAACATTCTCATTGTTTAATTGCAATCTCCTTGGATAGTTCAGTTTCCTTTACCTCTTTTGCCTTGCTCTGCCGTTTTCCTTTTTTTTTTTTTTTTTTTTTTTTTTTTTTTTTTTTGTAAATTATTTCAAAGTGTGTAACACCAATTTAACATAGTGCCCTTATTCTTCTGGAAGCTGTAAAGTATTGTCACATAGGTACATTTTTGCATTTTTGGAGCATTTTTGGTGCAGCTTCCTTCATTTGTGTCTTCCCTCAACATACCCCTACACAGTAGTAACATCTAGTTACACTGAGACAGTGCTTTCTGCCTCATGGTAGCGCCTGCACTACAGTGGCACAACCACTGTCAAGGATCAGGTTGTCACCATGTGTGGCATTATGTAGCCCATCACTGAGGCCATGTGGTGGGGAGGTAACTAAGCTATTGTCCAGGAAGTACAGGTACCGAGTTGCAATGTTCCCAGCCATCACCAGCAGCTAGAATTAGTAAGCACTGGTGGGAAAGCAATTGTTTTGGTGCTGACTGGTGAGGGAAGAGGCAACTTGATGCTATTGGGATTTTTCCTGGTTCACAAAATCAAAACAGAGAAAGCAGAGTTCTGCTCTAAAAATCACAAACGCTCTTCCTGCAGTCTTGAAACAATGCAGAGGGGAAGGAGGATGCTTTCTGAGTGCTGCTCTTTTCCTTATGTATGGTACAGAAAATATTAAATTTAAGCAGATTCAGATTACAGGTTCTAATTCAGACACTTGTTTGTCAGCCTTCACAAAGAGACCTCACTGACTGTGAAGCTATAACAAACATAAACTTTGGACAAGTCGAGATCTGATGCTGAATGTGTAAGGTACACAAAAGTGTTACACACTGTAACTATATTTTCTTGATTCATTACAGGACAGATCTCAGGCCAAGAGTTTCAAAGTCACCCACTGAAACAGTTGCCTTGGCCTTACCTTGGCACCTATTTGAGCAATTTCATTTGCAAAACTGTCAAGTATTCAGTACACCTGACTGATCCCATGACATAGGAAAGAAATAATGGATGATCAGTAGCTCTGAAAAAATCATATACTATTGATTAGATAGAATGTGACTTGAGATAACCAATTTGCAAATATTAAACTTAATTTTGCAATGTCACAAAAGCAAGCATGTTTAAGGCACTACCATTTCAACTGGTTATTGTTACTTCACATGAAATCTAACAGTATGATCCTTAAATGCAAAGTGATACACATTTCCTCATCCACAAAATCATTAGCAGAGTTGGTTAGAGCATAGTGCTTATAACTCCAAGGTTTTGGGTTCAATCACTGTATGGGTCATCAAGCTGAACTTGATGATCCTTGTGGGCTCCGTTCAACTCAGAAGATTCAGTGATTATGTGATCTAGAAAGGTCTTTGAAGAATACCATTACTGTGCTGTACCTTGGATGCCTTTCCGAGCACCTGAGCATAACAGAAGTCCATGCATAAAGGGAAACTAATAGGCAAACTTTGACAGGCTTTAAAAAGCCTTTCCCTTTTATTTCAGTTAGAAATGTACAGATTTATTTAAATAAATGAAAGTGTGATAGAGATCTCATTTCATCACATTTTTGTTGTTCAGCAGCTGCACAAATCCCATGCAAGTGAGTTCAGCGTAGTCCCCATTTCTTGCACGAGTCTGCCTCTGCTGACAATGTTCTGGCTGTTTCACTAATACAGTTACTTGGAATTTACTTACATTTCAGATTGCTTCTGGACAAATAGCCCTGGAGCAAGACATTCTCTGGCTCCTCACTGACAGTTTGATATAACAAAAGGCTGAGCATGCTGAGGCTGAGCCCTGCAAAGCGCTTGACATAAAGTATGTGTTTTATTTAGCGTGTCAGAGGAGCGAGCCCCATACCTTCTGTAGCAGTGATGAGTGCTAGCTCTTACCTATTCTACAAGAGAGCAATTTCCACTAAAACCAATGCTAGTTCCACTTCCTCCACAGACACCAAATGTGGGAGGTCAAGATCTATGAACAGCACAGATCATAGCATCCCCCTGAGAACTGAGAATTTCAGATCAGTGGTAGCACTAATATTTGCCTCTGGGTCTACAAACAAAGAACCTGACCCCAGGAGCACAGTAACACAAGCAATCCTGTTCACTATAAATTAACTTCTTCCTAATTAATTATCACCCAGCCAACCCTAAACTGCCACCAAAAGCACAAAGGGGTCATATACATTTGTCTTTCCATTTGTGGAAAAGTTTATTACAGCATCTTGTATTCACTTACATGAAGGAAAGATTATTCTCTACAGTCCAGTCCAGATTTTAATAAGTTCTGTGACTAATTTTGTAATATTTACTTTTTTAATACAGTAAGCATCTGACAAGCCTTGTTTTGTTTGTATTTACATATATTTTCCTTTAGTTGGTAGCATCCTGTAGCCCTTTACTAGGGGCCAGAACATGGAGTAAATCCTCCCAAGAAGAAAGGACCTCACAATCTGCACTTTTTAACCACATCAATGAACTGATTTACTATGTGCATGGCATAATAGTTTTCTAAAGTAATTTCTTGATCCTGGTGTCATAAGATCACCTCCAAAAGTTTTAATCCAGATGCCAGAAATGAAACCAAAATTACTTTCAGTCCCGTTTATTCATCTGTTTAAAGCAAGATTCTATGAGCCAATGCTAATATGCATTCATAAATTTGCATGGGTCAAAATTTCGTCATCAGTGTTTGTATACTTCTTCACATCACAAAAGATACTGACTGTCCAATTTATAAAGCATTCATTTATATCCCATCTTTAATTTGCTGATGCTACTCAGCAATGTAATTATCCAAGATCAAAAACTGTTTTGCTTTCTTTGAAAACTGAGTGGGGTGAGAAGTCATTAAAAAAAAAAATCAGTAATTTAAGGCACACAATACAGGCAAAACAAAATTATCTACTTGCAGCATAAACAACTTTTTCATAGCTCTATCAGTATACTTGGAAATAATAAAAGATCCCTAACCTGGCTTTTGCCTCTCACTGGTACAATAGGTTATTGAAACATTAGATGTCTTCACAGCTCCATGTAAAGTGAAGCCTTTAACTTTTTAAACTGTTCTTTCTTATGTCTATTCTTGACCTCAGGCAGTAAACCAGAACTAAGTCAATCTGTATTCCTTCCAAAAATTTTTAGTAGAATTAAATGTATAGATCTTTTATTACTCATCCTTTTCAAGAATCAATGAATGATTCCTCAGGCAGCTATTTATTTGTAACTTTCATAATGTTTAAACAGAGCACGACTACAAAAGCCACAAATAGGAGAAAACTTACCTGAGTAAGACATGAGATACAAGAAAATTAGTGAGGTTTCTTGGCCCACTCAAACCAAAAAATTAATGAAGAATTGAAAATGTAGATAAATTCTTTGACTGTCTTTAAACTCTGCAAGTTCTTAATTTCTCCACATTATTTTAAAACTAGAAGGTATAGAATGTCAGTACTGCTTATGTGAAACTACAATTGTAGAAAGTAAATGTCACGCCAAAAAACAATCTGGGTAAAGACCAAACAGACTAAACGTACAAAACAACAAAGTTAGCTGAATTTCTCAAAATTCTGGGTTTTATTTAGGGGGAAAAATGTCTCAAAGTTCCCCAACTTTTCACCCTTTTAAAAATTTAAATAGCTTGTGGCACATTACAGTTGGCCAAAAGTTTTCAGCCTCTGGGAGGGAAATAAAAATCAACATTTAACAAGCAACACATTGCTTTCCTTCTTGTACAAACTCCTGTGCTCTATATTATTGAACTATTTAGCTAAATTGTTATGCGCTGCTGTTCAAGACATGGTGGAGAATGGTATCTTCCTAGTGAGCCAAACTGAATGGCCACAACAAACCTAATTTCACCCTAAGTCATGGATTTGCTTCAGCTGCTACTAACCCATGCTCTAGCACCTGGTACTGGTGCCATGGACATGAGCGTGGACACTGCTGATGCTGAGGCACTGTTTAAAAATGTGCCTTTCTGCAAGACTCAATTTGTAACTCAAGCGCTCTGCTTTGGCTGATTCTTCACCCAGCCTCCTCTCAGGGGTTTAAAATCTAATACAGTTGTCAACAGACAGGCCCACCTGCCTGAAGCAATCAGACAAAAATCAAGGGAAAAACAGAGTAAGGTGAACCAGATAGGGCCCTTCTGGGGAGCAAAAGGGGCAGCCCCAGGGGACAGCTTTTTATTTGGTTTTCATTAGCGCTTCATTTTCTGATCACATTTGCAGAGAAAGAAACTCTGAATTCACGGTCATCAGACTCAGCCTTTTGAGATGCACCCTTTGACCCACTAAGAGAAACTCAGGGAGTTCAGGGAAAACTGTTGTGTCTTCTCAGGGAAGGGGAAGAGGGATACTATTCAAATGAGAACTGCTTTTATAATTAATTTAGGAGATTTTTCCCCCTCCTTTCCTCTTCTCCTCAACAGTAGTTAGTTGCTATTTTCACCAGCACCTAATTACTTAGTACTGGTTTGTGGGAGGATTCAGCTTCACACAGCATCCCACACAGGTTGTCATTTTGTCAAGCATTCCTTCATTAACAAGCTGTCAATACCCTGCCAACAGCCACCATTTGGTTTGTTAAGGGACTGGGGGCTCTGGAGTGAAGAGTTGGCTCTGTACCCTTTCCTTTTGAAAAAAAAAATAAATAAATAAAGCAAGAGGCAGATGTCTGCCAGTCTGTTCCTTTGTGACACATTGCAGCCTTTTCCCTTCTTTTTTTCCTTTTTTTTTCCTTGCTGAAAGAGCAAGGCAGAGAAGGAGAGAGAGGAAAATCACACAGACTGCGTAGGTTGTAGCTCAAGTTACTGTCTCCCTATCAGGCTGCTTCCTTGTGAAGTTGTCTGGGTGCTCTTTGCCCCACGCTGCCTCCCAGCCCCACATGCCCTCCGACATGCCCCAACTTCAGCACGTAAAGGAAAGCTCTGAAGGAACACAGGCACCGTTTTGCCTGCAACCTTTAAAACAATCATCTTCATGAAACATGAAGACAGCCTGCCCGTCACATAGGTGCTTCCAGAGGAGTTTGTCCTTTCTGGCTAATTAACTGGATTAACACAGATGCTGACAGGCTTTGCCAGGTCCTCCTACCGCTACTCTTTTGAGATACTGATGATTAAGAATGGCTTTGTGCATCTCCCCCCTTGAAAGCTGTACCATATTTGCACAGTCATCTTTTTTTTCTCCTATTAGCTCCCAAGATCAAATCTCAGCTTGATTTCACTGATTAGTTTTTGATTGCACTGTGCCTACCAGGTAGAGTTTCAAGGTTAACACAGATGCTAAGAGAATTGGGGCATTTGTCCATTGTCTGGGGCATTTCTGAGAACCTGCTGTTGCAACCAAGTTTCAGCTATGTCAAGCAGGAATTTAGCTGGGTTGGCACGAATGACTGCAAATTAAAATGCAGACAGTGGGACAGGGAGCAAACAGACACAGAAGTCTCTGTTGTATCCAGAAACTACAAAAATAAAGGATTGTTCAGAATGACAGAGGATGAAGTAAGTGTTGTCTCTGGAGGTCTCTCTGGCAGGTTTTTGGTTCTTACAGGCCAGTGAGGCTATCATTATATTCACTCAGAGGAATTCAGGGGAGTCAAAGAAATTTTTTTCCTCCTTCTGTTCCTGTCTAATCATTATCCCTTAACTGTGTGGTAGACCCTCCTTTCAGCTATACAATCATGTATACAAGGGCCATATCTGTACACGGAACACTGATGCTTATTTGCCAGCAATCTTATGCATATACAGCTGCCCACAAACATAGGTTTAAAATGCACCCAGATACACATTTCAGCTTATTTTAAAAATTCAGTTCCAGCCTTTATTTTGAAGCACTGCAAAGGTGTTTATGCCCCCGTAATTCTCAGATACAGAGAATTATAACAAGGGTCAATGACAATCATACAAGTTACACAGTCACAGTTATACAGAAAGAATCTCTGCAAATTGTGCCATCTAATTTTTGCTTTGCTCACAGATACCTTTTGCACAAAAGTGCCTGGATCATGAAGGAGGCAGCAAAGACCACTTGAGATTCCAATATGAAAAGCGAGTTCCAGCTACCTCAGATGCAGCTCTGAAGTTGCCTCATAATATTCAAGTGCAATGTAAACACAGCTATCTGGATAGAAAAAACTCTCCCCTTGTCAGCTGCAAATAGATCCCAAACATAATTTCCGTGGAGTCCACATAAGTGGGGTCAAGGAATAAGTAGAAATTAAGAAAAGCAGGTTGGATGCAGTATGTGCCAGTCATCCTCTCTAGTTATACTCTATCTTTTATCCTCTCCTCCCATCTTCTTTTCTTTCTTTTGTTCTCTGCTTATTTAAAGTGGTTTTTTTCTGTCAGTTTGTGCAATACTGGACAGTGTAAAAGTGGGATAAACAGAACCAGCTGGGAGATGCTTTGATAGCCAGACTGTATGCACCTTGAAAATATGAGTGTGCATAGATATAAATAGATAGATAGATAGATAGATAGATAGATAGATAGATAGATAGATAGATTTAGATATACACATCTTCACCTCTTCAGACTTTTTAACCTCTTCAGGGCCCTTCAAGCTGTCACCTCCACAGGATTAGCCCAAAGTTGAGCACTGGTGATCCCACTGCCCCCCTGATGACAGCTGCCATCCAGGTTCAGCCAAAGGCCTCCACATGGGTATTGTCTCAGAGGCCTCCCAGGGCAGGTGTGGCAGGTGTCTCTCTATAGTTCTGAAAACCTGCAAGAAGTATTCAGTCTGTATTTTAACTTATCAAAACCCAGGTCCTCCATTTTCCCTGGGGGTTTCTTCTGTACTTATTCCCACATTAGAGAAATTAGACATAGGAGCATCCCGTGTCATAACCAAGGGATTTTGTCTTTGTCCCTCACGAGGAATAAGGCCTTTCTAAAATTTGGTTAGCAATTCTGAAATAAAAACTTTAAATAACACCTTGTAGTGAAAGGAACAAGAGGGAAGCCAGAGGCTTACATTTCAGAAGGCTTCTCAGCATGCAAATGAGAAAGATTCCTCAGCTGATAAACATTTACCTGCCTCTGCTCTTCAAGGAGAATGTAAATGAATCCAAGACATCTAATAAATAATGTTTAGAACAGAGACAAGATATGTGTTTACAGGGCCCCAAATGACATGCTGTTAGAAGAACTTTAGTAGAAGACATGTCCACACAGTCAGTAGTGGGAAAACTAAAGCAGTGGGAAGCAGGATATGACCTAGAAATCCAGCCTCCAGGAGGACTCTTTATCTACAGCAATTTCCATGAGTTAAATGCAGAAAATAAAACTGAAACAGGTTAAAAAAGAAGAGCACTGAGCAGCACTTTCAAAATCCTGTGCTCTGTTACAGACAGAATCACCTACATTTTGAAAGTGGTACTTGAGGATCTGGCCATATGGTTCCCATATACCTTAATGGGACTCCAGCAGCCAAATCCCTTATGCAGCACTTCAACAATGCTAAAAAGTATGCCAGGCTCTACACATCATTGTTATTTGCTGCAGAGCATTGAAAGATGAGCTGGATTTAAAATGTTCCTATTACAAATATGTTTCCTTGAATGACTGAGGAAAGACGGACCGAGACAGAGAAGTTACTGGCAGGACCAGCACCCTGGCAGACTGTGATGCTGCTGCACAGCAAGTACTATCATCAAACTCTAATGTTATTTAAGCACAGGCAGGACTGGAGATAACAAACTAAAATACCAGTTCTTATCTTTCAAAGCACTATTAGGAATGAGTTGATACTTCTGATAGTGGAAGATGTAGCATTATTCCTTCTCTTTTTCATCCATAAAAATAAAATAAAATAAAATGAGAAAAAATGAGAAAAAATAAAATAAAATAAAATAAAATAAAATAAAATATTTGTCTTTACAGCCTGGGTTATTTCAAAGCCTCAGACATAACTATTTTCAGGTAGGATTTCTTGAACTTGTTATTTGTGCCTTAGAACAGTTATGCTCCTTAAGTATCTGTGTGGACACTGAACGACAACATGCTAAAAATGTTTAGAATATCTCAAAACAGTTTCTTCGTACTGCATTGAGCATCCAGTGCCCAGGAATATCTCTGGCTTTTGGTGAAAAAAAATCCCCAAGCATTAGCACAGATTCTGGAACTGAGTGACTGTTTACTTCTTCTTGCAGGTTTTCAGGTTTATGAAAACCCCTGTTTTCTGACTAAGGTGCCAGCATGTGGAATAACATTTTCAAAACTAGACAAGAGCAAACTCTTCTACTAAGGCAAACCTGCCCTCGTGAGCTTTAACAAAGCAACGCCAGTTTACGTTGATTTTAATTGCGGACTCAAGGGTCTTATTTCATTCATATTGGTATTTGTACAGTATCTGTCTAAATGGCAAATACAACAAAAACCTCATAACAAACTTAGCCCAGGACAAAGAAGACGAATTATCTTTCAAGTTTAAACATTTGCTGCATTTGAAATGTTTTTAAAATAAATGATAGATATGAAAGGTTTCCAGAGTTAACCTAGTTTCTGGGAAGAGCAGTTAAACAATGACTCTGATGAGATTTGAAGCCTACATAATTAAGTTTTGCATACATGAGCCTGGAGTTAATTTTTTATGCACCCTAATGCTTCTGTAGAGCACTTCATTTTTTATTGGCTAGACGTGATGCTTTAGCTGCACTCTTTTCTTGCTCACACAATCATAAAATGTACTGTATCCATGAAAGTAAGACCCTGTCCTGCCACTGGTTATGAAGCAGCTTTGCGCTCACAGTACCAGTTGTATTGGTCTCCAGAACCACCCCACACAGGGGTTTGGAATAGGAATCAAAATACACAAGAACTAAAATGCTTTAAGAGTCT
The DNA here is from genome assembly GCA_013397895.1 of Origma solitaria. Classification (NCBI taxonomy): domain Eukaryota; kingdom Metazoa; phylum Chordata; class Aves; order Passeriformes; family Acanthizidae; genus Origma; species Origma solitaria. Next base: position 131,414 of record VZRL01002376.1, read on the forward strand.
CAGAGAAGTATTTGCAAGACCAGGTTCAGCCAGCGGAAGTGAGCCTTCCTCAGGTCCCTCTAGAGGACAGAGGCAGACTTCTTTGGGAGCAGCTCATGTCAGATAAATCTGTGTCTCCCTCAATTGCCTTAAATCTTTTAGAGGTTTCCGTGTCTGCAGCACTACCAAGTCTAAGCAGCTTAGGGACAACTCTAGATGCTTGTATCCTCCAAAATGATAGATAAATACCTTAGAAGATTCGTTGAACGTCTCTGGCCAGTTTAGTGTCTCCCTGCCATTGATCCCAATGGTTTCAGTCCTCTCTTTGTCCATGTGCCACACTTTCTTTTCAGCCTTTTTCACACCACAACATTTACAGTATGATCTGGAAAAGTAAATAACTTAAACTGCAAGTCAGATACCAGGTTTCCACAGTTTAAACAATTTAAAGTGAAGTAAGACATAATTAAATTATGACTTAGAGGTTTAGGTAACTAGCTTTGCACTTCTAAAACAACAGCAATTCTCTGTCTTAAGTTACATAAATATTTGTAAATACTGCTCCTCATCCAGAAGAGGATTTACAGCAAAAAAGACAGTGTGTGATACTTAAACTTCAGTGTGTGGAAGCCATTATCCAAAGAGGGAATCCAGACAGAGGGAAAACAGTCTGCTTATCTTAAATACAGATGTTTGATTAATTTCTTAGGGCTTTCATACTGGTATTTCTGGTAGCATTTATTTTAACAACCATAGGAAATCCAGATGACAAAATTTCAGTGCTCAAGCAGTGTTTCAACAGATAAACTGAGGGGACAAGACCTGAGATTCCACATAATTTTTCCTTAGAACAAACCAAACAAAAGGAGACTTAACAGTTATCACACTTATCTCTGTTCTTTCCTTCATTTAAATATCGTGCAAAAACATAGCCATCCTAGGTCCTAACACTGGGCTAGGTCTGTTTCACTGCAATTCAGTTATAACAATTTGTTTACCCACTTTGTTTGTCTCCCTGAAGCCCTGGTGTGCACCCAAGCTGCTGAGCAGTGAAGGCTCCTGCAAGGCTCCTCTGTGAATGAACACTGGTGTGACCACAGAATGATGTGAGATTTGACATATGGGAAACAGAGTGGGATCACGGTACTTTTGGACCAGATGTAGAGGTACAAATCAGTGTGTCGCAGGACTTTGACAAGCCTGTCGACATAAATACCTGTTGATATTTCAGCATTTGGGGTGATTTTAAATCCCAGCCAACTTCCATCTATATTTTAGGCACATTTTAGGCATATATATGAAAACTTGTGCATACACGTGCGCCCGGAGGCCTGCAAGGCATCAGGTATTCTTTTTAGTGGCCCCTAAGGCTACAAACACATAGGAGAAGGGAAGAGCAGATCACATGGTGGCAGCTACCCCCCAACACTGAAAGACTGTGCTGATAGGCTGAAAGAGAGACAACGTGGCACACATGAGAGCAGGAATTTGAAACATGAGAAATTCAGTCCAGGTTCGCTCACAGGAAAGCCCACTGATTTCAGTGCAGGGCCAGCACACTGGCAGAAGCTATATCATTGATCTGCCACATTTTGAAGCCAGGGCATTTCGGCTTATCAAAGAAATACACGGCATGTGTGATTTATATCCTTTGGGCTCCTGAAGATGTAAAAGACTCCCGAAACAGAAACTTTTGAATTCCCATGCTTTGTATTGGAAACCTAATCTTGACTGTGGGACTGTAAATTGTACTGAATTTAGCTGCTACATGCTGAGCCAAAGTCTGTCCTCTTAAGTCTATAGCTTTCATCTCAAGGTTAGTTTTTCAAGATGAAGACCTTTCTCCAACACTAGCAAACAGATCCCATCTTATCAGTTGCCAAATTGATGGTGTCTTCCTGTTTAAATACCATTTCAGTTTAATTATTTAATCCAATCTGATTGTCATGGCTATTAACTGTTTACCAGCAAAGGCTGCTTTCATTTTACTTTTTAGATGATGTAATGCTGCCTGAGAAAATGCAGTTTGCAGCTACTGATATTTTTATATATGTGTATATATATTTGTGTGACAATACATGATTCTTAAACAGAACAGGCTCCTCTCAGCTCCCTGATGAATATTATTAACTGTGATCAAAATACTGCTATAGAGTTTGACTGTCCACTTCTTGTACATTGCATTGCTCTATCACACCGATTTGTAGTTAGGCAAACTCAGCAAAAATATATGCAAATAATTGACCACATGGAATGTTTGCAACCATTTACACTGTTTAGATGTATTTTCTACTTACCCTCCATATTTGCACATGACTAAAAGCAGTTGAGAATCAAGATATTTATCTTGGTGATTGATGTCAATGAAAAAGAAATTAAATTTTAGTCATCTGCTAAAAAACTTCATTCTTGGTTAAGCATGTGAATGTATTCTTTCAAGGCTACTCCAAGGAAAAGAATAATAGCTTAAAGCTTCACTGCTCCAACTGTTCTGTCATTCCTACAACTAGCAACTGTTGAGATTGAAAACTGTCATCTGGAAGTTTTTCCTGTAAAAAATGAGATTGTGTCAAGAATAAGATTTGGCTAAGAAATGCTATTTCAGCAGTTGCTTTCACTTTTCTTTTTTTTTTTCTTTTTTTTTTTTTTAAAAAGGCTTTTTTATATAAAATTAAATAACCATTCTGGTTTCAGTGAGTTTCAACATTCTCATGACTTTTCATTCTATTTTTTTTTTTGGTAACTATAATCATTTGAGTGAAGAGAACTGATTTTTTTCTCATCTTGTGAATCATCAGAGAGTTCAGCAAGACTGAGAAGATAGAGTAACAAATGGAGAAATAAATCTTTTAAACCCAGTCATAATCTAAGTTTTAAAAAGTTGAGTCCCCTAGCTGGAAGGAGTAAACATTTTAAAAAGAAAAAAAAGAGATAAAAAGTAAAAAATCTCTTAAATGCTGTAACAAGGGGGGGGAGGATTAATATAAAAGAGTAAGAAAACATTCTATTTTAAAACCTGAATGTGAGATTCTGAATAAGAATATAACATTTCTTCAAATTTAGTTTCTACATCAATTCTAACATTTAACCACACAATCAGAACTTGTCCATACCTAACTCATAGTCATATTGTTAAAGTATTTAGATTTTTAACACTCCAATAAAATAAAGACTTACGGGTTCCTGTCTATTATCAGGGGAATCATGATGATGTAGCAGTTTTGTGTGAATTAGGACTGCAGAATATGCCTTAGGAAAAGAATATATTCTAATTCAGTTTCCAAAAGGACTGATTATTAATATGTTTCCTCCTTAGACAACTATTTTTGCCTAGAATTCTTCAATTTGGCACACCTATGGAGTTCTAATGATAGTTATTTCTTCATAAGCAAGGATAGATAGACTCAAGCAAGTCATTATTTGCCTCTACTCCCAACTCCTTTTACAAACTGTGACTCACCACTGTACCTTTAGTGATACTTTACAATCCTAAATTGAGCGAATTCTATTTATTTCTATGAATAGACTCCAGTTCTGATAGGTAAGTCCATATCAGATGTTATCACCTTGTTTTTGGTGATGTCAGTGATGCAAGGAAGTGAGTTTTACATGATGGAAATAGGTCTTTAATCATTTATGAAAACCATGCAGTTTGACTGCTGACTGTATGTCTACAGTGGCTAAATGTAACAGCAGGCTCTTGGAAAACAAGACTTCCTAAACATACAATAGAAAATTCTGTGTCTGACAATCTCCTTAGGATCCCACTGCATTTGTAGCGGACAGCCAGTCTCACCTAGGGAGCTACAAGCTAAAGTGCTTTGTCTGGGTAAAATTTGGTTAAACATAGTTATCTTTGTAAAGAGGAGAATGTCTGTGGCAGATTCACAGGAAAAGCGCCTGATGGGGAGCAAGGAGGAAGACCTTGCTGAAGGGTTTGAAGCAGGCAGTCTTTTCTTCTTTTCCCAGAGTGAATGGTTTCAAACAATGAGGATCTAGGGGAAGACTTCTTACCTCACAACCCCCTTTTTCTTAAATGGATAAGGTTTGCTTTAGTTTAGCTTGGAAACCTGTCTGTCACTGGCAAATGCCATTTGCTTCTCCCAGGAAGGAGATGGGATCAGTCCCCAACAACAAGACTGTGACTGAAGCTGGGGCGCAGCAACTGGGACCCAGCCTGATGCTGGGAGAATATAGGAGAAGAAATATGAAATCTGTGGGAACAGGAAAGAACAAAACATTGAGTAGGAATCACCCTGCCCTGCAGCCACATACCCATGACAGCAGTTGTCTGAAATGAGGGAAGAAGGTTTTGCTCATCTCTGTTTTAGTCAAATCCAGAAACAAAACAAAACAAAACAAAACAAAACAAAAGAATTCCCCAGGCATCTCCTGTTAAGGGGTTACAGGCTTTTTGCCCAGCCGATTTAGCAAATAGCACTCAGTTAAAATTCATTTTGTGTTCAGCTAAAACTTGAAATAAATATGCACTGGGCTACTCTAAGATTGATGTGAGACATATATGAGATATTAAGAGCCCTGAGAGAATCATTGGCCTTAGCCTCTTGTGACCTGCAGTACTCTAAGTCTACCTGCTGACCATTAGTACTGGTCTCTTATCACCTCCTTTTCAGCAGGCATTACTGTAGATTTAAGGGCAATGAACTGTTTCTCCTTGCCTTGAGGTTTTTGGTGCTTTAATATGTCATATCTTTTTTTTCTCCCCGAGAAATAAAAACTTTTAGCTAGAAAATCTTTTCTCTTGGATTAGATGCAGTTGGTGATGCCAAAAATAATACAACTTTTAGATTAACAATATTTTTCAAAGAGTGAATCAGATGACTGATATCTTCATTTAACAGCCTCTGTTAGCTACTTCTGCTTATGAGAGGACATAATTTGCCTCTCTCTCGTTTTATTTTTGGGAAGTTTAGCAGTGCAAGAATGCTCCCTTAGGATCACAAAGCAAAGTTGGAAACTAGAGATGCAGAAGGAGTATTTGTTAAAAAGTATATAATTGCAAGTGCCAGTTTTTCTATAAAAAGGAAGCTGAGAAGCATGCTATGAATGTTCATTTACAAAGTCTCAAGCTGTGACTGCGTAGCTGTGAATCTCATTCCGCTATTGTCAAAGCACTGCGTTGGTAATTGGCAAGAATGGATGGCTGGCCACATACAAAGTAACAAAAGTTACAAGATCAGCAGCAACTAAATGTGCTTGCTTCTTCTCCAAAGTGTATAATCTCCTTTTATTCTTTTTCCTCTGAGAGCTGCATGATAGGTGATGAAGTTGGGGAATAAGAGGAAAGTGCAAACCCCATGACTTAGAGCTGGAATCCAAGCCCTGCACTTGCCTTCACCTCCTCTCTGCTCTGGAGCAGCCCGTAGTGCTGCGAGAGGGGACAAAGTGACAGCAGCACCCAGCAAGCGTTCGTCAGGGTTACTCATCAAACCCTCCGGGGACCACCCGCGTGTATTAAGCCGCACAGTTGTATCTGCAGCCGATTCTCCCCAGGGGAACGGCCTCACCAGCTGGGAGAGGGAATCTGGAAGGAAGCTCTTATTAATACCATGTGTCACAGTAGGATGTAAAGTGACATGACACACAATGTGATGGAATGCAGCTCGGTATAACAGAAGCTATAAGGGGTAGGAGTTTCACCTCAGCAGCAGCCCAGACTGAAAATGTCTGCTATAAATTCCTGTAATGTAGGAAAGATGCCACGAGTAAAAAGATTGTGCCTCTTTTTCTGCAACAGCTGTGAATAATTTGACATTTAGGCAATAGTGTAATAAAAATAATAAATAATAATTTAGCCAGAGCCTTTTGGATCCTTTAATAGATGCAACACTTGAGCTGCTGGCGTCTCTTGAGCATTTCTGAAATGTTATCGGAAAACAGAGGTAAAAGAAGATCCCATTGGTAGCTCTGAATGTCCCCTAATGATTCCCTATCCAGATAATTTGCTTAGACTCATCACCTTTACTATCATAAATCAAACCTTGATGTGATTTTAAGTCCCTTAGCTACCCACACAGAAAAGATATTGTATTAGATTGTTTTCTGTTGCCTTTTATCCCCTCCTGTTCCAAGAAGTTTGGAAAATATCAAGGCAAGTTTTGAAATTATAGGGTATTTGAAAGTGTTTGGGTTGGGGGTTATTTTGGCTCAGTTTTGTCCTTTAGTTTGATGGAGTGTCTGAAGGAAAATTGCTAGTATTTGGTGGAGGAGGAGGACCTGATTTTTCGGTATATGAAAACTGAGAGAGTTGGGTGGGGGCTTAAGAGTTACAAAATGGCTTCTTTGGAATAAAATGGGAAAAATTGAATTTAATTTCTGTTTGTTTTACACTAAATTAACTTTTGAAGACATGGGTTGTGCCACTCCAGCTGTGGTTCTGTAACAGTAAATCAGGTGGTAGCACCATGACTGAGAGAGAAAAATGTCACCACAAAAAATTATGTAGAAGTACATCTCAGAATACTGCAACCTAAAATGGGTGCTTCTAAAAGAAGTAGGAAGCAGGAGTATCCAGAATATGGAAGAAGTTTCATTATGCAAGGAAATGTGGGTATTTCAAACTTTGTTTCATTTTGAACATGCTAAAACCAAAACTAGTTTAAGCCATCAATGAATGAAAATTATATATCCAAGCTCCAAAAAAATGACTTCGTCTCAAAGCTGAAGGTCTGTACCTTTAGTTTAGCCCTTCTAAACTCTGTAGTATCACAAAAAAGGTACAGTGCAAAACCACTTTTTTCACCTGATCGTTTTTCTTTCTGATGTAAAATTAAACTGAACCAAACTAAAATGCCCATAAAAATGGCTCAGGTTCCATTTTAACACCAGAACCACATCTCCCAGTGGATTACACTCACTGCCAAGCCCTTGTGACTAGCGGTACTGGTGTGGCCATATGGAAGGCAATATGGCAGGAACAGGGACTCTTACTCAGGAAAGGGGCCAAGAGGTGTTTTGGGAAGGATTGCAGGAACAGGGAGACATGCAAGGAGCTGTGCAAAAGACTAAGGAAACACTGATTAAAAGGGCTGTCATGGCGAAAGGACTAGAAATTGAAGTGATTATTGTAGGCAGATTGGGAGGGACACGAAAATGGAGCAGCAGATGGAAAATCTTGGGAAAGGTGCTGGATTTAAAGAACGGGGGTATGGTATGATACTGACAGGGGAATATTTGCTACAAATTGAAGTGCCAGGATCAAAACAATTAGTTACTAAAGTGGTCTTAAAGCTCAATTTTCTTCTGTGCAGTGAATGTCAGAATATTTTCAAATACTTTAATTTTCAAGTTATGTGGTTCAACAGACTGCATTTTATCCATAAGTGGAATGGGTTAAACCTGAAGTTGAAAGGCAAGAAGTCCTATGGAAAAAAATGGGACATTTGCCTTCATTCGTCTGAACTGGAGGTAAATGAGCCATCTGGAACTGGGCAGAGAAGGATGAACAGCTTCTCTGAAGAGAATGTGGAAGCGACATCCTCTCTGAGCACTGCTTTCCAACATGGAACTCAGCCTGGGCAGAAGGGTCTTGTGAGGATAGCAGCAGGTGAGGCAGAGATGTGGTGGATAAGTGTGAGTGAGAGAGACATTGATAAATGCTTTCCAGGTTTGACAAAGTAAGCTTGAGCAGGTGTGTTGCTCTCTCCCCAAGAAGGACGTTGTGGAGCAAAGCCCTTGCCCAAGAAATTTGCTCATCCAAGAAATGCTGCTTTACTTAGAAAGACTGTTTTGCTTTGAAAAAACTAATGCTGGCTGTCTCTGCTCCCCACAAAGAGCTAAGTCCTCATTTCAGAGCAGCCCTAGGCAGCTCTGCAAGGGCAAGCAAGGGGCACAGGGGTCCAGGAACAGGCTTTACACATGGTTCAGCCCCAAAAACCCACCCATGCTGCTGAGCAAATTCCAGCTCCGTCCAAATTAACAAGTACTTAGGAGTCCATGCCTCAAGTCTCTCTAAGTAAAAGACCCAGGGACCTGCTCTAAGTATAAAATTACTCCTCTGCACAGCAAACACAGAGGAATCCTCCCTGAGGCCAAGTAGGATGGGAATGGATGCAAACCTGCCCCATACCCCTGAACACATCTGGGAATGCAGCTGTGGTGTGTGGTGTGGGGCAGGGAGTTTGAAGGGGTCTCAACTCACCCTGCTAAAAACACAGGCTCATCTACCCTGTATGGATCAGCCATCCTTTTTCCTCCTCGGCAAAAATCTGTTTAACCAGTTAATGACCTCGTTGGCAGCAATGCCAATCCTGACAATGACTTGGGAGAAAGCCCTGGGAATATCACCTTCATCACAGCTCATCACTGTCTCCTTCCTCCCCCACTTCTCCCCATCAAAGAAATGTTCTTTCCTAAAGTCTTTCTGTTGCTTTTTCATTTCATTTTCCAATAATTCCCCCTGCTTTGTTGCACTGAAGTGATCCATTCAAAGACAAAACCCCATATAGTTAAACAGCAATTATGGAAAAGGCCAGGGCACATGGACCTACACCCACAGCAGCACAGTCATAAAATAGTTCTGTCCTAGATCCATAAGCACTGCACAGTCTGTTTTGAACAGTCTCCTGATAATTTTGTGAGTTTTAAAGGGCAACATAAGGTTAGGCAGGCCTTCTTTAGATCACAGTGTGTACCAGCAAGTAGTTGTTTGCTTACAAGTCTTGCTAGACAGAAAAGGCTGCATCTCTTCAGCACTAATGTCTGGACACTGTAGAATATGTCTCTTTTAAACAAGAAATATCAGTAAGGGAAAGTCTAGCAGCATTTGGAAAGAGCTGGGAAATACATATTGGGGAATTTTATTGCAATTCTTTGCTTATTATAGATGTGCATTTTTCTGTGCTGTCTAACTGCTATCTGGGGCTCAGTTTTGGGAACCGCATAGAGTAGTTGAGGAGCTGACAAACGAGCAAGCAGGCTTGCACAGAGCATAGCAGTAACACACCCTTCCCCAACAGCTGCTCTCCCTGGACCAGCCACTCCTTTCATCATAGCCCCACAGTGATGCTTCACAATGCACATCATGCAGGATAATCTGATTGCGCTGGCTTACCTCAGATACCCACCTCCATCAAAGCCCACGGCAAAACTACACAGATCTTCCCTTGTGTTACCCTGTGAGCAATACCAAAACATAAGAAGGCCAGTTCATTCCTTTAACTCAATTTCCACTTTCTCTTCCTTTAGTAAGTACACACATGCTGTTAATAATGTTTCCTTAGTCCTCTACCAGGACTTGGTCCTGTTTTTTTCCTTTAAAGCAGAGAAAAAAAAATTATACTATTGGAGTTGGTTTCATTTCACTTTCAGAAGAGTGAAGCATGCTGCAGCAAATATATGCAGTTGGACTTGTGTGGCTGGAACTCCCACACACACAGACCATTTCTCCTGGGAACTGAAACAGTTTTACCATGTGCTGGGTGACAAAACATATTAGTATGTTCCTTATATAGAAACTCCATATACCACTGTGTTTTAAGCATAATTGGGTAGGAACATTGTAACATGAGCTCTAGAAAGTTGGACTCAGATGAGTGAGCATTAATCGTTCCCCAGGAAAGGACTGAGATGAAATTTGGCTTCTATATTATGTTCTAGGGGATATGTAGTAGGCAGCTTGTATTTGCTTTGGGAAGTTTGGCATATTCCATTGCAAGTGATTTGATAGAAAAACACATGTATCCTGCATAAACATCAAGAAAATCTGTATTTATTGAAAGCAAGGCTGCATGTACACATACACAGAGAAGAGAGGAAAAAAGAGGCAGGACTGCAACTGTACTTACAATCAGGCTGCAGATGATCCCTGAGATAGACAACCACTCATCAGAAGTCATTTTCACCCCCTAAATTCACACATCTAGATCCTCTCACCTACTGGGGAAACAAGAGAAATGTCTCCTGTCTTACAGGGCAGTGGATATGTGCACCACTTGATATGAAGATGCCCTGTGCTCCCATACAAAATTCATGTAACAACCACATTGTTTACAGCTCAGAGATAGAAGACTTGGAGACCTTTATGCCTTGGTTGTGATTTTTTTTTCACCTTTGGATTGCCCTTTAAAAGAATTAAGCACTTAATTCCCAGTACATCTAATTGCAATGAAAACCTAATAGCATTAGTTTCTTGAGCCCGATCCTGCAAATGGCTCTGGGAGCAGCCTTGTTTAAATTCAGGGTAACAGCCTTACCAGAATGTGGAGCTGGGCTCTGAGCAGGTAAGGGGATCCAGGAAATTAGTTGTGCCAGGAAATTGGCGTTTATAAAGCTTGACCTGTCCTCTGTGAAATGATGAGGCTTATGAAACCTAAATCGGTCTTCAAGGAATAGCAGTAATATCAGTCCATCATTCCAGCTCTGCAATAACCACACATGGAAGGCTTAGTACCTTAATAGCTTGTTTATGGGTCAGCCTGGGCTCCTGTGCCCTGCACACATGGCCTTGATCTGCAGCCTTGCAAGGAAAAATCCCAGTCTTTGTTCAGTTTGCTTTTCCTACCTATAAAAGAGGTTTCTGGAGAAGCTTTAAAAAAACACAGCAGGAGAGAGAAGCAGAATGATTTTTGGACTTGCCTTTCTAGAAAAGCTTCTCCCTGCTGCCTGCACTCATGCTTTGACAGAAAAACTGCTCTGGAGCCACTGATGTATTCTTGTCTTTTGTGAGGTGTTGGGGAGATCTGCACATAAAACACAGGGCATGACTGTGCATTAAGCAGCACCATTTTCACCTCTCTCTAGCTCTCTGTGCTGCAGCATCTTCTTTTTTCATCATTGCTTCAAGTTAAAGGAGAAACTCCTTAACTATTTCTCTTGACATTTGGGTTTAAAAGATTTTTTTTAAACATCTATTGCTATATATGCTTCACTTTTCTGTTTTGTTCCTTCTTCCAATTATTTTGAAAAGAATTGTCATGGCCACATTCACTTCATATTTCTGGCATTTTGGGATTTCAAACTTGAAAATATGTCTCAAATATCAGCATGAGCTTCAGACAATGAAATCATTAGCTTGAAAGAAAGAGACTAAGCTGTCCATCAGCAGTAATGTTGACTATGTGACAGAATGCATAGAACTTATTATACGGAAAAGGATTTTTTTTTTAATGCAGGAAATTACCAGAATAGCGTTTATTAAAAAGACAAGAAAAGAGATTAATAAAATGTAGTTGTTGGAGCATTCTGAGTACAGTGATGGGCCAGTGAAACATTTTCAGTGTTCTGAACAAGAATAATGTAAGGTGTTCAGGGTGTAAAGGCAAACCAGCTCAGGGTATATTTCTGCAAGAAAGTATTTAGCCTGGAGATAGCATTTCTGAAAGACTAGTTGGTGTTATAATTGCTTCAAGCTTCTAATTATTTTATAGCTTAAGTGAAATTACTTCTTCAGAGGAAAATTCTGGTTTCTTTTACATCTGTACTGTGGTATAATTTAAAAACAGGTAAAATTGAGTACCAATAAAAATGTAAAGCAATTTGATCCTTATCCACAGCAGTATTCAAGCCTAACTTTGTATATCTGAACAATTTCATTGTCTCTATTGGCAGTGCTGTCTTAACTGGATTCTTTATGATACCTACAACCATATACTGCTATTCCACATCAAAATAGATGATTAATATCATATTACGAAAAAGAAAAAAACCTTTCTTTTTATGCAGCTAAAACAAATAAATCTGAAATAATAAAAGTGCTCCTGACTTTTCTCTGTGTGAATGGATGTGAATCTGCACACAACTACTATGGCATATGAGAGCATCTCAATCTGTGTTGCTGCAGTAAAGAACAATCAGAGTAGTTCCTTACCTTCTTGTCTAAGGTTAGAGACAATTGTCATTACCTCATCTTCCTTCATTTCATATAATTCTCCTTCAGGAGAAGAAGCAAGGAAGGCTGACATACCCGTTACTCAAAACTGACAGATGTCTCTGCTATTATTACAATCTTAATCGTAATTCAGTTTCCCAGTTTGTTACTGTGTCTTATATTGGATCTACCGAAGCTGGGGACACGTTGAAAGAAAGCAGGAAAAAATATTAACTATGTTTTGCAGATCAGTTGGTGTCAATAAATATCCAGATTTTTTTTTATATGACTGAGCCAGCTTAATTTGTGTTTTTATTAAATGCCAGAAGCAGAGGACATTCTGAGTGCAAAATATTGCAAACAGGGAAATAAAAGGTGACTTGGCTGTACCGCCAGTCTCCTCAAGCCACTCATTAGCAGCCCTGTGCTCCTTGTGACCTTTCCTAACCCTCTTCTGAGAAGAGATGTGACTACAACAGGGGGTCAGATGCTTCTTCATCGCTCTCAGTCTCCACTCGAATGCTTATTTTTGGCTGTAGAGTGAGTCGATTTGAGAGGGAAGAATCTTTATGTTAGAAAGCAATCATTAAGGAAAAATTATATGGGCTACACTGTTGTGTAGGGTATAAGGATCTGGATGAATATAGTGCAGTCTCTTGGCAGCTGAGATGGTGTATCTGCTTTTAAAATTTGCCTGCTGCAGATTTAAAGCTGTGATTACAAAATCTCAGCTACAGGAGAGCAGAGGATTCTCCACAGGGAGCCAATGACCTTTTGAGAAATATGCTGAGGGGATACAGCCCCATTTAAAGTATGTTTTTACCAACATACAGTCACACTTCATATGCCAAAACCCCACTATTCTGGGCATGACTGTGCAGGATAGAAAACTGTGCTTTATAGTCATACACAGAGATATACAAACATGGTAGGTGGGCTGGGATGACTGCCCTCCTTCCTGAACAGTAATGTCTCTTACTGCCTGGTACAACCAGCCCTGCCCACTGCTGCTCTCCTGTGTCTGCACATGAAGCCCTTTGTGATAAAGGCTCTTTTTCTTGTTCTTCCGCATAACAGCCAGCCTTCTGCTAGGATGTGAGGTGATGCAAAGGCTTATGTGTTCCATATCTGATGGGAACAGATCCACAGCCTTGGTGCAATCACACACAGGTCTGACTTGTTGAAATGCTGAATTATGGATGAATTATTTCAAGTCAAAAGGGGAAGGCATTGAAGATCATCTGGGAAAGACTGTGACTGGGATGAAGCCACTGGATTTGTAAACTGGATAGGGTCCACTGGCTAGAAGTTATATCCTCCTGATACTAGGCATTCAGAAAGAAAGCTTTAAAGTAACTGAGTGAAAATAGTGAATGACATCATCAAATAACACTTAAGATTTATCAAAAGCATTTGTCATTTTGAGAATAAAAAGAAAAGATTTGAGCATTACTGGCCAAAGTGAGTGAACTATTGCTGCCGTCCTGCCCTTCCCTTTTCTTCCTGTATTCATCTCCTTTGTATTCTATTTAACTAAGTCCACGATCACATCTTCCTGTTAAAATGGGAATAAGATAGCAGTTCCCAGTGAATTTAGTAGGTGCTTAGAAAGAACTCTGAAGCAAGAAGCAAGATCAGGATTTTGAAAGAACTGTAAAGAAGTTTAACCTGGCACATTACTCCAACTGCTTTCCACTGAGAAATGGTCACTTTCCCATAGTCCTTCTTGCACTATTCAAGGCAATGCTTCAGAAGGATAACTGCTAAATTCATCTCTATTTTGTAAAGCTTAAATATGTGTCTTGGTGCTCCTCCTCCCTAAAAGTCTATATGGTAGCTTTATACTTACTATGCAAGGAAAAGTCATTTAAGGCAAACTGGATAGGGAGCAGAGGGAGCAGCAGAATAAAATGCATGTATATGGCTTAGCTGCATTTTTTTATCATGATCATCTCTTGTTGCTATGGAGAGACAGGTTTTATATATGTGCCAGCAAAATCCGGTAATTCAGTGCCAAGCTACCAACTATTGCAGAGATTTCAAAGATGAGCAGCAGAAGTTTCTCTTCTAAATGGGAGATTTTGAAGGACAGAGGATATTCACCTCCATTTGTCAATTAAAGGTTTGCTCAGTCATTTGAAACCACTAGATTTTTGGCACACCTAACATAATTAACTCTGCCTGGAGTAATTATAATGAAGTCAACACAACACAGAACTTTCACGTTTATGATAAAATGTAGCTATTGTGGTGCTACTTTTTTAAAATTTGATAACATATTCCAGCAGGTGCCAAATGCTAGAGCTCTTATTTTCTCTCTCTTGACACTGTGTAAGAAAACAAAATTTAAAAAAAAAACCCACCCCCCCAAAAAAAAAATCTAAAGGAGAGGCAAAATACAACATGGAAGATTGCCAGGGAAAAAAGTGAAAAGCAGTAAAAGATTACCTAAGAAAAGTTGAAGACAGAGTGGATACAGAGTATTCAGAAGCCACTGATCACATTCTCTGATCTGATGAAATTTTATGTCGCATTTCTTAAAATGTGTTTTTTCTGCCTTAAGGTTCATATTTTCAAAATTCCTTCACACCTTTGGAATAGAAGAGGTTATTTCTGAAAAAAAAAAAAACAACAACTGCTTCAAAGAGATACACAATGCAGAAATAAAAAATAAATTAAAAAAACCTTAAGTGTTACTAGCCCCCCAAGAGTCATGGTAGCTGGCAACCTTCCTGCAACAATAGCTGTTAAAGATGAAGCATCTGGCAAATACCATCAACAGAAACAAAATGTGGTGTTAATGCAGATCCAGTGTCAAGTATTCCCTGGATTTCATGAGGTTGGCAAGAAATGGACTCAGGTGCACTGGAGTTTGTGGAGAAAAGAGACTGCCAGAAGCGCACAGGGCTGTTTTGTAGGCAGTGTTAATTTAAAAGATGTTAGCAAAAGAAAAGAATAGCACATTTTACCTTGTTCTCTGCCTCAACCATAAAATATAGATTTATTCTTATCCACATTTGCCTTTTTCAATACACCTCTGATTTGGGACCAGTTAGGACAATGCTTTTAACAATGGGCACAAGGAATGTTATTCAGCATTTCAGCAAACAGCATGGTGATCTAATCTCCTGCCAGAGTCCAGCTCCAATAAAGCCACCTGGTTCACAGCCTTCTGTCTTCCAACACTGCATCTTGTGATCCCATCTGCTATCAGCCTGAGCCACACCATAGCTTGCTAAAAGCTTTTGCTGGTCCAGTGAGCATACCTAGAGCTGTCTAGAATGCAGAAGAAATCCTAACAAGCATGTAACACTGTTCATTAAGCACAAAGGAGTTCAGCTACCTGCATGCTACCCATTAAGGCTCCACCAAGACCCTTGGAAGTCTGAGTGGCGGGGGTGAAGCACTGCTGTTGCACCAGGACCATTGAAGTAGCCACAGAAGTTCTTTGCTTATCAAAACTAAAATTCACCTTTTTTTCCCCCTATATTTTATCTTGAACTCACTCCTCTGCTCATTTTCCCCACAGCAAACACTCCTCCTCTGGGAAAGAGCTGGTAATCACCAGAAGAAAGCAGGGAGCACTTGACAACAAAGGAAGCTCAGCACATTCCCATGGTCCAGGAAAGACGGCAATCACCATTTTGGCTAATACCAAGGCTGAACCAAGACATTTAAATATAAAGGCTTGATTTGGAATGAAGACAGACCTGAAACCAGATCTAGGAGCCTGAACTTGGCTCTTGATAGACATCAGATTAAAGAGGTATATTTTCCTTATCAGTTTATCCGACGGACTACTGAGTTAAATATACCTGTTGTTTTCTGACATTCACATGAGCTGTCATCTCAGATATGTATTTCAGTAGAATTAGTAGTTTGATATTCAGAGCTGCTTTGCTATAGTGTGCATCTGAATGCATACTTGAATTCTAAACAGGTAAACATTTAATAAAAAAATTTTCACTATAAGAAGCAGAATGACAGCAAACAAAAAAACAAGAATCAAATCCCAGAGCTGTCCTCATAAATCTCCTCAAGCTCTATAATGACCTGGTGGGCAATCAGTGGTTACGTGACATGCATTTGACAGCTCTATCTAGTTCCTGATGGACCACACTACTTCAAGCAGATTTCCACTCCCTCCACAACCGTGACTTCCCATCTTTGAGCAATTGCAGCAACTCCTGCATTCCCAGCACCACTCCAGAGCATCTGCCTACATCCCTGCACAACAGTCCAGAGGTCCACAGTCCTCTGACCCCCAGGGAGGTGCTTCCCACCCTCAGCCCCACAGCACTATGAGGACTACCTGAGGGGAAGAGGGGAGGGGGAAGAGGGCATTGTAGCTGCTTTCCTCTGGAGGTACATCCATAGCACATGAGACAATCCCACAATGGGAAATAAAGCCCAAATGCAGGGCATTACAGAAAAGATTGTCTAGCTCAAACAGAAATTATGGGTTTGATGCAGGAATTAGTGGGTGAAATCCTATGTTCTGTGTATGCAGGAGCTCAGACAAGATCAATTTTTCCTTCTGGCCCTTTTATATGTGAGTCTGTAATTGGGTACTTTGCTGGTGATACTGAACACACTTGTAGCAAAATCTCAAGTTCTCTCTTCCTTTCAAAAGAGAAGTCTTGTGCAAGAAGAAAGGCATCCTAGAATTTCCAGAGGATACATTCTCCTAGGTAAAGAAAATATTCTATATCAAGAGTAGTAACAGGTATGATGTTTCCCATGGGAATTCCCCCATCCCATTCCCTGCTTCTGCCATATTTATCCAAGGCATAATTAGAGGAAATTATACGTATTGGATTAAATCCATATCTCCATGGGAACTGAATGACTCTGAAGATCAGAACCTTTTGTATGAGAACATTTTTGTATTTTGTATGAGAATTTTGTACACTAAAAGTTAATTTTTCATTACCCAGTGGGACAGAAGCATTAGCTGTAAAATTCTTCTGTGGATGTGGTTGAGAGAGAACCCTATTTTAAAGTCTTTGAGGTATGTGAACACATCTCCTCAACAAACCCATTCACACTTGTTCCAGCGCGCAAAGGTAATCAATTGTATTACAGGACCTGAAGATCCCCTTGAGACTTGGCTGATTGAGAAAGCAGGCATGTTAAGACATGATCTGTTGGGGATACCCCTTTACGGGATTTAAAAACCAAGACCTGCCATCTAATTCTATGGCTAACTTCAAGTTATATTGGGTCCACATCCATCCAGCACAGTATTGTGGAATTCCTCACACCCACTACCCATTAAAAAACACTCCACTCTTTGGGACTCACAGAGTGGGGGCAGTGGCTGATAAGATTTGGGTTGATAATTGCAATTGGATTTGCATTTTTATCGATTGGGATAGCTATTGGTAGTTGTATGATTACTCATTTGATTGCTTCTGCTGTTTCTCTTTTCTCCTACTGTCCACTATCTTCACCACCCCTGTGGACAACCTGTGAACTGGGGAAAAGTCCCTGAAAAACGGTGTTTGAGCCACCGGGTGGTATAAGGGCCTGAAGAGCACAGTTGCCTGTCTCAAATATTGTTACCACACAAGGACTTTACCATGAGAGAAGCACAGAATGGAGGAACAGAATGGCACTGGCTCCGGGCTTGGTGAGGTCTGGCACATCCTGGGTAATGCATCCAGACAAGGGTTTCCACTGTGGCAAACAACATGGGACAGCAACTACTTGTTGCTCAACCACTATCACGGGTCAAAGAAAGGTCACCCCAGGTTATTGTCCAAGTGTCATCTCAGGCCCAGGGGCAGGTAAGCAAAGCTGGGGGAGAAGAATGCATCACTGAAAATGGACATAAAGAATCCACAAGGAAAGCCAACTCAGCAACAGTGCTGAAGTCAGCTCGGACTGGATAAAAGGTAACTCTGGCACCAACGCACAACCCACGGACTCAAAAGAAGAGAAAGACTGAGTGTGGGACTAAACAGCACTAGAAGCAAGAGAATCATTTAACCAAGAGAATAAGAGAACTGTGTAGCCAAGGATTAATTCCTTTGTTTGTAAAAATGTATAGATAGTGAAAGGTTTTGAACAATCTCAGGACTTCAACCACCAAGAAGCCCAGCCTGAAAAAGGACCAACAGGAGGCCGCTGGATCCATTGGTGGTGACTACGTTGTGCTTTATCTCTCTCCCCCTTTCTCTCTACCCCCTCCCTCCCCTTTTCTATTTCTTTCTTTCTCTCTACCTCACATTTACTGTTAGACAACATTTGTACTATAGACTTTTGCATATGGTCTCCTTTACACCTTAATTCAGGCATAATTGGATGTTAACACCTTCTCAGGGCTGAACACCCTGACAAGTGACCAGTGATTGAGCCACAGGATGGAAGACTTTCTGAAAATCCAACCTGGTTGCTTCAAATGAGCCCCCCAGGCTGCAAAGCACATGCAAGATGGCTCAAGGAACACAGAATGAACACAACGTGCTCAGTTAGTTTTACATCTCACTTCTCCAACACAAAGCTCTGCGGAATACTGTGGGTGAGAGAAGTGGCTGTATCAAAACTGAGGTCCTCACTTACAGGCCTGATTAACACTTTTACGACATATAAACCAGTTTCACGACTGCTCCTCGAGCAAGTCAGAAATGTGGCCATATCTCTCTGTTTGGCCTTGGCTCCCTCCTGGCAACCAAGCTCACAGGACACTGGAAGAGATGTTGCTGAGGGAAGAGAGCACCAGCAGTAATGTGGAAGAGAAATCAGCCGCACTTCCTCGTTGTCAGGGGATGCAGTGCAAGCATGAAAGTCTGGAAAGGAGGTCATTTGATCCACTCCACTCCCAAGCACATTTTCAGACATGACTGGGTTAAACGTCCTTGGAAGTCATGTCCTGAAACCAGGCAGAATAAAGGAGGGATTATAGTTGATGGGAGCATGAAAAGCAGGGGAAAGGACGACAGTGTTTCTTGCATTGAAGTCTTTCTCTCAGATATACAAGTAGTATCATAAAAATTCACTATGAATATTATTTACATACAGGACATAAACTTGACTAATACTCCTTCAGAAAACAAAAAAAAAAAGCATTTTCACCCCTGTGGAGCTTTCATGCCCTCTGATCTCACTTACTGTCAAACTGCTTGACCCTTCTCTACAGAGAAGAAATCACAGCTTTGACAACACCAACAAGATAAGGACCAGCCTGGAGCTTACTGCAATAATATATTTACATTAGATGTTGTTAAAAAATACTAACTGCAATGGGTAACAAAAATGCAGAATATTTCTGCAATCTTCTGTAATATCTCTTCATTTGGGCACTTGCACTCCTGTCCTCTGTGGGAGTTCAGCACCTTGCCACTGAGATACACTACATTATTCAGCAATCACAAAACAGAGAGAGAATAACAGTGCTACTGCTTCCAATGCTGTGTCAGATCACCACACACCGAAAAAAAAAAAAATCACTGCAATATGGCCAGGAGTGCAGACAGGACAAAAGCTCTGACCAAAATTATGACTGAAAGAGCAACTTAGCCTGGTAGAAAGCACTCAGGAACAGCTCAGAAGCCTCCATTGTCATTAAGGTGCATTTCAGAGTGCAAATTAATTAGCAGGAGGCTTTCAGAAAAGAATTGAATCCTTTATTGACAGTTCTCAATGTGAAAACCCTGTCACCATGGCTGAGAAAGTGACTCAGAAACAAAAATGAGAAAGAGACAGAGAGCTGCCACAATATCCAGCTCCCTCTCCAACACCAACCCATCATGCCAGTCAGCCAGCAAATTCTGCTTTTAAATGTTATTGGTCACATACCATTATGTAACTAATATTGTGTCATATTACTCCAAGCTGTGCCCTGTTGTACACCTAAGTGACAGAGCATCTCTTAATGTAATGCGGAGTGGAACAAATACGGGAAAAATGATACAGATTTTATGGGTAGCATGGCTGCTACCAATTTACAGACTGATTATCCAAACTGATTCATATTTTTATTTTTAATATGATTACATTTCCTGCTACCTTCACCCTCCTCCACATTTTTCCCTTACAGCTCAGATGCTTTTTTTTAAAATTCACCAAACAGATGCAAAAGCTGATATTTCTCTGCCCACGTTTTTCTTGCAAAAACCCTGCAACCTTGTGCTTAATGAGGAGGAGTTTTAATAGACAGATAGAGAGGTTAAATTGGCTAACAGAGAAAAAAAGAACTGGATAAGAAAAAGATCAGGTTTCCACAGAAACAGAGTCACATCCTATAATATTCTTGCCTTTATGCATTTATTTATTTATTTCGGCTATATCTGTTTCTAAGCAATAGGTTACAATAATGTCCAGGAATTCAGAGCTGAGAAAACTCTGGTTTTAATAGGGGTCCATATCTTCAGCTGCTATAGATCAGAACAGCTTTGCTGAAGTCATCGTGGCTAATGGCATCAGCATGATTTACACCACTTAAGGATTTGGCCCAAGTGCTTCACAGAGAAATTAAATGTATGAATAAATTAGTCAGAAGATCTACACAAAAAGAAAGCTACCAGAAACAACCACACAGGATTATACGGAGTTTGCACATTGATGCTCTCCTTTCAGATGGCTTTTCAGAAAGGAAAGTATTTATGTAGGTCCCCTGCTTGTATGAGGAGAGTGAGGGAAGATGCCGACCCCAGCCTGCAAGTAGAAAGGCAGAAGGCAGGCCTAATTACCCACACAAAGTGTAACACAGGGTTCATTTGGTTTACCCTTCATTTTCCATCCTGACCCTAAAACTCTTCTGAAGAAGAAGAGTATGTTCTTAGAATTTTAAAGATATGTTGACAGAACTGATTTTCAGTTATCCATTAATCACTCAACTGCATAGGTATTTCTCCCCAAACATTTAATGGTGCAATATGGAATTTCATGAGGAGCAATGTGTTGGTGTTTTACCTGGAACTCTGTGCAACACTGCACTGGGCAGATGAACTCAGAAGAGACTTTGGAAACTGCAGCACTCTTGTGCCAACTAGTTCAGTGGCATTTTAAATTTCCTTCTGCAGAACTAAAATAAAAACAAGATCCAGTTTCTCTAGAATTAAAGAGAGATAGAATCTGACACCAAAACTCTTTCCCACTGCCCACATTTGAAGCTGTGAAATGGATCTCCATGTGGAGTTTTTGCAGCTGAACTTTATTTTCTTAATAAGCTGAAACTTAAGTCCAGATCTGCTAAAAATGTGGTATTTGGAGCTTTTGAAACCTAGCTCCAAATCTAAATCACCTGCTTCTGGCCTGTCTCCCTTCATTTCAAGAAATAAATTGAGGTGCTGAAGCATATCCAGAGAAGGGCAACAAAGTTGGTTAAGTGTCCAGAAAGTCAGTCCTATGAGGAGCAGCTAAGGGAGCTGGGGCTGTTTGGCCTGGAGACAGCAACACTCAGGGTGACCCGATCATTGTCTAAACTATCTGAAAGAAGGTTGTAGCCAGGTGGGGATTGTCTTCTTCTTCCAGGCAGCTAGTGACAGAATGAGAGGATGTAGCCTCAAGCTGTGATAGGGGATGTTCAAGTTGGACATGAGAAAGAGTTTCTTCATAGAAAGGGTTGTTAAGCTCTTGGGTGGACTGTCCAGAGAGGTGATGTAGTCACCATCCCTAGAGGTGTTCAAGAAGTGACAGCATATGGCATTTACTGCTACGGCCTAGTTGATACGGTGGTGATTGGTCAAAGTGCGGGCTCAATGGTCTTTTCCAGCCTAAATAATTCTGTGATTCTGTGAAAGGAAGAAAATGATTTTTTGCGGCTCCATAAAGCAGAGGTATATCTAGAGAAGGATTGTCACTCCTTACATTGTCACTTCAGGGATCTGTTGAGCACCACAATGCCCCACACTTTAATGATGGCCACCAGTCAAGGACATCACTGCATCTCTGCAGAAAAGACCCCAGAACAACAGTAGGCATATAACCCCCACTGTAAAACAGCAGACACAGCTCACCCCATCAGTCAGCCTGACCACCCACTGGGGTTTGCTGCGCCTGGCCACAGTGGGAATTTGGCAGAGGCTCCAGCCTGCTCCTGCACTCCCAGCACACTGCCTGCTCCAACTGCTCCAGCAGGGCTCAGCCATGCTGCCCTCACTGCCCAGCAGGCCAGCTGTCAGCACCCTTCATTTCAACCACCCCCTCTGCAGATCTCGAGCTCATTCTTGTTAGTCTTTCCCTCGGACAAGAAGGTGAAGCATCTCTAACATGCGGCAACAAAGGTGGTGTCCACCAGGGAGGCCAGAGCAGGCAGGCAGAGCAGGCACAATGGGGAAACACCTCACCTAGAAATCAAAGAACTTGTAGGAACACTGCAGACCACCACCTCAGCCACACACAGGCAGGACTCAACTTATTTTCTGGCCACTTCCTCCCTGTGATCAAAGGCAACAAAGAATTGCCTTCAGCAGAAGAGGCGGGTGAAGAGTTTTCTATCAACTGGCTGCCTCAGCTGCTGTCTCCTGTTCTGCGTTTCATCACTTCAGGGGAGAGAGAGGGAGACAACAGGGAGAGGAAAAACCTGAGGAAACCCTTCCCATATCATCTTCTCATTAAAAGTTTGGATCTTCATTGTAAAGCTGCATACTCTTTTTAAAAAAGCTAACAATATTTGATAGCAGAAGTAAAAAATTTTACAAAGTAATAGCAATATAAAAAAAAAATGTTTTATCCCAAGTCATACAAAATTATTCTAGTTGCACAACACAGTATTTTTTCTTTGATGAAAATCTTACCTGATTTCTATTTTACTTCAACTCTAGCCAGTCATACCTTGCCACTTTACTAAAAATTTTATCCAGCTCTAGTCTGTAACAATCTTACCATCAATGTCTCACAATAAGCCATGAGAACTTGCTGGATTACCCCAAGTTCTCCTAAAAGTCAAGGAAACACAGAAATTAATATATTATTATTTTCACCTGAGATTTCTTTCTTGATTTTATTTTTCAAATGTCTCTGTCTATAGGCTCACAATAGTTATAATAACCTTTGCTCATGGGTACCTTAGTACATGTGATTATATTCTTAGCAGCATTACTTTCCTAAATGCTGAAAAATCTATTTAGTATTATAACATTTTTCATATGTATTATTAAATAAAGATTCCTACAGCAATTAAGGAACTAGAAGCAAAAATAATTTTTCAAATGTTAGAAATATAAGTACATGCTTTTTGTCAATGAAAGCATGTAGATTGGCTGTAAACCTCTTTGAAGAAACTACTGTTTCTCAAATTTATAATATCACAATACAACTTTTCAGGTTCTCTGTTGATATGATAGTGCACATCATTCTTCTCATTAGAATCAGTATTTTGAGGGTTATAACTGATTTGAAGTTATCATCTGAGTCATTAAACACATGTTGCTTCTTGCTTCTGAGACAGTTTGAGTTCAATTTCCACACACTGCTCTTTGGTCAGCATGTTACATAGAAATTCTTGCAAGTATCAAAAACTTTTCTCTTTAATGTGCGTATTTTTCTCATATTCTTTGTTCAAGGATCTATTTAGGCTTGACTTTATTGATCTGTTACAAAAAAGTGTGCTTGGTGTGGGTCTTGCTGCTATGTTCTTGCAAAACTATTTGCCTTGGATCTACTTTGCATCTCTCTGCAGTTTTTATTGGTATCTCCTGTTAAACTTTGAAAGTTACATCAGTTTTGTAGGATTTTCTTCATCTTCACATAGTGCTGAGAACCAGGCACAGTCCATGAGCTGTGAAAATGCTCTGTTACCACCATTTATTCCCTGCAGCAGAGTCATCCCAACCGCATGGCAAGAGGACATTTTCAGCAGCACCTGCAGTCTGTACCATGTCTCTCTTTCCTTGTGTGGTTTCTATATGGAGTCATTGAACCACACCAGTGCCCAGAGAACAGATCATATTGAACACTTTCCTCCATCTTTGAACAACGTTTACCAAAAAAACCAGAATGTGTTCTGCATAAGTTCATTTTGTAAGATTTCATCAGCTGTTTCTGCTACCATAATGGCTGTCTGATCCTATTTCACTGGGGAAGGGCCAGTTTCAAAAGCATCACTCTGTTCTTCTTGAAATCACCATGCACTCACTGCCTTATCTTTGTTGCTGTGAGTAGGTCATCAGTATCTCCTCCCTGGACTTGCTCTCCAGCAGTCAAATAAGTGGGTTATATCTATTCAGCTCTTTCCAGGTCTAACCAACTGTTCTCTAGCAGTTCCAATGATAGTTCAAAATCTGGTTGGTATTTCTGGAGAGCTAAAAATCTGCTGGAATAAGAAATCATTCATTTTGTCATGCCTATTTTGTCATACAATGCTTCACTGCTCAGCAGCAAAGTAGTACCTTCTGACAATTCCAGTTCAAGAATAAATCCCTTTGTAACTCTTTAAATAAGTCTGTATCTTGTCTTTTACCAGTTACTAACCTTTTTTTACCAAGAGCACTTCTGTTCGAACAGAATGTCTACCATTTTTGTGATACATGCGGGCATTTGGGAAGCTTTCTAGTATAGATATGGTTTCTTATGGTACAGAAGTTCAATTTGTCGCTTGCAAAACAGACCCATAAAAGAGAATTCTGTCCCATTCTCTTGCTTAAATGTCAAAAAAAATCCCATCATAATGGACTATATCAATGTCAGAAATACAAAATTCTGGCAAGTTCCAGTAGCAGCATTTTCCAGGTAACCATGTTTTTAGGTGGCAGACTTACACTCCAAGGCCACAACTGATTTGTGAAAATCAGTCATTACAGCAAACTCCATTGAAAGGCACTTGGTATGTGTCATCACAAGCATTAGAGATTTATTTAAGTGCTTCTATTCCAAGTGGACAGCTTTCAAAACTGGAAAGTGACAATGGCTCTGGGCAGGTTTCAGAACCCCAGTCTGCAAATTCATGCTCTGCAGTGGCAGTACATTGGCACATGGATCTTCTGAAGTTGTGTAAATCATTCCATTTCTTTCTTGTGAATTTGGAAAAATGTCCACTGGCTCCCTCCTCTGCTTATCTCCATAGATGAGACATTTTTTCAAACCCCCAATAAAACACTGTCTGTATTGTGAGCTGCACAACAATTCAACAGCTCAAGTAAATAAAAACAGTAGTAGCAGATGTACAAATGAAATGGCATCCAACTTCATTTCACCAACCATCTTGGAAAAGCAACTCATGCAGAAAGGTTATTGCACACAAAAAGACTGAGTTACATAGATAAATCTGTTTGACTCAGAATTACGAATCGTTATCAAGCTGGTTAAGCACTGCTCGGTAAACACAGTTGGTCAAATGCCTGGAGCCGTCAATTTTCCCACCATGCACAGTGGGATCAAGCCAGGGAACAGAAGTGGAAAGGTAGAGGTTCTCCTTTTCACCCAAAATTGTGTGCTTACTCTTTTCTATTCCTCCTGTGCAGATGCTTGGAAAGTAGTACAGAAGGGCAAGCTCTCACATATTGAATCTGCAAGAATACATTGTTTGATTTCTTTAAAGGGTGTAAAGGCCTTCTCACAAAAGGGCATCCTCTGGAATTCTTTTCCTGACTGCTTTTTATTGACTTCCTGGATAGAAACGCAACTCCTCCTTTTCTAGGCTCTCTTTTGGTATTAGAATAAAGAAATTTGAAATAAAGTTTCTTTAAATTTGAATACAAACACCCTCTTCAATGCTTAATGCAGTGGAACAGACCCAGTTTAAAGTACAACCATGTTCACCTTTCCTGAGGGCCCTCATGTGGATGGCTGAGCTTTGCACTGGCATAGCCAGTTCAGATCTCACTTGTCTGGAATTGCTGGAAAACTGTGAAACAACCAAAGCACACTGAAACTTGATCACAATGACCTGATAACTGCAGGCACAGATCAACATGGCAACCCATTATCTCAGCCTTCAGTGGCTGCATCTCCACAAACACAGGACCAGGGTCAGAGGTAACTGGTCATGTGATTCACCATTAGTTCTTTATGAATTAAACTATACATATGGTGACTACATGTTTTCTTCCAGTTCCTACCTGGGTACTTTCTACAACTCAAGCATATTTTAACACAGTGTTATTTTTCCAGAACCTTATCCTTCAGAAGAATACCTGATTAGCTCCTACTGTCTTGAGCTTTTGCTTCTGCTGTTTCTGTTACAATAGTAACAGAAGTAGTATACTACACCAACATTGTCAACCAGGCATGCTCTTTCCATGCACAAGATGGTTTTCAGTAATGATTTTTTTCTTCTGTCATTCTCTCATTTCACCCAAAGACACCTACAAGTAGCTAGTCTGCACTCCACACTCTTCCATTTTTGACCCACCATTTTAGGAAAATTTCTTGAAGTTCTCCATGTGCCATCAAAGAATTATAGAATGGTTTGGGTTTTAAGGGACCTTAAAGATCATCTAGTTCCAACCCCCCTGCCATTGGCAGGGACACCTTCCACTAGTCTCAGAGGCTCATCCAACCTGGCCTTGAACACACCAGGGATGGATATCCCCATGGAAGAGATTTCATTCTTTTTGGAGGAAACAGCTTCCAACTTTTCTCTTGGTAGCTTGAGTACAGCCAGGTCCAAAGTTTTCTAGTGCTTTTTATCTTTCCCTGCAAATGGGTTGTGATTTTCCCCCAGCAGCCCATTCATTAAATGCCGTTCCAAACTGGTGTATCTGTCCTCGCTCAGGGATGGCCATGTGCCAGGTCCAGGGCTGGCACAGCAGATTATGAAACATGTGAGTCACTGTCCTGCCAGGCAGCATGGCAAAACCTCTGTTAACACATCTTGTTAATACCCATAGAAGTGTCTCCCAGGTTTTCCTTTCCTATCCTAATATGCCACTCTGCCTTTTATTCCTTACTGCTTCCCCTTCTTGCCCTAGAGAAATATCTTATTCTGACAATTCCTGTAACTATTTAATATCCTTGACCTTTAGTTTGAAGATTTTGGTTAAAGGGTTAGGTATCACCACTCACTCCAACTAGTGCTCATCCCAGTAGTCCTGATTCCTCAGGAAAAGTGATAGCTCAGAATCTGTCCAGCATTCACAGATCTTAGGCTCCTCCCATGGCCATTATTTTTTGTTGCTGTTGCGAAACACTTTAACCATCTTGAAACTACAGCAATTGATGGACTGGATAAATTTATGCCATTTCCCTTTTAACGCCAGCACAGAGCTGCACAGATGTGCCCACTGCATGAGCAATCCCCCACTGCTTTTTGTTTGTTTTGAGCCTTGCTCTCTTGAGCCTCACTCCATGCCCCTTAGCTTTCCCATTGGCACAAACAACACACAATCAATTCTTATAGGCTTTACTCGGTGCCTTTCAAGATTTTGCCGTGCCTTTTCCAGACTGAAGAGTCTTAGTTTATTTAGTCATCTTTGCCCACCCCCATTGCCTTTGAATCCTTTCTGGTTCCACTACATTCTTCCTGAGACAAGGAGATGAGAAATGCATATGGTATTAAAGATAGGAGTGAACCAAGGTTATTCTCTGCTTTGTTCTTTAATCCTTTCTTGGCAATTCCTAACATTTTAATTGGTTTTCCACTTAAAAAAAAAAAAATTACTTATGATTTGAAGGATCTGCCAAAACTCCAAGCTCTTGCTCCTGGGGGCAACAGTTAGCTCAGAGTCCATAAATATGTAGCCTGATGTTGGGGGTTTTTTCCATATATATACACATCTTTCCACAGTCTGCAGTGTCAGAGCTACAGCAAATAACATGGGAGTCACTGCACTTCTAACTCTCCATTTCTCCAGTGTGCTCTTACCACATCCTAAAAAGGGGCAGAAGTGGGGGTTGCTTCTCTCTAGCTTCAGCTGCAGAGTAAAACAAATGGACTGAATTCAGCCATGGATTTACAGTAAAATGGGGTGAGGCCACAGACATGGGTATCAGGACAATTCACATTCTTCTCTGTCAGGTAAGACAAGAGTGAGCAGATTCCACCCACATGCCACCACTGCCACATAGTTCATGAATTACTGTGTGGAAGGTGTAAAACAAACACATCAAAGACAACCTTTTGACTCAAGAAGAGCTTAAAGTCTTAGGAGACAAAGCAAGGAAAGGAAAAGCACATGGAGTGAAATGAACTTACAAGGATATGCAGAAAGCCAGAGCAAAACCCTCTGAGAGGGAGAGGCAGCTCCACCCCTAAGCTATGTAAGAGTCATTTTTTCTGCCTACTCTAACCAAAACTGAGTAAAATACTGGGGGAACTTGACTAACCCCTTGTTCCTCTAAAAACAAAAAACTTCAGTCAGTAAATAAAAAGATTTCTACACAGGCGTTGCTTTCCTGTTCTTGCCACTCAAGCCTCCAGCCAAAGTCACCCAAAGTCAATCTCTGCTCTCATGTCCTGCTAGACAAACGATTGTCCAACACACACCAAAACCACAGACCTGGATAATTAATGGAAATGTTGCCTATAGGCAATAGGAGTGAGGCTAGAAAGTCTGGGAAAGAAACAAATTTATAAATCATTGAGATACTCTTTTCATTTCATGCTTTTTACTTTTTTTTTTTTTTGCTTTTTCACCCCTCACTCTTCTCTCATCCCCTCCCTATCCTCCCCCAACTCAGTATACTTAGGAAAGCACCCATGCCAAGCAACTTCAAGCGGAGCCATGGCAAAAATTTACAACGTGCAGGAGCCAAGAAAACATCTCCATTCCAAGCTGCATGCAGGCGTGGGCAGACTCAAGGTGTCATATCAGGCTGTCGAATAAAGTATGAGGGGACAACAGTGAATCAAAACCCTTTAAATGAATTGTTTTGTTTTCGCTCAGTGCCTGGTAGGTGCACCTGTGTTCCAGATGATATACATCTTTGTTTTCCTGCTTAATATTCAGCACATGAGACACACGCATAGAAAAATAAATAAAAGGGAGGAAAGCAGGAAGAGAAGATAGATTTTTATTTTTAAGTGCCTTCAGAATTAAATCTTAAGGGTAAGGTCATGCCCACAGGAGGCTGGGAAGACTGGGCAATTACCCATGAGTCTTGCATAATAAATGGAGCTAGCGAGCAGGAGATGGGGGCACTGACGACTGGGGAAAAGAAGCTGCATCTCACACACTGCTGGGGACCACGGGTGTTTGATAGCATGAGCAGGTGCAGGAGTGATTCTTAGAGTCTAATGGGGAAAAGGGGTCTGTCTGGTGTCTCTTATGACTGTAATGCATTTCCCTCAAGATACAGCTGACATATATTGTAGCTTCTGTTGTCCTGATGCAGGTGAATTTGCATAAAAGAGTGTAAAACTAGTCAGCTATTTCACAGGCTGAAATCTTGGCAAAACAAGCTGCCATTGTATAGAGTGAAAGTAATAAAAAGAGGAGAGGGAGAGGGACAAAGGGTTTCTGCAAACACAGGCTCCCTCATAACCAGTGAATCCTTTTTTCCTCTTTTCTTTTTCTTATGTTCAGTGTCAGGTATCAAACTGGCAGCAGCTCCTGTTAGATGTAAGCAGTGAACTTGCCCTGCCCTCCAAGATAAAAGTTTGAAAAACTGAAATGGAATCTGCTCCTAAGAGCACAAGCTGTTAGAGCAAACCAAACTGGAGCTGCTGTGCTGGTTTTTCCCTTTAGGATATCACCCCGGTATTCTGCAGTGATGGCTTCAAACCCTGAGGCCCTTGAACACTGGAGGGAGGCATCCTTATTTTTTTTATTGACTTCAGCAAAGTCCTTCTTTGAATTAAACCTAGGAGTTTAGTTGGCTTTCTGATGAGGTTAGTAAACTATTTTCAGTATGATTACTATTTAGGTGAAACTAAGCTCCTTTAAAAGCCTTATATAAGAGCAAGGTTTTTAGGCTTTGATTCCATGTAGCCTCCATACTGAAAGCCCAAGTCTAACAGGGCAAGTGTAGGAGGCAGTGCCACATGTGAGAAATCTGTCCAGGGACTAAAGAAAAAATTCTCAGCAATTACAGGTCTTTGTTTTGATACACACTACGCTACGATTTAAGTTAATTAGTCATGTCGTATCCTAGTCCTAGATATCCCACCAAATCACTACTGCCAATCTCGGGGTTTTTTCTGGGACCTTTAATAAGCACCCACCCACCCACATCTGCCCCAGCATCTTATGCCTTTTCATGTGCTCACCTCTCAAACAAAGGACTGGGTGAAAGCCTCCAAACTGTCTAAATTAACTGCAGAGAGCAAAGGAAATATGACTGAGCCATACTCTGTATTAAGAGAAGGTAATGTTTCTGACAACATAAAGGCAGTAAGATTTAGAAGGGATGGAGTTACCAGTATTCATTTGGGAATGGACTGCATCTGAAGCTGTGCCCTTCAGCAATGTGCTGTGTTGAAACCGAAATTGGTAATTATAAGCTGATATATGGACTAACAGAGTAGAACTCACAAGCATCCTTATTGCATTCAGATGGCTGGTACCATGCACTTGGTGGTAGTCGACTTTTATGTTCCTGTCCACTGATGAAAGGGTCTTTTGTCAAGGAAGGATATTCCATCTTTGTGAAGTTGCCTTCCACAGATACATCATGCTCTCCCCACAAAAAATTGGCATTAGCTTTAGCATTAGACCGAAAAGATTTCAGTACAGTAACAAAATACAGGGTCAAAGATGAGAAAGTTCATAGCAAGTGTTTTCTCACTAACAAAATGAAAGCTTCAATATTTCACTTCAGAGAGCAGGCCCCAACAGAAGTACATCCCCTCTTTATCACTTCAGTAGGCAGAAGCATTATTAAGGTCACTGAGGTGTACGGATGGGAAGCCAAAGGCCTGAAACTGTGCCCCTGTGTATTTAAAAATGCAGGCTTTTACGGTAGTACCAGCAGGTACCAGCTGTTTTAAAATATATATATAAAAGGCAGAACTGAGAAGCAACTTTTTAAAGAGAGAAAGTCCTTTCCACCTTGGAGCAATATGTGAAGATGCATTTCAAGTGTTCCCAAGCCTGTTCACTCCATTACACGATAGTTTGTAAGGAAATCTGGAAATAATTGCCTTGGCTTTGGTGATGACAGAGCCTCTGGTACTGTCCAGCTGAAATTTTCTCCTTACTTTCTTCTTTCTTGCTGTCTCTGGCAAGTTGTTTCCATACTTGTCCTATGATGCCTGCATTTTTCACTCTCCCCGTATTAACAGGAACACACACAACACTCAATTAAAAAAAAAAACCTTCAAATCCTGTTAGAAAGGCCTTCATTAAAATTCTATTAATATCTGTTTGTCTCACACTGTGAATAAAATTGTTGACACTTCCATGTTCTTCTAAACAAAGCCAAAAATAAAGCACTATGCTTTCTGAAAAACACTTGACATGCAAGAACAGCCAAGTTCCTGATGGAGCACACTATATTTTCACTAAGGGCTCCAGTGTTGAATATTCTGGCAGCTTAAGATGTTCATCTAAACAGTAAATGCTGCGATAATGGATGCAACATTTCACAATTTAGTTGGGGATCTGCCTACACGAGACACAGTTGCTGAGAAATGGACAGATGGAAAAAACCAAAATATTTTTTCAAGCCCCTGACTTTCACTAGCATTTCACTTCATAACCCTTGGACTGAGATCATGGTGCTCCAGATAGGTCGAAA
This sequence comes from Origma solitaria, assembly GCA_013397895.1. NCBI lineage: Eukaryota > Metazoa > Chordata > Aves > Passeriformes > Acanthizidae > Origma > Origma solitaria. Next base: position 162,780 of record VZRL01002376.1, read on the forward strand.
AAGAATCAAAATTTTGTAAATATCCATGTATTTACAAGCTTTCTCCCTTCTCCCCTGTCCCTCCTAGGTAGCACAATTTCTGCCCATGTCGGGGTAGAATACAGACAGAACCTAAGTGGCATTTTCTAGCAGCACTGCCATATGCCTTTAATATTTTGCAGAACAATAGGAAAACATTCCCAAATCAAGTTCCCAGCAGTTACTTTGAAAAGACTAATTTGTAAGATTAGATGTAAGGTTCTTCACAGAAGTCTTCATGTCACATAAGAGGGTCTTACTGCAGTTTTAGCCATTCGAAAAACAATGCATCTTTCCAATGCAGAAGTTTGTGTGGAAAATTTCATTATTCCGGAGAAGTGGTGCTTTGCTAGGCAAAATCAGAATTATTTGGCCTTATCTAAACAAGATGCAACTTCCCCTTTTCCTTTTCAGACTTTTTTGCATCTCTACTTCTTCATTTGTCCTGTTACCCACTTAGGAGAAGTTGTCTTCCACATTTTCCCCCTTACCACTCTTTTCTCCCCTCTCTTCTGCTCCCCATAAGGTGCTAATTTAGCATTTGTGGACATATCAGTTTAGCCTGTAGTAGAGTTGTGGGGGTCCAAGACTGCTCCAAGAGGCCGTCGTGTTTTTTCAGCAGATGTGACTAGATGTAAAGTCTGATTATTTTTATTGCTTGGAAGCTCTGAGTAAGGAGAGTTCCTGTGCAAACCGTTCTTCACTACAAGCAACTGGTGCAGAGGTCTGGCAGATTTGAGGTCAGCACTGGAAACTGCAGAGCTAAAGCCAAGAAACTTTTCAGCACAGATCAACATGAACCCTTCAAGGATACATACTTTTGACCTTTACACTAACCTGAAGAATATGCTCAGTGAAGTTCTTTCATAATATTGGGCTTTATAATTTAGATCATTAGTAGGACTTTGGTGCCAAGCCAGGGAAAATGTCACCTAACTGCTTGCCCCATTTACATTGACCTGAAACAACTTCAAATGCAGGATTGCCAGGGGTTTGTGAATAAACTGACACAACTGAAGAAAAAAAAAATTTTGGAAAGCAAAACAAAACCATGCATGGTTTGACTCACCACTGACTCAGGTGAGACTTGAATTCCTATGAATATTAGAAAGATGTAAAAACCTCAAAAGAAAACAAGAGGTCTGTATAACGGGTGCTGGTTTTTTTCCCACATATTCTGCCCTTCATTTACAAAGATGTTCCTGTGCCATGTTTGGCATCAACAGGACCATTTGCCTGCTACGACACACTGTCCATTAGCTCTCCTGGTTTATTTCCAAGCACTGCTTTGCACATGCAGATAGGTTACAAAAGTCTGCAGAGGTCTTAGTGCACTGGCACTGGCCATCCACACAGTGTTTGGTCATCCACACAGAAGATCAAAATGCATTTAAAGATGTCAGCATACCAGTTCACATGCACATAACAGGGCCCCAGAATTTAATAAACCTAATCTCCCTGAATTAAATAGAGGAAATGGTTTTGGATTTTTTTCCCACTCTTTTCAGCCCACAAAACACTCCAAATCTCCTTAGTACTTTTAGAGTTGGTCAAATTTCTCCCGGTAAAACTAGCACTACATCTGATTCCTCAGGTCTGGCAGGACTCACTCTAAGGATTTCCAGTCCATACACACACAGTAATTTAGCCTTGGAGACATGTTTCGTCATCAAAGAATATACTGCTTCTTCTTTTTGGTGTTTCCAGATACGTATTGAAGGAGCATCCTGTTCCCAGGAAAGTTTCCTTGCAGAGGAAAAGCGAAGGTGGAATCATAACTTAAATCCTCCAACATGTTGCAGTCAGAAGAAAGTGAAAGAAAAGCAAAATACAACAAAATTGGGAAACAAAATATACACCTGACACTGTAAGAATTACAGTGGCTAGAAAAAACGTTGGGCTGGGATTTTTCTGAACCTCTCAATGGTGTGGCAAGCTGCAAAATAAGAGGAAGGTATTTTGTCAGGACTGTAGTCAGCATGGTGCTGCTCCCTAGAGAAGCAGCCCTAACACTTGCCCACACAACAGAAAGGTACTTCAAATCTGCTTTGAACTGTGTTAATCTATGTACGCAAGTGCCTTGTGGCACAGGCCAGACACCTCACAAACTGGCCCTGCCTGAGAGCTGCAGAAAGAACAGGCATGTAATAACAGAAAAACATAAAAGTGTCATTGAGCAGAGAGAGGAAAAAACATTAACTCTGTTTCTAGGTAGGTCCTTGAACGATGGAGCAAACCAAACAATTTTCCCTGTTTTGTTACACCCCAACACAAAGAGAGGGGTCCAGTGAATCACTCAAAGTGATGCCTGCGGGGCCACAGCACCATACAGAACTGAGCCAAAGAGCCGGCCATTAAAAGAAACTTACTTATTAAATTTTCATGTTCCTATAGTGATTTAACCCCAGAGCCTTGTAAGACAAGTATTTCAGCACATTATTTTCACACATCTCCACCAGGTCCACCACATTCCCTCTTGTTATTTTTGCAAACACAACCAGTATTTTATATTCTCCAGTTCATTCATTCTTAATGTTTGTGATTCCTCCGTATTTTATATTCTCCAGTTCATTAATTCTTAATGTTTGTGATTCCTCTTATAAAACTTGGAAATAGCACTTCTTCCTCAAAAGATTTTGTCTTTTCCCACTTGGTCAATAATATTTCTGCTGTCACATGGTGGGAGCCAAGACAGCTTTGGTTTGTTTGCTTCTATGTTTGTGCACTGGCATCCCTGATCTGCCTTTCCTGTAGATATCAAATGAAATGAGAACCATTAGCATCTCTGGTGCAGGACACTGAAAAGGTGTGCATGGCCTCTTCTCAGGAAAATATGAGAATTTTCTCCTTTATCCTAATGTATTCCTTACGTTAGAAGATAAAGGAGAGGGATTCATCTTGCCTAACATCAGTACACACACATGCAACTTAGATTTCCTTTGTAGACAGAGAAAGTAAAAGGCTCTTGCCTTTTATCGTGCTTTACACCATGCTCCATCTTTGATTCCTATGAGAATAGCTATGTTATTGAAATATGGTCTCTTTCCATTCACAGCAGAAGTCAAGGCTGACTGCTCAGATGTAAATGGTTATTTCATACTCTCAGAGTCACGTAAGGTGAAGTCCAGCCAATGCATCCTGATCACATAAAAAACAAAGAGCACTAGAAGAAAAACAAGGGTTCCCTTGCAAAGAAAGTTAGTATTTTCAGTTTGTGTCCTCTGAAACAGTAAGATGACAAATGGAGATGGCACTTTGTAAGCTTTATATTTCCACTATTTTCAATACTGGGAGCTCAGCTAACAAAAGAACAGAAGTGGCTGAATTTGTATCACTACATTCTTGGACCTTCTCTGTCCTCTGTTACATTTATAAAAAGGTTCAAAAATTTAATTTTTTTTTTTTTTAAGGAAAGACTTTGTATTTTTCTCTTCTGGTGTAAAATATAAGCCAGCAAGGACCCAGGCACTGGAGTTAAAATCCCTGCAGTTCCCTAGAAATTGATCTGAACTAGCACCCAGGATTTCCAGAGCCATAGAACTGTCCTAACTTTCAGCTGCCCTCGACCCCTCGGACACACTCTTGGCAGTTTTCTGTTGGAAGCTCAGCCAAGGTGGGGGTAGCATAGGTGCATGGATTGCTTATTGCCTTTTTTTATGGTGTTATTTCCATATCAGTTTAGTCAATTTTTCTGTTTATTCACCTTGATTATATTCTGCTCAGTGCTGGAGAAATCACTCTGGGTTCAGATATCTCATGTAAATGCATAGCTTACATTTTTATTTTCAGCATGGACAGCTAACATCTCTGTAAAATGCCAATGACTGCCACATACTGAGGATGCTGGCTTTTTGTAGTAACTTTCTTCAGAGAAATAGATTCATTTCCAGTTTAGTGAACTGAAAGGATCAGGCCATGTGGATTCAATACAAGGAGAGAGAAGGGGGTTGGTGACCTCATTTCGTTACTTTCAGTGGAACTGCATCTATGCTGTTCCATAAAACTGCAAATGTAAACGAGGTGTGAACTGCTTTCACATCTCATTTAGGTAACAGATGAGGCATGAAATGTGTTTCACGGGCACGTGTGCCAGAGCAGTATGCTAAGGCTTGTGACAATGAAGAACTCCTTTTTTCACACACAAGAACCCTTTCTCAGAGCAGCGGATTAGCTCTGAAAGAATGTGTGAAGAGGAGAGATATCATCAAGAAATGGCACATTGTCTCTCAAAATATTTTGGATAGTAATAGAAGTTCCTGGGGTCTTTTGTCATTGCAAAGTTTGATTCATTTTTCTTTCCCACAAAATAAGTCACCTTCAGATGGTACCAAACAATGAAAAAAAAATAAGTGAGTAAACATAAAGTCTCTGCTCCTAGTAATAAGCTTCTGAGCCAGAAAGCAGATTCACATCTCTTGAAGAACAAAAATCTAAAGTAAGAAATAGTCTTCAGACATTTTTGAAAAAAATGCAGGTTGCAAGAATGTTCTTGCCAATCACACAGGACATGTAACATAACAGGGCTTTTTTTAATTTCTAAAACAAGTGCAGATAAGGTAGAGGACAGCCAACTCAGGTTTAAGGTAAACAAACACAGCTATGAAAAAAGTTGGGAAAATGTGAAGAAAAAGAAAGCCAAAGTCATCATAAAATAAAAAAGTTTGAAGTAAAAATGCATTCTAAATCAGAGAGACTCTGCAATGAACTATGCAACCCATGGAGAGCTACTCACCCCATTGATATCAGGTGAGCATAGAAGGATATTTGCTGGTAGAGAGTCAGAGGAAAATCTAGAATATATTTTGATGCCAGTGGCACAGTTGAAAAGTTCAGCAAAGGACACAGTCATGAGGAGAACTTCACATGCTAAGGGCAGCAGAAATGTAGACATCCAAGAGCAGAGCAAAGCAAAGTAAAGCAAAACTTCCTTCGCATCACAATGATAAAGAGCTCAAAAAATGTTCTGATTTTTTTAGAAACTCACCAAAAGTCACTTCAGATGTCTTCAGCGTTTATACCTTTTATCACAGAAAAGGTTTGAATGTACCTGTTCAGAATTTGAAGTACTTCTTTTTGAATTTTCTATCAACTGTGAAACTACCAAAAAAAACCCAAAACAAATACATTGTCCTCAATTAAGCACAGTTCCCTTGATTGATGTTACAACTTTTATAAACATTAGACATTAATTTAAAATTAATGGTAAATTGGTTCATTAGTAGAAATTATTCCTTAGAAAGCACTTTGGGTTGACAGTGCTCAAAGCCCTGTAAGAGGTAGACCTTTCTCTCCTGCTCCATAGGCTTTGTCTTACAGTTTCTTGCAGTGTCCTTTTTTAAATTCAGGTAGGGCACGTCAGGTACACACACAAATTCACTACTGATGAATAATGGCTTTACAACACTGAAATAATAGCTTGAATAACCAAATACTTTAGCCATTACTTAGGCAAAATCCTCACTAATTTGAGACTGAAAGGGAAATCTACTTGAATAAAACCTGCATCACCAGGCCAAAAAATGTTAATACATGAAAAGGAAAGACTGAATGGAGAAAAAAGTAAAGGACTCCAGGTTCTGAACAGCGCAGAAATGACCTGAAGGAACATTGCTAATGATTCAAAGAAGTCATTGCAAACATTTTCCTCCTTGTGCATCTTCCTCCAATTTAGAGAGCATTTGGGTGCTATTCTTTTACATAAACACTCCCTCCCTCGCTCTGTTCAATCTAATTGATACATGCCTGCTCTCCTGGATGATCACTGTCATTCCCTCAATTAAATGATAATAAATCTCTTGGCTAGCTCTCATTTTCAAGGCTGCAGACTGCCTGCATGTTCAGTTAGCATTGCTCCAACCTCCCTTCTCAACCCTTCTTCAACGCCTCTCCCTCCATCCTTTTCCTAGCCTTTCCTTAGCTCCCTGCCTCCCCTGATAGCTCTCTCTGAAGGTTCTTGCCCATCTTTACCTGAGAAGGGCCTGTTTTGTAGACTCAGATGTGACCCACAAAATCCACAGGCAGCCAAGAGCTGCTGACAGACGCCCACAGCCTGCCACTCACAGGCTCCTGATTCATACCCCGCCATCAAAATCCCTTCAAATTAGGTTTGCTGCCAATTAATCTCACTTTCAAAGGTGACTGTCATGACATGGCATGCCAGCAGTCCTCTGGAATTCATCCTCTTTTCATCCCTGCATAGAAATGGATTCACAGGAACATAGTCCTTATCTGTCCTTTGCAGTCCTTTCTCTCTAGATTCATTTAGCGTTTTGCTCACCTTCACAGATGAGCATCCCAAGGGCAGTAGAGACCCTGGGCTTTACACTGTGGCTTCAAACCACCTTGTAGAAACGTCAGTCTGTGTGTCTCTGCCTCTCCTTTTCCTGTAAATGAGTTCATCTGTCTAGATAAATGGCAGGCATATGCAGATCGTCTCAGAAAGATCACTGCCTTAAAAGGTACAGTAAATAAAGTGTTTGTAGAGAACCATTGTCTCAATTCATCATTTGACTGACTCTCAGCAGTTAAACTTACTTGCTAACAGGTTGGAACGACCAGAGGTTCCTTTAAGTCTTTCTGCAAAGCACTCAAGGCACTTCAAAATATCTCTCAACACCTTTTTTTTTTTTTTCCCTTTTGCTACCAGTATTGGTTTTTTTGTTGCATCTCCTGAAGGTCGTCACGTCAGAAGTATAAATTGGGCAGCCTATTGGCAGAAGCAAGTAAGCCAAAATCACAGGGTCTATCTGAAGGGCCAGTAGCAACCCAGACATGAGGAATGGAAAAGGTCACATGCCAACTTCAAGAAAGTAGCTACTAGAAAATACACAAAAAAGACATCTTTTCAATTAAGAACAACCAAAGCGAGCAGTCCAGGCAGTGGAATATGATGAGGTTCCCCTGAGATTCACATCAATGTCTCTGCTGCAGTGTTACTGGGGAGGGACTGATCAGAGTTGCAGGGAAGCAGCTGATGAGAGCCTACTCCCCACATTCCTCTCCATAACACCTGATTTACTTCTCTCTTACTAGGACCTGTACGTACTGCTACCCTGGTCAATTAACCAATATTGTTTCAGGGATCAGACAAAGATCAAGACTGTATCATAGTCCTTTCTCTCTTTCCTCAGCGATCAAACAGGTCCTGATGCAATTCTCTCAGCACGTGCAGACTCTGAGTAGTTGTGTCTTAATCTGATAGAGTGATGTTAGGATGGCATATCAGTGTCAATGGAATATTGGGCTGAATGGCTTTTAATTAGATATTCAAAGCCATTCAACATGTTACATATTTTATGGCCTAGAAAATATGCTTTTTAGCATATAAGACTGCAGAATTAATGTCGGAGGACTACGTTATTATTACAGTTTCATGCAGTGGCAAAATGATCACCTTTCCTGAGCACTTAAGGAACAAATACCATTGCAAAAGCACCACTTCTCGTGTATTAGAGTAAGAGCAAAGATACTGTGCTAATACTCTGTTATTTGTATTTAAAGAAAAGCACAGTATAGACAATCATCCTACCAAATAAATCTATTGGTGCAGTAGAGTGCAAGTTTTTCAATGAATTGTTACTTACCTGCAGCTTTTTGATCTTTTGAGGTGTGTTTGCATGAGGTGCTGATTTAAGGCGTCAATGAGCTTCAACAACATTTAGCACACCTCAGAAATGTGATCTTACAGGTGTCCCTGTTCTATGTTTCAGTCAATCAGAGACCACTTTATACATAACAAAGAGCATGACTGAGAAACGGGAAGTATTATAGTTCTGTACATATCTTTTCAGAAAATCCGATTTGTCTTGTTAAGTACTATACCTGAATGCTGATCAAGAATCCTGCCATTGAATTTAGAATTAAAAATAAAACTAACAGACAATCCAAAAAGGCAGATTCTTTTGATTTCAAAGCCTTTAATTCATGATCAAACATAAACCTTAAATGAGAAATATTCTCATTAATCTCATTTTATGGTTTTCAGATTTGTCTTCCAACCATGCATATCTTCTCTTTTTCTTTCCCTACTTTTCTCCCCTGAACCTCTGAGGTACTGTTTCACCTTTAAAACTAATAAAGCCCTTTAATCATCAGGCTGTAAATTCAAATATTTCTTTCTCACTAGTGAAGAGAATTAACATTTTCTTCACTTTCCTGTAAGGGATTTGCAATCATCCACTAATCAAGATAAATAGAAGAGAAATCACAAACTACCCGAGGCCAAGAGTTTTGTACTTGGGTGCTTAATGACAACCACATAAATCCATATATAAGTAACCAAATAAACAACCCAATTAAAAAAAAAATACAGAACTTCCAGCAATCCCCATTGATTTCCCTAGTTACTTTGTTTTCTTCATTGCTAGTGAAAAATTGAGTACTTACACACAATGCCTAACTGTGGGTATTCACATTTGAAAATATTTACATTGGAAAAACTGTTCAACTATTCTGAGAAACTTCTACCCCAATATAAGAAATGAAAAATACTAAAATTGTGTTGACAACTGTAAACTATGGGATTAAGAAGATAACTTTTTATATCTCATGTAATGTCAAACCTATTGATTCATGGTGCTACAGAGTTATGCATATTGACCTGAGGGATTTCAGGTAACTGGCAAACAAAAGTGTTCCTAATGACTGGTAAATCAAGGCACACAGATCTGCAAAGCCTAAGACAGACATCGCATGATATCACATTCGCTTTTGAAGCAGATAGCGAGAAAATTGTGACTAAACTGAAACTTATAAGATTAGGAAGTTGTCAGACTACCATCTCTCAGTGCGCCTGACCCTATAATCCCTACACAACTGATCCCACACAAGGGAAATTTCTAAATTCAGGCTCCCTAGATTTTTGCAAGCAGCTGGTTTGCATTATTTCAAATCTGAGAACGGGCCAGGGAATGGTAAGGAATGGTAAGACCTAAAAAATATTCAAGAGTGATGGTTTGCCTTCACCCATATTCTTGCTCCCAGCTCTCTGAAATCACTAATACCATAGCAAAACTTCTTCGATTTCCGTAACGTAGGAATATACCCCATTAGAAAATCAATGAGAAGAATTCTTACCTCTGGAGCTTAGAACAAAACCTGCACCTCAAAAAAAAAAACAAAAAACACCCCACCATACCAAAGAATGACACATTGCCAAGTGGTTTGGCTACTGCTAGACTGCCAGGACATTCATTTTTCCTTCAGGCATCTCCCAGGTGGCTACAGAATCTTCCAGCTGAAACCTCTGTGCTCCTGTGGCAATATTGACACATAGCAGAAGCACCGGTTATCCTACCTATCTTTGTGGGACTGCAAATACAGGATGCTGTTTACTCAAGAGTGTTATTAGCCATGGAGTCTCTGAGCTCCAGTTGTTAGTAAACATTCATTATCAGAATCTTCTATGAAAATCACAAGAAGGCAGCAAATATGACGAGGCAGTCTTCTCAGTTTTTCTTATGCAACTGCCTCTCGGGACTAATTAGAGCTGCTTTTGTAATTCACAAGCTATAAATTCCTTCAGATGCTTTTGGAAACACTATGTGATCTCCTTGGTGAGATTCTGCTTTGTGCTGATGTGGCAAGTCAGCTAAACTTCTCAAAGCATGTAACAATCTGTCTGATTAACACACAGAGGAAAGCTGATTGTGGTAACAGAATAATGGCAGCTGGTTTGTTAATTTGATGTTTCCCTTCCTCACTTAAGGTTAATTGTATATCCTGCAGAAGTCTGCACTCCATTCTCCTGCTAGACCTTTTTTTTAATTAGCTGAATAACACCATCTTATTTAATGACTGACCACAGCTAAGAGTTGGAACAGACTATGCCTATATTGCTAAAAGAGCAACTCAAAGCCATAAGATGGCATACCTGAAATGCAGATATTCTCTCCTTTTGAAGGAAGCAAAGGATGCCCAGCCACAGATTTTAAGTCCCCCTTACAATTACTCCTTCCTTGTGGGCAGGTAGGACCCACAGTCAGACATATTAAGTATGGACCAGACCACTACACAGGTATCTCCCAGCCCCAGTTTTAGCAGGATCCAACGTCCTTACAATTGCCCCTCTGGGGAACAGCAAAACAGCAGGAGTGTAATGCACATTTGGTCTGAAAGCCTAGCTAACCAAAAGGACATTTCACCCTCCTCCTGGTATGTCTCCCACATTCAGATTAGAGACAAAACACAGAGAAGGCAGTGCATTAGCAGACCATCAACAGAAAAGGAATTTTTTTTTGCTGAGGCTGACACTAGGGAAAAATAAGAGAAAGCTGATCACGAGAAAAGCAAGCAGAAAGGGAGTGGCAGAGCTATCCATGGCCAAAATCCAGCTGCATAAGGAAGGACTGGGGTCTGAAAGAAAATTCCCAGCTCTAGGGTTAGCTGAATATAATGGAAAAGGGAGGGACATGAGATGTAAATAGTATCTTAGCAAGATTTTGCATGGAGATATTTAAAAGAGGCAAGATTTGAAGATAGAAACAATACCTTTTATTAGACAAGACTGATACAGGTGGGAAAAAAACAAGCAGATCTTATATATGCTTCTTCTCTTTCCTTTTTTTCAGTTATAGTCATTGACCTAATAAAAGATATATTTTCTTCCAAACCATCTCCTTCTTACATCTTGAGAGAATCACAAGTGCAATAACTTTTTAGTATCATGCTGATTTTAAAATATAACATTTAGTCTTTCCTGTAAACATATTTGGAAGATGTGAAGAGTTGATGGATATTATAGTTCTGTTCTTATACCAACAATCTCCTTACTAAATATTATTGAAAACAGAACTAATCAGACTGGGATTTCTTTTCTTCTTTTTTTTTTTTTTTTCTCCAATCAGCCTCTTTAGTTGTAAAGTTTTTCTGTTTTGCTTTAAAAATGAAATATTGAGTAGGAAGAATGGATAATGAAAGCAAATTATTATCAAAATGTTTCCCTCTTCACTGCTACAATAAAAGCAAATTGTATTATGCTAACAAAGCCAAATTGTCAAATACGAAACTACAATTTGGTTTAATATACCATTGCAGCCTGCATATTCAAAATGCCCCAAAGTATCTTATAATAGTAAAAAAACAGCCTTATTACCATATGTGTCTGATTTCGTTACCAACCAAGCACTAAATTGAACAATTAACCATCTAATATATTTATCAAAGCTTTCTGGGTTTTCTTCTCCTGCAGCTGTATACCAGGGCTGTAATCCTGAATTTTTTATTTTGTTTTGGCTTAAACCATAATTTTGAGTATTAAAGTGCAAGAACTGATCCAAAACTACGTCAGTAACTCATAGTTTAGCCTCTGGGGCTACATCCCTGTGCATGCATTAAAGAGAGTCTGTGAACGTTCACAAGCACTGGTTGGTGATTGCTTTTTGCCCACTCACAAGCTCTGAAAGAGTCCCCAAAACCACTTTGTGACAAACCTCATGTCCACCGGGGAGGCTGCACATAGCTACCTTGTTCTGGAGTCTCTGAGACTCTAGAGTGTACAAACTCCTGAGTCAGTAAGACTTCAGTAGCAAGAGATTAGGCACTGGATAAGTTTGCTTACAAGAGCTATAGACTCTGTGTCTTTGAAATATATATTTAAAGACAGATTGTCAGAAGAGATCTACTGTCATTTAAAGACCAAAATATTCAGCCAGATTTGCAGAATTGTACCATGAAGATGTCAATCAATTCTAAAAACACCTGTCTTTTCCATTTCATTCCTATGAGTAGGAAATTTTCACAAATCTGACCCTCCAGTATAAAGAATTCATCTGAGACTAACTGTAATGTATACAATAGCTAAGCAAGTTTCATCTGAGTTTTCTAAACCCTATCTCACTCTGTGCAAAATCAGTTCAGAAATCGCCCAGATAAAGTTCCTCAAGATTGTCTCATTTCTTCTAACTTTTTCAGCTACCTGATCTCAGTCCCTACCAAAGTATTCTGCAAGTTCAAATTTGGGCATGAAGTAGATTTTTTTCAATGCAGCCATCAAACCAAACTCCTGGACCAAGAACGAAAGACATTAATAGTTTCAGTAATGCCAAATTTTTAGAAGTTTGTAGTGTACTAAACTCTGACCCACCTACTGAACTTAACTCCTGACCCCACTGAAATTCATATTCACCCCTTTAAACTAAATCTCACTCTGCACCCACAGCTAATCCTACAATATAACTCCTGTGCTGTTTACTTTTTGAGGTCTATTCAGGCTTGTAAGATGAATCTTTCAACTGCCCATTGTAACTCACCCTGTTCAGTACTTTTGTGGACCATTAGCATATTCCTGATAAAAATAGAAGAAGCTAATACCAGCATGCTGTCTTTCCTCCTGCACATAGCTACCTCTAGTACTCAGATAGTTATTTCCAGCCACTGGTACCTTCCCTCAGTAATATGTTTTCCTGGTATCATTTTATCTTCATTTCAAAATACTGAGGTCTTGGCAACACACGCAGTAGATGTTTGATCATGTTCTGCTGGGGATCTCTAATGTAGTAGGTTATCTTGGCAAGATACTCCGCTGCTTTTCTTGCCAGCATCTTGCATATGCTACTAGCCTCTAAATTGTTTCCTTCCACAGCAATGGGGTCTACTCACTTTTCTCTGGCCTCAGCCTGCTGCTTATCAGCACCGCCAGGATTATACTGAGGCTGGGGCCACAGATCAGGTGAAGTCCATCTGGGCACTGATGCAATGCTCTCTGTAGCTTGTTGGCTCCTCCTTCATCCAGCAACTCCACTAAGACCCTTTGGGCCCGCCAGAGGTGCAAGTTCTCTAAACACCTTGCAGACATCTTGCACAGACGTCTCTGTGATATCTAAGAAGCGCAGGCCAGGGAGTCAGGACACCTGTAGCTCAGATGGAATGTTAGTGTTATTCCATGACTGCTCACCAGTGCAGTCTTATCGTGCCAAATACAACATAAAACCTTCTAGGGGGCTTTCTGTCGCCAGCTTACCAACTCAATATTAGCCACCTGCTGTCACTGCAAAGGCACGTTATCTACTTCCAAAGTCAGCTTCAGCCAGGAAAACTGCACACAGCAGCTCAGCCCAAACGAAGAAAAGAGCTCAATCTGGATCTTTCTCTCCATCTACCCTATAAATTCATTCCGTTTTTACCTGAGCACAAATTGGCATCTAACAACTCTTATACAATGGAAGTTTCAACCTGACCACAGCTTCAGGGCCACACTTATATTACCATCAATCTTTTTTATGCTCTCCTCCCTTTTTCTCCCTGGGACAGTAGTAGCCACAGTTCATAAAGTTGTCCTGTTTCCCATTTTATGGACTCTGGGGGAATGGCCAAGCCTTACTCACTCCATCACTTTCCCTAGCACTCACACTCAAAGAGCAAGCCTTCTGCATTCTCAGATTCTCTGTCTCCTCCTTGCTCCCATTAAACTTTTATCTTAAGGCCTTGTAGATGTTTTTCACTACTTGCTTGTCTCATTTGTTTGGTTTTTTTTTTCCTGTACAGTTGATGTCCTCCTGTTATTAGCCTGCCTTTCTCTAAGGCTAACAAGATTTTCTGGAATCTCTCTTGTAAACTGATGTCAGTGGTCATACCAATGATTTTCCTTGGCCCTAATTAGTCAGTCTATTATGTTTCCAAAGTAACATAAGGAGGGCAGAGATCTCAGCTTGGTAACATACACATCTATTCGCTCCAGGAGCATGCAATGAAGCAGGCAAGTCTGGTCCATCTAGGACAGCACCTTAAATCTTAAACAAGGCATCAAATTATTCCTTTCATAAACCTATCAAACTTCTTCAGGAAGGGGTTTTCTGCATTTCCCTGACAGTTGAAAACCTTCTAATTTCTAAATTTTTCTCATTAACAGATAGCATAGACCTTTTGTTCATTTATCATCATCATTCTTTGTCTTACTGTGTTTTTTATCTCTCCATGGTGTTTACTCTTCTAATGTGTGTGGATGGCAATCATCCCTGTTCTTCCTTAATACTGCTAATCTAAAAGAAAGCATATCCATTTAATCTCTGTTTGTAAGATAAGGATCTCCATTCTCTTAGTTACTCTAGTATCCTTCCTTCCTATCTTTTCCAGTTTGAATTATCTCTCTTGAGTAGGGGTGATCAGAAGAGCACACAGACTTCCAAATCCCTTGCAGAGAAGCATTAACCCCTTCCCTTCTGTATTGGAAAGTCCTCTGCCAATGAAACCCAGAATCACAATGCCTTTCTCAAAGTAGGACGCCTGGTGTCTCACTGCCGTTCTGCAGGGAATAGCATACATGGATCCTGTGTCTTGATCAAGGACTTCTACTACTTCTTCGTTTCCATTATGAAGCTTGTTACAGTCTTGTTGGGATCACTAATTTTGAATGTGTCTATCAGCTCTTCTCTTTCTCTGTTTCTGCATTATTACAGGCAAAAATCTCAACTGGGTTTTTTTATTTTATACTTTCAGTAAGCATGAAAAAAAGTAATATTGATTCCCTTTTTTTCAATCCCACCTCCTTTGTCAACTCAGTATGAGGACTTATCCTTACTTCTTCCTCTTCTCTGCAGTAGTCAGGAAATGCAATGTCTTGACAGACCTAAAACCTTAAATGCTGCCAGATGTTTTGCTTCTGTTTTGCAGAGCACACTAAGTGTGCTCTTACTTGACTGACCACTGGCAATAGGCTTCTCTTTCAGACCTCTAGCAGTGCCCCTGGAGCAAAAAGATCACATCTTTGCTCTTTTCCAACTCTTCATTTTTTCTTTTTTTCACTTGTCATCTCCTCCTCCAAATCCCTTGCTCACATCTACAAATGAAGGCCACTGTCTCCAGCACGCTCCAGCCCTGGAGGACAGAATTTTTCCCAAGTATTTTCACTCCTGCTGCCTTCAACAACTTCCAAACCAATCATTATGGCATACATCAAAAGCTTTTCATCTGAAGTTCTGACAGATTTCTGGAGAAAGGTTGGGGGTTTATTCATTTAATAGACACCAGGGAAGACCAACTCCAGGTTTAAAAATCTCTGAGTAGCCTAAATGAAGTTATTTTTTCCCCACTTTAGCCTTAAAGCCAAAATGGTGTTATTTTCTTAATAGCTTACCCCAGCTTGTTTTCTTTCACAAGTGGCAGCACTTTGAGTAGAGAGACCACACTGTAATAATTTACTTGGGGAGAACAGATGGAAGTGGAGAGGGTCAAGGCTGAGTTGCATGCTGTGGCTTTTTGTGTGCATTCATCTGTGCTACTTTTCCATTTTTGACAATGCAATTCTAAGACTACTGGTATTTTTTCAGACAGCGAATTATAAAGTTAAAAAGGTAACAGTGTTTAGCAAACAGATAGGTCATAAACTAAATTGTACTACACAGTGCCTTCTTATTTGAGTTAGAGGGTCAAATTCTTAGTACTTTTAAGGATTCTAGAGAGCAATTTGTGAGGAAGATTGGGAAAAGATAATTGACAGAATTGCGCCCATGCCTCTGCTTTGAAAATTGCCTCAGTTAGTCCTCTAACATATATAAAATTGTCTGAACACTGCTCTTCTTCCATCAACTGCTAGCAGCTTTGAGAAGCCACAGCGCAGAAAGAGAAAGGAGAAGCACAGTGGGATCCCAGCCACACAGGTAAATAGTGCAATTTATCCAAAGATTATCCTACTACTTAATATTCTCCACTGGCTTTTCAGAAGGATCATATCAAAAAGAATGTAGGCATTTTGGTACAGAAACAACTAAAGCAAATTTCTTCCTCTACTCTTGCCTTCATTTCTAGATTAGTTGTAGAGATGAGGAAAGAAATATGTCTGCATAACATTGCATGTCTCTCAAATTTATGTACAAACTGTGAAACTTTTTCAGTCTATATAAACCTGGTGTTCATCTGTGAGGGTATCTGTCCATGTTATACAGCCTTTTGGAATGGGCTGCCAGGGAAATGGTGGAACGGAGGTATTTAAAAGACATGTAGATATGGCATTTATACAAACATGGTGGGCTTTGCAATGTTAGGATAATGATTAGACTCGACGGCCTTTCCAACCCAAATGCTTCTCTGATTCTAAAAGAAAGAGGAAGACCTGCATAAGAGCATGGTTTCTGGATTGAAAAGGTGTACTTGGTTGTTATAGTAACTTGACTTTTGCAAAGCTCATTATGTGACAAAATAGAGGTCTTTTGCATTAGCGGAGGATCTTTTGAGAAAAGATGTAAAATTATATGTGCAAGATATATAATTTGAGAAGTTACAAAAAATCTTCCCTTTGTCTTTGTAATCAAATTAAGGCAGCAGATACTTTCTGAGTCAGTGACAAAAGCAATAATGCACATTAGTCCAAAAACTTTTTTCAGCTCCCCACAGATACAAATGGAGGAGAGACTTTTGCTGGCTTCTCAGCAGCAGAGGTAGTTTAGCTGTTGGGGGTGTTGCAGTCTCACACACATTCCGATTCAATATTCTGCCAAGTTCCCTATCATGTCATTTTCTTAATAGACAGGGCATGGGGGAGAGGATTGAACATTTTATCAAAAAGACTCATGACAAGGTCTCTTTGGTTGACTTCCAAATGTCCTTTGTAAGGGATCACATGCTTCTTCCCCACTCCACAATTTCTTTCTGTAAAAGGGAGATTTAATACACCTAGGGAGACAGCAGCATGTGTGAAAGTCTTGTCAACTGCTAACAAAGTGTCTTGATGCAGACATTAATTTGTACAGTGTACTTGCTTTCAGGGGAAGATCAGTTTCACACATGTCCTGCTTATTTTTCTTTGACCTTTGAAGGCTAATTCAACATGTATACTTGATTAATTTCATGATCCTATCCAATCTGCACAAAGTGCTCTGTTTGAGCATGTGTAATTAGCCATCTTTTCTTTGCTCTATTCCTACAGCCTGAATGTAATGAGATACATAATGCTTTCCTAATGTGCTAGAAATTTTATAGGGTTTTTAACTGTCAGTTTGATTTGCTGTTACTGTATGTTCTTCTTGTAAATTGATCCATTCTTTCTCTCTCAACACCCCAGAAATTAAACCTTTCAAAAAAACATTCTTTTCACCCACATCTGGCTAATATATAAAATGTATATATATCACCACCATAGAATACATATGCACAAACACACACACACAGCATATGTCTAATAAACAATTTCCTCTCAGTATGCTTCCCTGATGCTACATTTGGGTGTTAAATTCAAGCAAAATTCCCCAGACCAAACATTATTCTCCAACTCAGATTTGCGTATGTACAATTGACAGAGTGGGCAGTCAACACCCAGTCTCCCACCTTATCCATAAAAAACATGTTCTGTTTCTGGGATATACGTCTCAGTTTTGCAGTCAGTTGTATAAACCAACACAAAATGAATGTGCCTGTGGCAGCTAATGCATATTTCTCTCATAAGAGCTGCAGAAGCAAAGATCTCCAGTTTGGCAGAAGAAAGAGCTCCATTCTGATCTGCTCCATAAACTCGACGCACATATCCCGGTCTAGATTTTCACTGTATGTTGAACCTGAGATAAAAACCCTGATGGAGAACTATGGACACTAGCAACATGTTTTCTACAGCCTGATCATGGGTAGGGACTACAGTCCTCTTTTTCACAGCTTACAACAATCGTTCCTGAAACATGACTTCCTTTAATCCTTTCAGAAGAAAATGACGTGTGTATCATTGCTACTATAGCCACATAATGATTAAGGAATCTCCACAACAATCCTGAAGTTTATGCTATTAGGATCAAATAACAAGCCCTTCACCAGCATAATGAGCACCTATGTAAATAAAAACCCAGTTTATTTTTTCAAGCCTTCTCTAACAAAAGCTTGTCCCTTCCACGGATCTGCTTCCTCACAAAAGCCAGACACATACATCAATCTTTAGTATGATTTTCCCAAGACTCTATAACCTAAGACAACATTAGGAATCAGAAATAGGACCTCCTGATTCACAGTCTCATGGTCCAGTTCATAGATCATGTAAGTAAATATATTTTATTTGTATTTGGGAAGGAATATTGGGTCATGCATAAAGTTATTGTAACCTTCTGAAAAATGTCGCAACTTGTGGAAAGGACGGTAAAGGCACTTACTGAAAGAGACTGTAAATAAATCTCCATTCCTCTGGAATAATGACTAAACAATCAGAAGATCGATTTTACAGTTTAATGCTTAATCAAAATGACTCATGCTCAAAAAATAAATTCTTTGTCTAATTCTTAATCAGCTCTAAGAAAGATTAACTGCTCTGTACATGCCTTCTTGCATCGCTCTTCTGCATTTTCACCACAAACCCTCCTGCCTTCCTCGGGATTGAAATAGGTGTTTTATCATGATAGAAGACTGCATATCTAAAGCACTGACTACAACTATGGTGTCCAAGGAGTGAAGACTTTGCTTCAGCTTATCCACCTGTATGATGGTCAAATGATACTGATTTATTCATATCTTTCAAATTGTGTGGATTACCTGCCTGGGGAGATTAAATGCTGGACTCTTCCCCTATGAAAAATCCAGCAGTAAGTTTGCAAATACCTGTTTGCTTAAGAGAAATCCATGTTTAAATACCTCTCATTTCGCTGGGAGAATTTATATTCAGGAGAACTGAGTGAAATTTCCCTCTACTTCTACTTTTAACAAAATTAAGTTTTACAAGAAAGAGTTCACTTCAGTGACAATTCTAGGAGCAGCGTGGACTAATGGTTCATACATTGGGAATCTACGTATAGATTATGAATACATGTCAAGTCGGGATCTTGTGACAGTACTTGGCTATTCTGCTAATCCCTCAGGATAGAGAGATAACGTGTTTGCTTCTGATACTGCTCAGAAAGTAGATAGTACAGAAAGGTTCTTTCAAGCAAGAAAGGAAAGAAGGAACTTGGAGGAGGGAACAAAAGAAGGACTATGCAACATAAAGGAAGCAACATTAATCATCACAAACCACAAAAATATTTAGAAACTAGGACTTGTGTTTGTAGCTACCTGCCCACCATACAAATTTGTTACTTAAATTACAATCATGACCCAAACTGAATGTGGAGATAGGAATTTAGGCAATGCCAATTGTTTCTGTTCTTTTTTAAAATGTATTTTCTGATCGGGCTTAACTTCTTATATAGAGCATGTATCTGTCTTTGGTATCTCCTTTGTGCTTCACTGTCTTTCTAGTCTGTTACCCTGTCATTTATGCTCTCCAATATCTGCTGTAATTTTACACAGCTGCTTTTCTTGCATTCTTTTCTGTCATCCTGCACCTACGCTCCTTTTCCCATACAGTTTCCAAAATACAATGCAAATCTTCATCCTCAAATTGTGTTTGAAAGAGTGTAAAATAAGTTGCTCATCTCCATCACTGCCTTGAGATTTTTGAGACAGTTGAAGGTAGTATTTCAGAAAATAACATACTTTCAGTTAGATCTTGACACCCTTTTGGTCAATCTGCATAAATATCTCCATCTCTAAGCAGAGATTATGTTTCACTTATAGGTCTAAATATCCCCTCATGTTATTTGTCCCTCCGAGGCAGTGCTAGTGCTGATTTAGTTGCGTGCAGAAGAATCTGTGACCCTCTCTGACACCTGAATCACCTGCTCACACCATACTATGCTTTCACTTTTCTGGTGTAGCTGTCTGCAGAGGAGGAACCCATGCCAGCTCCCATGTCTACCAGACACTCTAGCTAAGATTTAGACCTGAGTATTTTTCTTCCTTAATCTGATCCCACTCCTTCACTAAAATGTTATGCCTTTTGGATTTAAGCACGTTGGCTGTGTTACAGTTCCAGTCTGTTTTGTGTGCAGCAGAAAATCTGCTTTCACGATTTTCTTAGTTTTCCATTTGTTTTGCCCTGCGCTAGAAATAAACAGTGTAAATGGTATATCTTTCTGAATTGTTCCTCCCTGTCCCATGCCAGGGACAGGAGGAAAGGGGTGTGAGGGTGTAGAGAGAATTCATCCACAACAGGAGACAGGACAACTGAGAAACCTAATACAGAGCATAGCACTTTTTGGGGCAGCTGGTGTCTTCAGCAACAAGATAAGGACAAATGTTTTTTTTTGTCAATCCCTGCAAATGTGATTTCACTGTCAGAAGTGTGCTGTTCTCTTTGGCACATTAAGAGCTGAAAACCAGGAGGAGAAACACCAGTAGAGAGTAAAGCATTTCGAAGGGGGGGGGTGTGGAACATTAGCTCAGCTCTTTACTACATGACATATCTTGAAGACAGACCAAAGAAGGGATTATTATTGCCATCTCACAAGTGAAACCCCTCCGTGATCTTCATGGGAGAAACACATTCCAAAGGTTTTTTACAAAGTACTACAGGGACCACAACTCTTTTGTGGCTGTGTGTGACTTCTCAGATGTGAAATGATCTGCTACCAATCCATCAGAAACTAAACAGGCAAGTGTGAAGTGGTGAGGATAGAAAACAAATGTATTTAAGTAGCTGCATAGCAGCTGTATGCTGCACAGCAATAACTGGCAAAAAGAGACTTCACAAACTCTCTATGATCTTGAATTACATGCACTGGGAACATAAAGGTTTTGTTGAGGTCCTGGTGGTCTTCATACCTATGGAATGCAGGGAACAGGCACACAGCTCTTCTGATACTGAAGCATATATCTCCTATAAGGACTTCTCAAAAATACTCTTCAAGGCTGGTTTGAATACCTCTCCTTGTTGCATTACATCAGCACTGTGCTTGACCACCTCCCTTCCCTTAAAACCAAATTCCCAGTTGGTTAGCAACATTGCTCACCTGTTTTTTAAAAAAAAAATTAAAAATTGAAAGCCCAAAGGGACAGCCTTTGGCAAATTTGAGGATGGTTCCTTTCAGCACTGAAGAAAATAATCAGTCAGACCTGGCAGTTAGAAGCAGGTGTGATCAGGTCATTGTCAAAGAGCAAAAGATATCTTCTACTTGACTGGAGTAGACATTTGGACCAAATGGACCAAACATTTTTATTTTCATACACAAGAGCAGCAAGCATTAAGCCAATCCAGCTAGTATTAAACACTATAGGCTCCAATGATTTGCATAACAACTTTAATTTTCTGTTTCTGCTGATAACCAAGGGGTAATGAGCCGAAAAATCAATGAATATCATGTCAATTCAATGTATATCAATGTTGACACAGATTTTATGTAAGATGAGTTTCAGACATAAATAATATAAATTTCCCATGTTAGAGCTTAGGGCACTTAACTAACACTTTGGAAACAATCACTGAAGGTAGAGTAACTATAGAAGTTGAGGAATAAAGGAGAGAAGACCCTCCAGTAAATCCTTTCAATCTCCAGATTCTGCTAACTTACCCATGACAAGATAGAAAGGCTTCAGAATTATTATCATTATCCTTCATTCATAAAACCACTGCTGGAGGGGGTGTATATTACTCTAATACACATGACATTTTATAAAATATGCCCATACTTACAACAAAACTTCCAACCAGAAAATGTATTGGTCCTTTCCTCCCTGTGGCATACCAATTTCTCAGGTCTATCAACTGCTCAGCCATTCAATAAGGCAAATAAATGTCTGCTTAGGTCCACTGATCTTTCTCATTTTTGAGCTAAGACAGATTCGAGGACTGAGTTAAGCTTGGTTTCCCTGATGGATGATGTGATGTCCATGCCCCAAAACAAGTTTCAGAAAATTCTATATTTGGCTCAAAAGTCAGTATTTCCCATATTAAAACATCAGCATTTCAAGCTCTGCAGCAAAATGAAGATTTTATGTGGAAAGAACAAAAAAAAATCCCACCTCTTAATATCTGTAAAACGAGGAAAAAAGACCATATTCCTGTGGCTGTCTTGCTCATTTCTTGACTGGCTGCTATTTGTGGTTAAAAAGCAGTGCACAGAGGATTAGCCAGAGCAATTTGTTGATCACACAGGCATCCCACATTCAGTGCTGCTCTCCAATAATGGACTAGTGGACTAACAGAACATGAATAACAGGGCCACACACTACTGACTGCTGTGCACAAAGCAAGACTGAGTTTCACACTTATGAAAGAGTAATCACCAGAAATAGGAGGAAATAAGCAATTTTTATTCAGATTTTTTCAAGTTAAAGGGACACCAAGATATTAATCTCTTATTACACTATGCAAGCAAGGCAATGTTTACATGAAGAGTAAGAGATTGTGCCCCAGGACATGAACTAGCTGCTGCTGAAATTTAGAAGAAAAGTTCTACTGAGAAGCTCATCCTCAATTGACTGTGAAAATATTACTTGCACCTTTCACATAGGCATCTGTCTCTCTGCACCCTGAGAGGACCTATAGTCTAACTATAGCAAACATAAGCTACCTATAAATTATTAGTTTTCTTACTCTGAGTGATTCAGTGAGACCATGGCCTGAAAATTCAAAAGCATCTTTGTGTATTTTCTTGCCAATCCATCGATCTGGTGGGTCAGTACTCAACTGTCTGTGCCCTGCATTTCTTTTCTGACAGCTGAATCTTTTCTCATGACAACAAATCCTACAAAGAGCCATGTCGAAGTGCTTGGAGGGCTGTGCCGGCACACAAAAACGCCAGTCTGGTGTGACATTCATTTGCAGTTCCTAAGTCAGTTCTAAAACGCTCCGCCAAAAGTTTTTCAATTAAGGTCTAGAAAAACAAGATGCCCTTGCTGAAGACATAACCCACTCACAACATGAAGGACAGGGGGGATAAGGGGTGTTGAGTAAATGTCCCCATAACAGACTTTCAAGAAGCTATGACCGCCTACCATAGCAAACTTATTTGTCCACTGAAAATAAACAATGACACTTGTCTATACAAATTGTATGCGCTCTCCAGATAAGCAAAAGGTACTTTATTTGTCAGGCTTACAGAAGCTGAGAGTGGAAAACCTGTTCCCTCCTCCTACTCTCATCTTGTTTCCCCTTTCCTTACCCATTCTCCAGCACAAAATTCCTCAGAGCCAGTACTCTCTTATACCGCATAAGAAAAAGTGAAAATATGCCTCTGAAAAACCTCCATCTCTTTTACTTATGTCTGTTCTTCACTCTAAATTTTTGTGCCTTTCCCCTTGATGCACCTTCATCTCTATCAGCCCTTACTGGTCTTGCTCTTTCTTACCCCGTCTCTGATTGCTGCCCACCCAACTGCTCAGACATTATTTTCTATCTCCCAAATTTCCAAACACCTGAACCTAACTCTTCTTCACCCTTCCCTGAATCTTCTTTCCCATCCATCATTTGCCTAGCAAAGGAGGTAGTAGCTACCACTTCTTGATGCTGTGTTTCCTTGTTGGAGATTTTCCACATTTTTTCCTTTTTCCCGGTTCCTGTGCTGCACACCCACTTTGTTGTCAGTTCCAGAGTTGGAGAAACCCAAGAAATGGTGGATGAGAAGCCCATGAGAAGAAGCTGAATGCAGGCCTGTCTTCAATGAACACAGAAAGCACCTAAGAAATCAGTCACTGAAAGGCCAACAATGGAGATATTTCACAAACCAGACAAAAGGCTTAAGAGTGCTTAATCCTCAGCTGAAAAGTCAAGATGGTTTTCTTCCCAGTTGTACAAAACAGGCACCAGCCGGGCAGCTCATTTAGCCAAGGAAAGCTATCTCATCTAATAAGCTGAAGAAGCTTTGTTTTAGACAGGGACACATTTGCAAAATCAAGTCAGCACTTCCATTAAAACACCCCCAAATGTCCAAAAATAAGTTTCATTGAACAAAAACAAATCCACCTGAAAGCTGTCTAGGAGAGAACATGTCACAAGGGAGAAATAGTTATCACATAAATCAGCAGGAAACAGACATCACACCTGCATCTTTTTCACAGAAGCTCAGTATTAGACTACTCCTATCTCCATTTCATACTAGCTGCTTTTGAGATCAGATGGGTTTTTAAAGGATTCATCCTTAATACCACCAGCAGTTTAAGACCATGAAATGGAGAAACCAAACCAAGGCTGCAGCCAAAGGCTGTATGTCTTTTTCTCTCTACTATTACATTTTTTTAAATTTCCATTGGATAGTCAGCTTAAGTTCTTATACAAACTGAAGAATAAACCAGTCATATCTTGCATCTTGATATTTCCCTTTAGAACAAGGACACAGTTTTATGTATCCTGAGTACAGAAAAAACCAGAAAACCCTGCAGAAAAAGAAGATGCTACATTGCAGGTAAATGTTACATATACAGAATTGAAATAATTTCGTTATTCATCCAGATGAAACAGAGCCTCATTCCAACACTTTTAGTCTGATTAATGACACTATTTCACAAGAACTCCCATTGGCTCTAACAGGACTATTCAATTAGATTCCGACTCCAAATATGCTGTAATCACAGCCAGTGGTTGCATTGACTTCACATTTCGAATCAGCCCTTGGTAAAATAGTGTTCAGCATGAGGAGGAGTATCAGAATTTGGCTTGTAATGAGGGAGTTATGGAAAGTGAACCCCTTTACTGTCTTCATATTGTCGAAGGTGCCTGGCTGATGAGCAGGAAGAAATCTATGCATCAGATGATTAGGGTGAAATCAACCATTAAATTAAGGACAGGAAGGGATGTTTCTTTCCTGTTCATGTTGGAAAGAAACCAACATGTGGTAGAGAAGTTATTTGCTTTCCTCTGTATTATGAGACACTGCCCACTTTTAAGGAGTGCACCTTAATGCCATTGCAGGGATATACAGAACCAATGACAACCAGTGCCATTCTTCTTTTTTTCCTGTGGTAGGTGGCAATTTTGAGGTCCTCTTTTGCTCTTGTCCTCAAGTGAGTCTTGTAGGTGGTAGGATGAATTTTGGAGGTCATCAAGTACTGTCACACATAGGGAGACCACTTCTGGTTACTTTGGAACTGGAAAAGTAATAAATTAGACCTAGTCACAGCTGGTCTTTCTTGGCATGCTTGTACCTGTGTCCACTCTAGGCAGCACTACTGAACAGGGTGGAGTAGTTTGAGATCCTGTAATTGTAAGTAGTTGTGTAGTCTGTGTTTTGTTGGGTTTTATTGGAAGAGATTCTTTCCTGTTCTATTTGGTGTAACTGACAAAATGAAGCCATGGTTAAAAAATTAATCAGCTCCAGCCGTCAGGAGCATTGTTATGCACACTCACATCTTGACAGTTTTTCACAGCTTTCCAGTGTAGGAGGAGAGTGCTTGCCACTAGAGCTGTAAATATAGTTTTTAGTGAAGGTTCCTGCTACTTTTTGGCCTACATGCATTTGAGAAACAAAATTGAGTGTGTGCATATTGAATTTTTGAACAGGACATTGTACAAATATGAAACAATACGGAAATTAGAGCTCAGAAATCACAGAAAATTAAAACTCAATCTAAGCAAAGAAAAAAAGAGTAGGAGAGGTTGAGACATATTCAATATAGAGAGCTGTTAAAGCAAGGATAATGGCTTTGCAAGGAGATTTTAATTCAAAAGGATAATGAAAAAGAAAACAAAGAGGTAATAATCATCCATCCATCTCAGCACAAATAGTTGTTTTGTACTGCATGTGAAGATTTCAGCTGTGATATAATTTGCCAAACATATAATATTCCTGCTATTAATATGCATTTTTCTGCAATGAAGAACAAGACCTGAAGTATAAATTGGAATATAATTTTTTAAAAAATATCTAGACAACCACTACTTGAATCTGCAAGACCAGCAACAAAATTCCAATGAAATACTTACAAAAGAGCCAGCAAGAGGTCACAGAAATGTCAAATGCAGCACCTTTTATGCGATCTGCTCCAGCCACCCAGCCCCAATGCAAGCTGCCAAACCAAGCCTGGGCAGAGAGGATATTGCAAACCATATCACATCATTTCAGTGATGTGCTCCAGTCTTGACTTGAAAGAGGACAGTTAAGGATTTATCAAATCCTTAACAATTTTGTTCACGATAACAGTAAGAGAGAAGAGTGGAAGAATCTTTCTCAGTGTTGACTTTGGGAAAATTATGGTTTTGAAAATTCAATGAGATTACTGATAAATCCTTCAGTGCTTTTTAAACAGCTATTTCTGCTCAGGTTGTCAATAGTCTAATCAATATGTCAGAGGGAAAATGTCTTGTAGCAGACCAGTTGTACTTAACCCAATTCTTCCAAAATAAGTAAATAGCCTTCAATCATTTTTCATTATATATAGGTTATCACTCAAGAGAAACTGCATCTATATACCTAATGTGTATGTGTGGCCTAATGTTATTCATGGTAATGTTTCTGAGGGAAAAAAAATCAAAAAACAAAAAAGCTACTGAAATCTGAGGCCCAAGTTCAACAAATCATCAGGCAAGTTCCTGACTCTAGGTTCTGCTAAGAGTCTTCATTTACATTTTGATACCAAACAGTCTTTCAAAAAAATGAAGAAAGTTGAAGACATCGCAACTATGTCATTTTCTTCAATCATACTATTTCCTCTTGAGAACAAAATGACACAGAATCACGAAAGCCTTGTGAGTTATGATAGTAGTGAAAATCTCTCTCCTTGACCCTGTCCCAAAAGGTATCAAAGGAAATTGTCCACTGCACATTGTGGGCATAATCCACTATTACTTTTACAGTAATGCTGTAAACATTCCTCTGCAGAGGAAATGTTAGACACAACAGCGTTACTTTTACAAGCTCTAGTGCTGTGGATGTTTGCTGCTTTTTTTTTTGGGTTTTTGAAACATCACATAAAAATACATGGATGGCTGCTTAGATTCACTCCAGAGGTTCACCTCATATGTAGCCCACTTTCAGACGGCTGCCAGAAGAAGATAATTGGGGAAACAGAGTTGTAAAACACATATGCAGCAGGGTGATTCTTCTCCTGGCATATCTTCCCACCTTCTAGCTTCTTTAGGTGATGATAGATTTTGAATGGGTGTCTAAAAGTGCCAGATTTCACAGTGGTGAAATCTCATGTGTGCTGTTTTGACAACCCAGTTTGCAACCTCTGGTCTAACACAGCATGGGTAAGAAATATGACACAGTGATTTAACACTGCACATTTTCTCAGTGAATCAGCACACATATCCAGGACAGGAAATTCTTGATCCTCAAAGTTATACTACTATGAGCAGGATACTTAACACCAACATATAACCCATTGCCCCTTCTTGGCTCGTGTACCTTTCACTCTTTGCACACGACAGTATCTTTTTATACTTCCATCTATTACCTCTATTGTGAATGGGAAGATTCATGTTCTTTTTTGTCTCTACCAGTGAGGTAAGAAAATAAGACCCAAGTAAGTCATCCTCATTGCCTTCAGTAGGATTGCTCTCACAGATCTCTGCTTATTAACAGCAAAACCAACATTCTCCAAATGACAGGCCCTCAAAGGCAGGGTTGTCCAGTTGGATGTAGGTTAAATCAGAGCTCAGGATACATGGGTCTTCATCCTGGCACTGCTGTTTGCCTTCTAGGTGACCAAGTTTTGCTGTGTCTCAATGACCCACCCAGTAAAAGGGATGCTGATGCTTCCTATGAAGTATTTTTTGGTTTATGCATTCTGCAGCAATGGGATTTGCTGTCATATACTCCTACCTTTTATTCTAAGACTTGTTGAGACCCCTCAGATATGCAATGGGACTAGATGAGAAACATAAGACCATAAAGGGTCTTACAGACCACATGCCGGAGAGTCATCATCTGGATTCTGACATTAGAGAAGAGACAATCTTGATGAGCTGTGGTTGAAAAAAATAGTATATTAAGAAGAAATCTGGAAAGGTAGTGTAAGGAGATGAAGTTACCATGGTCAACATAACTGCACAAAGTTTTGATGGAGATATAAAGGTCTGTGGATCTTTTAATGAATGTATCACATTTTCATGCTCATTTATTTTATGGGGGTTTAGTTGCAGGGGGCTCGAAGGGGGTTGTTTGTGTGATGTGTTTGTTTGGTTAGCTTGGTTTGTTGTTTGGTTTTTTTAATTGGTTCAAATACATAAATAAGAAAAACTAATCTGGAAAAATTTTAATCATTTATATAAATCACCATGATAATTTTGTGTCATTCTAAGCTTCTGCCTCCAGCACCAAGACTTCAAAAGATTATTTCTTTCCTTTGGCTACAGAGCATTAATAGATGTCCAGTGAAGGCAAGCAGTGGGGAAAAAGGCAACACATATACACAAAAACCATGGGAGATTAAATGCTTACAGAAATTGTGCTGGAACAGCAAAATGTTGTATACATATTTTGTGAGAATTTGGGATATTGATATGAATTGGAATAAACCCTGAAATTATGTATTTAGCCAGCCCAAAGAAAAGGAAGCATTTTGAAAATAGACTGGGAGACACTCACATCTCCCATATTTTTGCAATATGTGACTGAACCTACCATAACACCCAAAATACTGTGGCTCTAGTAATTAGCTGCCCTTCAGTAGCACACTATCTAGTCAGAACATCAACCTTAGAAGTCTCTCTCAGCCTCACAGAAAAGATGTTTCAGAAGAAGCTGTAGTGAGCTTTGCTATTAAATGTGCATTTCTTGATTCATCTTGATAAGAGCATAAATGGAAGAGATAACTAGCTTGCCATCTACTCTTTCCTATCTTCTGCACCTCCTTTCTTTCCTCCTGCACTATGCATACTCTGGGGATCAATGCTGAATTAATTTAGTTGTACATTGCAAGGAAGAGGAACTCAGGTTTCAGTGGGACCTCAGGTGGTGACAAGCAGCAGCAGCAGCCAAGGCTAAGCTTAAAGTCAAGGTGTCAGGAAGAGATAGAGTCCTTCTGCCTCACCCAGCTCAGCAAAGCCTGCCCAGTCTCCTCTAGCATGAGGGACAGCACTCTGGCAAGGAAAACATCAGGTTCTCATATGTAGATAGAAGCAAATAAACCTGAAAAACAACATCGGGTTGGACCACAGCAGAAAGGTTGGCAGGAAGGAAAAGGAAGGAACAGGAAGGTGGGGGGGGGAGAGACTAATTATTTAAAATCCTTCCAGTTCAGGAAGCCGTGAGTATCCCTGTGCTCTGAAAGAGTGAAGCAGTGAAGCAGCCCCACAGACATTTTTTTTCCCAGCATTGCTACTTCAAAGCCCCACAGCAGAAATCTGTGTCATGGCTGCCCTGAAAACGAGGACAAGCTGGGCATTGGCCGGAGTCTGGCACCATGAAATACGTTTCTGTCATATCTTCTCTGTCATAGGAGCTGACAGGTGCTAGGGACTGAGACACAGCATGGCCCGACAAAGGACTGCCCTGGTGATAGTGCAGCAAGGCAGGTAATACAATAAAATTGTGTGGTTTTGAAGCAGGCTATATTACTGTCAGCTCTTTATGTAGAGTGCAGAAACTTTGTTAGTAGGGATGTTTCAAGCTGATTTTTCTGGAAATTACTCTGCTTTGCCTCATGTTGTATCACCAGATTTGCTTTTATGCTATTCTGAATAACCCCCTCAAGTCTAAGAATTTCCATGGATTATCTCTTTTCCTCTGGATGGGGTGTATGATTGTTTGTCCAATTAACATAGGTAGTGGAAAAGGCCCAAATCCATGAAGCAGAATAATTACTAGAAAAAGATTTCTGAGGATCTCAAAAGCTTTTGGGAGAGCTGTGGGAAGCAGAAAACTCAAACACCATGCATGATGGTATGAACAGCCCATGGGAAATAATCCTTTCAGTAAGTCAGCATTTCCAGTTTTCTCTCATTATACTGTATTTGACATGACTTGTCTCTGAAACAGAAAACCCGAGATATGAACAAGGATTAGTTGAAATACACTGCCATAAACCTAGCCTACTTTAGGTTGTGTCAAGCTCTGGAGAGCTGTAGATGTTATTATACCCAGAGCAAGCAAGACTGACGTACTGTGCTGCAGGAAGAGGGGAAAAGGAAGGAGGTGGTAGGTCAGGAAGAGGTGGATGGCACTGCCACAGCATTTAACCAGAAGTGCCTGGTGGCACTGGTCCTCTGCAGGGCCCTGTGGGCTGCATGGATGGCAGCTTTGGTAAGAATCCCTCCAATGACCTCTTACCTCGAGGGGGTGGGGGATCTGAGAAGAATGAAGATGTAACCTCTGGGGAGATGCCAGAGCAGGAAAGCTCCCTTTTCTCCCCTGCAAATAGGGTCTTCAAGTTAAGTGCCAAAGCTGGTAATGCTAAACGCTGATAAAGCTTTTACTTCAAGCAAAGAAGTAAAAAGTGGCATGGAAAAATCATCCCACTTAAAGAGCTGCAGTTTCAGCAAGCTACTTTCTGAAAGGCAGCACACTTTGTCTTAGCATCTAGATCCTTAAAATCATAACCCTCTCCTGAGCAGTGTTTCTCTATTCTCTCCTTTTTAGCTGTCTCTCTCTGCTGAAAGGATGACCCCAGAGAGCCCAGCTCTGCCACAGGCATGCAGCCCATCCTCATTTCTCTCTTCCTCCTGACACCCTCCAGCAGCCCCCTTGGGGCTTTTGTTTCCCTGTGCCATCGGCAATGCTCAGTCTCCTCACTGCCTCCTGCACCCCCAAGCCTGAGGTGGAGCAACCCCACATGCTTCATTCCACAGGAGCAGCTGTGACACAAATTAAACAGAAACAAGGAGCCGCAGAAGATTTCACAAGAAAGACCAGAAAAACAGAAAAAAGGAGTCACTTCCAGAAAGTGGTTAGTTTTAAAGTCAAAATACAAGTGTGGAACCTGTTTTGGCAGCAGAACCTAAGAAACTGAGACATTCTTAGAAATTACCCTGCAAATTTAGGCTCCATGCCAAGCTTCATCCTGTTTCTTCCAGGTGCGTTGAAGAATTTTGTTTCTTCTGTCTCTTTGCCTGACAGCCACATCACTAACTGGAAATAAGATATGGGAACTCAATTGACATTGGCACCTCACTTATTGAACACTTACTTTATTTCCTGCAACCGGTGCATTACACTTGGGATCCAAAATGTGGAGACAACAGGTCAAATTCAAGAAAACAACACTCAAAGTTATTCCATTAAAACACTGTATCTCTCAATATATAAAGGAATATTTTAGCCAGAATAGGAAGAAGCAATAAAACATCACCCTCTTATCTTTAACAGTACCTTAATTTTCCCTGCCCCTAGTCACTCCTGTACAAATGAAATGTTTTAGATAAAGCCACATTCCATGAACATGGCAGACGCAAATCTACCCCTCTGAGGATGGGGAGTGAGTGAATAAACCAACCATTATCATATAAGCACTACTGGCATATCTCAATAAACCTATCAAATGCAACTACTTCAAACAATGTAAGCCACTATTATATTTCATTGCACAGTCTCTCCATCTGAAAAGGTTATTGTTGTTACAGTCTAGATGATACTTCACTTAGCTCATCCTATGAGAGATGCTAGATGCAAAAGTAGAGATTATTACCAAGATAACCCCTCTGTCAGTCCTTGTAAGTTGCTCCTCTGATCTCATCCAAAAATAAGATTACCCAGAGGCTTTAATGAACTATACTTAATTGATGTCTGGTATTAACTGCACCTTCATGAGAGAGATAATATCTTTTCCCCAGACACATATCACTCATACCCTCACATAAATCTAGTGTTTGTTGAGTGGGCCCATTTATATCATCTTACAAAATGTCAGACAGATCAGTTCTTGCTCCAGTTTCTAATTTCCTGATATAACGGATATGCACATCCACAGTTGCCAGGCAGCAGATCTCAGGCTGTAGCCTCCACGGCATTATTCTTCCCAATTTCCACATTAATTATTGACAGGTTAAAATATATTAATTAGTAACAGCCAGGAGCAGCATACTTCATTGCTAAACACTGGGATTACCTGGCATAGCAAAAGAAGGCAAATGATCTTTAGTGCAATATCTGAAGGATTGATTGAAGCAGAAATGTACGGAGGATATCCTCAGAGGCAGAAGCACCCTTTTCCAGCAACAGGTATGCCCTTTCTCCTTTGTATCTGTATCACTGGCACAGGCTCAAGCCTTATGCTGCATAGAAAGAGCCACAGACAGGACAAATGACTGTGTGAACCCCTATGTCTGTATAGCCCTGAAGAATGGCCCACAAGGCTGAGGAAGGGCAAAGGTTGGCAGGTTCAGCATCTCTTGCAGAAATACCTTTAAAGCATGATCAAAATCTGGGCCAAAATATTAGCAAAATTCAAGACAGACACAGCCCATCTGAGTTCAGTGTTTCTGAAGGGGAGCTAGGCCTTGGGCTTGGTCATGCTGAGGACCATATGGAGTTTCTGCTTGCCTTAGTGCATGTCTGTTACCATGTTATGCAAGGGACACCTCTCTGTCTGCAGGAATAAGTATTCCTGATGAAGGTTTAGCAACACAAGTGCGTGAGAAGAAAAGGGAGACAAGCTGACATGTTTGGTAGCAGTGCCTGGAATGGCCACATTCCTTACAGCTGAGAAAATTACAGAGGATCTGTTGGGGCTGATGATGAGATTTCACCCAGGGAAGACAATCTCTGCTCTTTGTAGAAAAAGGTGCCTGGTCAAGCACACACAGTGCTGGGAGATACACAACCTGTACAATTGGAAAAAGGCAGCGAAGCCAAATAATACCAGGTCCAGCATCTGCTACTGATAAGCACTTGAAAAGTAATCAGTCCTGAGAATGTTTCCCCATCAGAATGCAAAGAAAATATCTTATTTCTCGCACTCTCTGCTGAATATGAGATGGGAAGGGAGCAAAAAATTCTCAAAATATTAATACTAAGAGAATGACTCATATATATACAGTGAGGAAGAGCACTCTGTTTCTCCCATGATGCTACTTTAAAGAGCTGCCATCCAGCTGTATGAACACTCATTTGCACACACACATAGATCAAAAGACTCTAGACTACCCCAAAGTCTTCTCCTGTGATGGTGTCATAACCCATTGCCAGGAAAATTGCTTAGATATCATATACTTCCAAGAGGTAAGATCAAAGGCAGCCATGTAAGAAAAACAGATTTCTCCATCTACCTGTTCACACACTCTGCTTCTATACCCTTAAGAAACAGAAAGACAAATACACCGATAAGCTCGACTTGTCACATGCACCAGCTAACCACCTGTTGCTGAGTGAAATCAGAAAAAGCTTCCTCTGATTCCATACACATGAAATGATGGAGACTGTGCCTTCCCAGTAAGGGTGCACCTTCTGATGCTTGCTTTGCCCATTGTCTGTCTAGTTCCTAACTATTCATGAGCCAGGGATTATTGATTTCCAGGCTTTATTGCAGGCTCTGATTATTCATCGAGGTCTCAGTGGGTAACTAGAGGAATGATTTGTCGCTGTTCAGTCATTTGAAAAATTGTTAGTGGCCAGCGCAACCTTGCCTGGCTTGTTTTGCCAATGTGATTTAAGACTGAGGATGTGCATCTGGAGGTTGCAGCCTAGGCATATGCTTTCCTACCTGTGACCCCTGGAATTAAGCTTCTCTTCTACAGTACTGGAAGTCTTCAATCCCCATGCATTCAGCAGGAGTTTTAGAACCCTGAGTATTGGAGTGATATTCCTAGTGAATTCCCTGAAAGTGATCCTGAAAGCACAAAGAGAGACAAAAACGTGGCACTAAGGGATCAAATGCCTTGTCTGTCTCTGTCTTTCTCTATTTTGAGAGAAAAGACTCTTTTTCATCTGTTGCATTTTTCATTTCATTTCAAAACACATACACTTATTTCCAGATTAAAGTGTCTTCATCTGCAGCCAAATAACATTTTGATATCCGAGGCTTTTTTAGATTCATATCCTTGAAGTCTGTAGAGGCCCGTTAAAAGCTGTGAGGCATCCTCCTCATTAAATGTGGCTCTACAGATGAGCATAGGTTGTAATAGATTCTTCTCAGTAAAACTGCTACCATACAAACATCATATTAGGATAAAAAACAAATTAAAACCCTCTTAGTCAGAAGCTTATCTAGGCTTGAATTAACAGCCTGCACATCCAACTTCCCGTTTGCTTTGTGCACCCTTGCTGCAAATGTTCAACACCTCACGCTGCTCCTATAATTGTGTCGGAAAAGGCCATCAGATTCAGAGCACTGCTTCCCATATTTCTGAATTACATTTATAGACTAAGGCACTCCAGGGTACAGCGTACGCTTATCTTTCTGCACTTTAAAACATGGCAGGGGTACCGCAGTCCTGGACTAAAGATGCATTAGCAGAGTCATGTGGTGACAAATTGCATAACACCTGCTTTTACTAGGTTTAGCTCTAGTCTGCTATTAGTCCCTTGCTTTTGTGAGCAATGTTTTGCCATGAAATAATAACATAAAACTCAGTCAAGGCGGAGCTGTAAATAAATGCCAGTACATTAAGCTGAAAAAAGCTTTAGAGAATGTCACTGTCAGCAACCAGGAAGGCGAAAAAGCTTGGAAGCATGAAGTTTACCCACAGGAGACTGGTAACACATCACACCATGTCCTATGTCACTTCACACACCGCAAGGCAGAGGTTTGGGTCTATCCCAAGGATAAGGTTGCTCATTGACAAAGGTGAAACCTCATCCATTTGCATCACAGTCCACATAGCCAAACTCGGCTGAAGGAGCAATGGCATCCTGTGGGGCCTGGCACCGTTGCACTACTGCTCTGAAGGCAGCAGCAGCCATTTAACCCTGCTTGCATAGATGCTTTGGAGCACTCCACATTGGCTGCTCTTCTTGGAGCACAGTGCAAAGGCACAGTCCTGGGGTCATGGAATGTGGAGGGTGTTGCAGGAACCTGCCCATAGTATGGTCCCACTTGCCCCTTGATCTCAGCACTGCACTTCAAGAGGGGGGAACTCCTTATCAGCATGGATCCATAGAAAAGACTGGAACAGCCCCTGTTCACCCACACTGTGAGAACCAAGAAAAGGCAGGCCAATTCCAGCTTTGTGGTCACACTGATGGAAAACTGTATCAAAAATTAGGTCTTTCACTGTCCTGTCCTGCAGCTGTGTAGGAAATAGAGCTTGGGCTGTCAGGAGACAGTGAAAGCCAGACTTGTGGGACATGGAGAACTACTCCAGCTGAGGACTGAAACTGAGGAGCAACAGTCCCAGTGCTGATGGAAAATATACTGAATAAGTCAGTGGTGTGCATCAAAATGATTTTATATTATTATTATTATTAGATCTAGGGAAGAAATTGGAAAAAGGGAAGTGCAAGGGGAAAATATTTAAGCAGCAAGAGGAAAGGTAAGATGATAAGAAAGGCTGAATACAAAATAGTCCTTGAGGAAGCAGACATTTAGCCCCAGGACCAGAAAGGCACATCTGCTGGTGCCCTGGGACTCCCAGAAATTTCCTTGTGGTGTTTGTTTGGAATTTGCAACACAAGAAAAGACACCGAGATAAGCATATCTGGTTTTGTTTGGCACAGATTTCAAATGACATTTTCACAGCACAAATGTGACACAAGTACATGCAGGTATACAGTTTTCATGCTTCTGAGTCATGGGAAACAAGGTTGCACATCAAGCTGGTGTGGCACACATGCTAACAGGAGGTTGGGGTAACTGAGTTAAGGAACACAGGGAAAGCAACGCCAGCACTGCTCTATGAGACTTATATGCAACACAGATACCCCAATGTTACTTTAAAAACTACTCTTAAACCATCTGCAAATCTTAATTAACTGCAAGATTCACTGCTGCGTTGCCGAGCATTGCTGCTGTTTCCTTGGCATGACCAGTGAGGTGGGGTCTCCTCCAGAGATGATGCTGGGTCCAGCAGATGAGGCATGGGACAATCTCAGGAAAGCAAAAGTCTATGCCTGGCTCATACACAGCTTCATTTCACAGTGATAAAGTGACCAAGCACTACATCTTCCCTTTTCACTAGCTATAAAACGTTGATACTTACAAACCTCCTGTAATTACCAGAAGAGCTGGAAGGTACAATTCAAGTCTGTAAAGTATGCTGTGATTTTCCATAAAAGAAGCCATCAACAGATTTACAGGTCTAAAAACGGGGAGGGCAGGCATCTGCCTCCCTGCTCTGCCCTGCCTAAGGAGCTCTCCTGCATGGAACACTTCAGGAGGTGTGCTGCTGGTTTCAGTTAGGCTGTTATGCAAGGAGGGAGAAACAACTTTCTGTTCAAGGCAATGACCTGGAACCCAGAGAATTGTCTTTTAGCTCTGAGACTGCTGCAGATTTCTTACTGGCTTTGACTTAGCTGTTTAATCTTCCTGCACTTCAGTTATCCCGTTAGGAGAATCAGGAGATAACCCTTTTAACTCAAATGGGGTTGTAGGTGCATTCGAGTTGCTGAAGAGCTCTGATACTAAGATGATTTAGGCTATAAAAGTACATAAGTGTATTAGGAATTCTGTAGCTAGCTGATTCCTATTTCATAATACCCTCTAAAACTGGCATATGGAGCTCTTAATCCGTAGATAAATTCATTTTAATCCCCAAATCTAGTCAATGGTACTGGTTTCCTTCAAGATCAACACACACACACACAGAAATCTTGCTATCCCAAGCCATCTGGATATTACCGGGTTAAGAGAAGCCAGAAAAAAGAGGAAGAGAAATAAAAACAATGAAGAAATAAAACCATTTAATTATAATCATTCATAATTCATCAATGTTTCAGCTGGTGTGTTTAAACTTTTCACAAGTAGATCCCTGCATAAATTCCCACATGTAAAATGTCATTCATGCTAATTTAGTTTTGCAATTCAGAGGCCAGTTCAGGGACACTGTACTTCGAAAGTGTAGTTAGTTTCAAGCTGAACTATGAACAAAAGAAATGCCTTGAATAAACTGATCATGAAGTGTTTCTTTTTACTGTAGCGGATCACAGTTTAACAAAAGCAGCAATGATACTGAGGATTGCGTACTACAGAGCAAAGGGGGTTTAAATTGCAATGACAAGAGTATAGCTAATAAAAACACCACGATGTAAAGAAACCACATCATGTTAGATATGAAGTGTCCTCTCATAGATCAAACTTCAGCCTGACTACAGTGAACTTAGTGGAATGAGTATCACTCTTGTAGTATGACTAATGCAATCATCTCATTCATGTGACCTGACAAGAGCTTTCTCTATGTAAGATTTAAGGTGAGAATTTAATAACATCATTGAGCTAGAGCTAATGTCATCTGGCACTTTAAATCTCTCCGATGGAAAGTTATCAGCAGATAAAAACCTTTTGTTGAGTTCAGTTAGTGATTCAGAGAGGTAAATTTGCTGAAATGTCAAGACTGAAATGAAAGGTAGTGTTAACATTCATTCTTTTGCAATAAAGAATGAATTTAGGAGCTCAGGAAGGCTGGTGTGTAGAGCCCTAGATAAAACCAAGCATAGCCTGGGCACATGCTATTTCAAACTTACTCTTCTGCTTCCACATTTCACTTGAAAACTAATTAGAAGACAAAATAAAAACCAGGAAAAAACTCATCTATTTCACATCTGGGTGTCTTTTAACTAGATAATTAGCTAATGTCCGTCTAGCTGTCCAAGGCACTTCGGTATAGAAAAATATCCATGTGACAGTAGTAGAAAACAATAAAGAATACTTCATCTGGCAGCCTAAATAAGCATTAAACTTTGAAGAATGAGAGAACTTGACTTTTATGTCTTAAAACATTTCTGTTGTAAAGGATCATGACTTCTAGTCTTCCTGCAACCTGGATTTGATGGCAAACCTTCATCAGATTATAAAAGGAAAGAAATTGTCTTTTTAAAGGGGATAAAAAGACATCAGTGTAAGTGTTTTAAAAATTAGCAAGGGATTTTTTGAATGACTGATTGAGTTGTCTTGCCAGGAGAACTTTAGGTCTACATATGATGCCAGTAGCAGCAGCAGACAAAGGAAAAAGAGCCCATGGAAGAGTTCATGGTTGGGGGCACTGTTTGGATGACAGCACAAAATAAAATTATTGTTTTTTCTTTTATAGGTGACTTTCCAGATGAAATAAATGCAGGGCCTTCAACAAATTTGACATGAGAAAAGCATTTGGTGAAATGTCATGTGGGAAAATATTTATTAAGCAAGACAAGACAGGGATTAGTGGAAGAAATATAGTGGTACGGATTTTAAAGGGAAGTTCTTGGGCAAAATGGAGCTGACCATGGCTGTAGCTGAAAAACCAACATGAACCATTCACATCTCGTATTGTCATGTAACGACTGAAGTTAAAAACAGGATTGAGCTACGACATTTGCTGAGGGATGTCATTGGTAAAGATGAGCATTAGCATATTGCGTGGGAAGTACCTGAGACATTCAAGAACAGGAGTAGTGGAAATGGAATTAAATTGCCTAGCACAAAAGTGGCATCAGCTTGCACTTACTGACTAGAAACAAGAAGCTTTTCTCTGAGCTGAGAACTCATTAGTCAGTGATGACAGACAGGGAAAAAGGCCTGAGGGTTATTCATGGAAGACAGGATGACTGAGCGACGATGGAAAGTGTAAATACAGTCCTTGTTGTTATCAGGTAAAAATTGTTTCTGGTAGAAACAGGGAAGTATTAGTGCCATTACAGAGCTCATAGGTGCCACAGAGGTACCAACTGCAGTACACTTCCAGGCAGTCTTATTTAAACAGAAAAAAAATTTGAATCACAAACAGATAATCAGGATAATTAAAGAAATTAATAGCTTCATCTTCCAAAGGATGAGAACAGAAGTGAAACAAAGGCTTCAGGAGATATGACAGTATGCTTAACAGAGAATAAACACCTTCTAGGAAGGATGGATAGCTAAAGGACTATACATGCACAGAAAATCATCAATTTTATTTGATCACAGATTAAGACAGAAGTCAGAAGACGAGATGGTCAGAAGAGCCGTCTTCCTGTGGGAAAGTAGTAAAACAAACTCAAAAAGGAACAAATACTCTTCTAGTTTTAAGGTGAATTGTGATCCTCTTCTGGCATGATTATATGACATAAGTACTTGCAAAACAGGAGACTTGCCTCAGCCCAGGTGGATCCTTCCAGTTCTGTATATCTATGCATTGCTCTTAAAAAATAATATTTCCCTAGCATTCCCCTATTTGCATTCCCAACAAAAATCCAGGCAGTTGGGCTTAGCTGGTGTTCGAAAATCTCTAGATGTGTAAGAACTCAAAAAATATATTCTTTTCCTTTGTACATAGCTTTTTCAGCCCTTCTTTCTCAACCAGCTGAATTATAAATATTGTAACGACTACATGAAGTAACCTGATAAAGTCCTGGTATAAATCAAACAGGTGAAATTGAGACTTTAATCCTGCTAAAAAATATGCTTGTTACAAGAAAATAAAACACCATAGCAGGAGTGGATGTACTTTGGCTCTAAAAAACAATGAAACAAAGAAAGAGATAAAAAAAGCTTGTTACAAATTATTCAATTCACAAAGGTCAATATATCACCTTGTCCTGGGGTGGCATAATGATATCTTGTATTCCCTATCGTTTTGTATGCTTGACCAGAAATATGGTCCTGTAGCTTTAACTGTGTCCCGCAGCTGGGAGCTCTGCCGCCAGCGTGGGATGTTTTGAAACTTTCCCCAGCTCTCCTACGGGGGAGTGAGAAGGAAGGGACACTGTTTTTTTTTTTTGGCTCAGTCAGTTGCTGCTGCTGGTGGCTGGTGCTACTGGTGTGACTGCTACTTGGGTTGGTTTTTTTTTTCCTCCCTGGGATTGTTTTTCATCGTTCTGGACCCTTTTCTTCAACTTGCTTTCTCATCCGAGAACCTGAGGAGCCCCGGGGGACAGCGGACGAGAATTGTCCAGGGAGCCACCAGAGAAACTTCACCTAGCCCTTCGGGGCCCCCTCCCCCCGGAAAGGGGAAGCTACACCTGAGGAAAAGGACACTAAGCTCATCAGCTGTTTGTTCAGGTTTTCTGACCCCTTTTCCCCTTTTCCCTTTCCACTGTGTGGTCTGTTAATTAAACAGTTCTTTCCACTTTAGGCTGAGATATTCTGTGTTGTGGAGGGAGGGGTGCCAGAAACCTCTGCTGTGGAGAGAGGCACCTGCTCGGAGTGCTTTCCACCTAACATATTTGTCTAATCCAAGACACCTGATTATAGCAATTCTACAAAGATTTATCTTACCTAATCCTCTGTGATATTACATGAACTGAATCTTCTAATGTATGAGTACTTAGATAATGGCTGAGAAGCTGTTTATGAATGGCTTGGAAGATATTGTGAGAAGAGTTTTATATTTTTTAAAACCTTTCAATGAACGGGGGTTCACTCTCATATTATTATTGTTTGCAATGATCATGTAATTTTCTTTACCCAACACTACTGCATAAGGCTTCTTTTACAGTCTGCCTTATGGCCAAAAAGGCCTTGATGTCATGGATCACCCTGGGAGTACATTGCTTTCATTTTCTTTACATTTCAGAAGAAGAAATAATTTCTCAATTTTTTTGGGACCAAGAATACTCTGACTTACAAGGGTGCCAGTGAGAGCTGGTTATTTCCTGGATGGACACCTTTACTGTCAGCACTGAGCAAAACTTAGACTTTCTTTTCAAGCAGGATGCTCGCATTGGTCATGGACCCACTCATTCTCAGATGAGTAATGAAATATATGTAAGTAAAAAGCATTCCCCTTGTCACTGGTTATATTTTGGGTGCTATAACAAACAGAATAGAAAAAAACACAGATAAAGCAAAATCTTAAAACACACAGATCTCAGATTTCAAAAGACAGCAGAGAAAGAGAAAATGTGAGATAAGAGAGAGATTTTTCACCAGAAGAAACCATGCTAAAGCTGGCAGAGGCACACTAGCACAGAACTTGAGTGGGAGGAGCTTCTCATCCAAAACCTTCCCTTCCCACAAACTGTATGCAACCAGCACCTCAACAAGACCTCCCCTGGCTCCCCACAGCCCATTCTGGAAAAGAAAAGAGGGGACTTAAAATAGCCAAGAAACATATTCTAAGGACTCTAACATCTCTTCAGCACTTCTTCCTCCATGTTGTCCAGATTTGATTCCTCTTTGGTTTAAATGTGGCTGAATTTTAACTCTTGGTTAATTACAATTCTGTTCAGTTAAGGTTGCAGACTATTTTCCATGCAGAAGTCACTCCAGAACGTCATAGAACAGGTTTTGTTGGAAGGACCTTCACAGGTCACCTTGTCAACCAGAGCATCATCAGGAACAGGATATAAGGAACCTCAAGGTCCAAGAGAGGTCCTTAACTTGCACTCTCAGAGAAATCTAGTGAGAATTTATGAAATTGTGTGAGAGAATGGTATTTAAGGGACCTCATGAAATCTTTCCTTCAGATGTCATTCCCTGCAGGTGTAAAATACTCAGCCAACAATGTAGACTGTGTGTTAACATTTTTTCATTAGACTGAATCTCCCCCTTAAATGCAGATGGGCAGATTCCTGGGTACATCCAGAATTTCAGGTAGGTCCTAGCATCCCAGGTAAGCAGAGATTTATACCAGATTGTGTCTCCTTGTAGAATTAAGACTTAATGACCCGTTCTAAACCTAACCCTGCTCATCCGATCAGACTACCACACCACCTACTGCAGTTACAGTCAAGGAGACATGGTTCAAAGGGTGGCTTGTCCACTCTAGGAGGAACAGTGCAAAGCCCCATCGGATATTTGAGAAACAATAAAGGCCATCTACTGCTGGATTCCTGGAGCAGTGACAGAGGCTTTGCTGAGAGACAATTGGCCTGAAACTCTTCTTCTACCTCACCAAAAAGATAAAACCAAAACTAACCCTTCCCTTACAGCACATTCAGTTTATGCCCCAAACCCAGGCTCATACAGAGGAGTACTCTGCTCATCTTAAAATGATCCCCACCTTTTCCCATCCTTCCTGTTGTTCTGCACATGCATTTTGCTTCAGATGAAGAGCAGCCACCCAAGAGGTACAGAATAAAGCAGGGAAAATAATCACAGAGAAATAAACCCCAATTGTCAACTTCATTTGCTGAAATATTTGACAGGGCATTTAACTTTTAAAAGTAAAAATGCACTCTCAATGAAGCTTCCCAGCAGCTGGCTTTTCTTTTGACTTGTCAACCTATTGAGAAGGCAGATATGTAAGTCTTTAACCACCTTTCTCTGGAATTATACTCAATCCTTAATCAATTCAATTTTTAATAGCTGTTTAACGTCCCAACAGGAGTGATTTTATAGGCTAGTTTCCAACTTTCTCCACTGACTACTGAATCAACTAATAAGGATTTTTGTTTCCAGTCATGTATGTAAAGAAACTATAAATGAGTCGTTGTTTCAAAAATGCAATCCTGTCATATATTGGTACTTCTGATCCAGCAAGGCTTAGATGAATGTCCTTCATTTCAAGGACACTTCCCTCAATTGAGTAATTCTCTCTAAAAAATGGGGATAATTAATGTACTAAAAGTTACTTGCATTGTTACGCTCTTTGCCACAGCAGGTGCTGTGCTCAGGTGTACTTGGACAGGATCCAGATACTTGGAGCTACTAGACTGGAAGTGTACCAAACAGTTTAAAAAAACCCCTTTTTCTGTGAATCATAGCAGAAGTTCCTCATTGGGGTTCAAAGCCTGTATAATAATTGCAGATATTTAATGATCTTATCAACAGAATCCATATTTTAAAGATGCCTTTCTCATTTGTGAGATACCCAGAACAGGAAATTAGACTTCTCTTATTTATTATTTTCAGTGATCTTTTCAGATAATCTTAACTCAGAATTTTGTGAGCTCTTCTAATTAGACCAGAAGCATTTCAAGCCATTCAATGTGTTTCTCTCTTGCTGTGGTAGATATAGAAAGAAATTACTATCCAGGCTTAAATGTTATGTGGCTATTGCTGACTTAAACAGGAATGATGGTTTTAGTGAGATCTTGAGCCAGAAATCTAATTTTCTATTGGCTTTTATAACACAGCAAAATGAACAGTCATGAGGTTTACCTATGGCAGGTTAGAAATGAGAAATTTTAAGGGCTATTAAACTTTTTTAAAATGTTCCCAGAGGATCAGCATAAACTTACCTAGTGCCTCTACGTCTGTAATTGTGATATAGTGGGAGAATTCACAGTGTTCAGTGGTTTATTCAGTGAACTCTAACAGCTTGGTAGTAATCTTGGCTGACATAAAAATCAGGAGAGATATCGCAGCATCTGCACACCTGAAACAGAATTTCAGATTACTTTGTACCTCTTACATTTTTTATGAATCTTATTTGCAGTCTTGTTTAGCTTCAAGTTTCTTTGTTGTTCATTCTTCTTTTGAGAAAGGATTGTTTGTTTTCAAATTAATTGGACAAAAAGTAGAGTTTGAAAGAGAGGCTGGACAACTTTATTCCCGATCTACGGGTAAAATAGGAGACATCCAAAGCAGTATTCATTTGCCGAACATATGCCATCCAGGTGAATGCAGTCACGTGAAGAAATAAAATGCTAAAGGTTACAGTTATTGATGGACAGTCTACTCAAATCCAAGAAAATGGATGGAAATGAGCATGGTCAGGTCATACTTAGCACTCGTACACAAGTTTGGTTTTGCACAACAGAATGAAAACATTGATCCAAAGGAAAAAATGAGCCCGTGCCAAAAATTATGCAGATGGGAAGTATCTGTACCAGGCAGTGAGAGAAACCTTCTAATCATCACAGCTTTAAATCAACTTTCAGGCAGGACCTGCATCCATAACTTGTGCCCTAAATGGCATGTATAATTGTTGTCGACAATATAAAATTTATTCTAGATTTATACCGGGGTTAGTGACAGCAGAGGCCAGTCTTATAATATGAAATAGGTCCCCTGAGAGACATTGCCAGGTAGTAGAGAGTGTGAATTTGCATCACATAAGCTGCAATGACACTGACGCCAGAAAGTGTCCTGTTGGCATTCTGAGAGAAAAGCAGGCAAGGAAGTATTTAAATCTTGATTTACTGTCTGATGCATCTGGCACTGGAGAAAAAGTTTGGGTCTGGGCATCAAGGAAACTGTACAGGTCTTTGCCTTTCTGACCGAGGTCCTACCCCACCATCACCACCCAGTATAAACATCTGTACCAACACAGATCTCACATCTGACCGCCTTTTACAAGGAACAGTGATGGAAATCATATCTGAGCACTCTTACACACAATTCCACAGATGCTCCA
This sequence comes from Origma solitaria, assembly GCA_013397895.1. Classification (NCBI taxonomy): domain Eukaryota; kingdom Metazoa; phylum Chordata; class Aves; order Passeriformes; family Acanthizidae; genus Origma; species Origma solitaria. Next base: position 206,740 of record VZRL01002376.1, read on the forward strand.
AGCGTCTTGGAAAAAAACCTGGATATGTTTCTCAGCCATGTATGTTTACAGAGGGTGCAAAATGTGGCACTGACTTGGCAAACTCCTTGAGTTCAAGCAAGGAAGGAAATGGGTAAAAAGAATTAGCTGTGCCCTTACAGGTAGTAGCAGCCTTCTCCTGCTTTATTTCAGCACAGATCTTAGCCATAATGTACACCTCTGCAGCAGCACAAAGGAGCCATAAAGCCACACTGGCTGATAAGCAGGAGATTCTCCTTGCATGGGGAATTCATGCACCACAAAGTCAGAAACACCTACTCTGTATCTTTTTTCCTCCCTGTGGAGGTGATGTAGGCAAATGTCAGCAACAACTCACAACTGCAGTCCTCCAGCTGCTGGAGCAGCTGCTTGAAGACAGTATTGACCTTGAAAATATTAGAATAATCTTAAGGCTTCTTTGAATCACTCCAAGAGCTAAACCAGCTGGCTTAATATTGCACACTTGCCCCTCTCAGACCTACTGTCAGGATTTCCTTTTCCACAACTCAGATCTTTCCTCACACAGAAAGAAAGCCACGGGTGCAGATTATCTTCTCCAGAAGACAGAGCTAAAAGGTTACTGAATATGTCTAATCCTGCATTTGAGGGGGAGCAAGAGGAAAGATTATGCAGGTGCTGCTAACAGCATATTTTCTTGTTTCATGTGTAGGTCTTTAGTAAATGAGTGACAGTGCTTCATACACTTTAACCAACTGCTGCCCTCATTTAATGCCACATGTACCCAAATCCTTTGCTTTTGCCAATCAAATCTCAAGTGTGCCTTCCAAACTTTGTCTCAGAGTAAAATCCATCGTTTTTACAACACTGATACAGAAATCTATCCAACAGAGCTCTCCTGATCACCAAGAGGGGAACAAGATATTTCCTGGAATAAAGCTCTTCATTAAAGGACTTTCCCTACCAGGGAAGCATAGTGTGGTTGCTACAGCATGTAATTAGAAGTCAGAGGACTAAAGCTTAAATAAAAAAAGCTATGTGACTGAATTATTAACTTCCTTTGCTATTAATTTGCAATTTATACCAACTCATCCTCATCATAGGGATATTGAGACTTAACAAGTGAATATACCTGAAGCACTATAAAATGTTGAAAAGCTGAATATTTGGCTTTGTGGAGGTGACCATTTTAGTAAACACTTATATAACTGAAATAAGGCTGGTAAATTTTGAGCTAAAAGAATAAAATGAACCTGTGGTGGGACTTTAACACTTTCCTCCCTCCATATTTGAAAAAAGTTTACATGGAGCAGAAGAGTAAAGGGCACTCTATTACTCTATTACTGAACAATTCTGTTATTTTAATTATTCTTTTTAATAGCCCTCAAAGTATATCTGGGTATCATCAGGCAAAATTTATGAGCACTTGGGCCCAGGATTCTTCCCCTAGAGCAGGGAAAAGAATTTTCATCTTCTGCTGAAAGCCTTCCCTAATCTGTCAAAAGAATTGACGAGTGAAAAGAAAGTCCTCAGAAAAGGGATGAGAGTTACAGAAGAGACCAAAAAAATCATGTTCACTAGAACTGAGCCTTTCACTTGGTAGCACATTATAACCATTGGAAGCAACACAGACTTCTATTTTCCCTTTCTAAAAGCCAAATTTCATTTAATGAGCCATTTAGGGACAAGTGTGTGCAGTTTTGGGCACCACATTATAAAAATAGACATTAAGCTATTAGAAGGCCATGAGGATGGTGAAGAGCCTTGAGGGGAAGCCGTATGAGGAACGGCTAAGGTCACTTGGTCTATTCACAGCCTGGAGGAGACTGAGGGATGATCTTGTAGCAGACTACAACTGCTTTGTGAGAGGACATGAAGAGGCAGACACTGATCTCTTCACTCTCATGACCAGTGACAGGACCCGACGGAATGGGATGAAACTGAGTCAGGGGAGGTTTAGGTCAGATATCACAAAAAGGATCTTCCCCCAGAGGGTGGTAAGGCTCTGGAACAAGTCCTGAGCAGAATTATTTTCTAATAATCTTATAATGCCAAACTTGTGTAAGTAAAGATGTTTTTCCCTTGACATCACAAATGGTCTCAACTCCCAATTTTGGTTCTAGAACTTTTCCAGAAGTATACTTATCGCTGACATTTTTCTACTTGCCTTTGCCTTTTGCTGTAATGTTATTCAGTTCTTCCTTGCTGTTCAAAACAGATTCTAGTAAGAGAGTGAATAATTTTTGAGAAAGAAAAAATCTCTGTAAGAAGGGGGAACTATGCAAGAGATGTTCATGACTACAGGAGCAGTGCAAAATGATAAATGTTACAGAGAACAAAAAAACTATCTTTTCATCACAAGTATGAGGAACCAGCATATTTTAGATGGAATTCCTGAAATTGCCAAGCAAAATTAGGAGGAATAAACAATGCCAGCAACTTGGAGACAGGGTAAAAAAAATTAAATGATTCATAATAATTTATAGAGAACACCATCAGGTTACAACCCATTAACACACAGGAGGCATAACCTAAACCAGACAAGTTTATATAGAAAACAACAAATATAGGAGAGGCTGTGTCTTATGATCATAACATAGTTGGGGTAGCTGATGGAGTCCCTCAGCTGTGGATAATCCTCTTCTGTTTTATGGCTTTGCATGGCATTGTGCATACCCTTCAGGGCAAGAATTGATGTCAGCACTGGAAAATCATTTGGCTCATGGATGGACTTAGTGTGATCTAAGCTGTATGGCGTGGGAGCACATCTAGCATGCTTGGAAAGGAGTAGGCACTTGAAGACTTCATGGTATGTTTATACAGACTCAGACACTAAGACAAAGGTCATCTTATATTTTGGAGTGTAAGATTTCTTAAGACCATATATCCTTCACTAATCAGTAAATAAATAGCAGGGAACAATGAAGTCCTGAGTTTGACAGGCCTGAAGCAGGAGGAGTAATGGAAGAGGGATGAGCAAGTTACTGAATAAAATTTGCACCTTACAGAAATACCACAGGTTTTGGGAGCAGCCGGTGTGGACTAGAGAAAATGGCCTGCAAAGAAACTCGAAAATCCTTGATTTTAAAATCTCTCTAACTGGCTAATCGGAGTTAAGGTTTTCTTATTTCACTGATATGTTTCAAACAAAAATAAAATTTTTGCTATTGTCACAGTGCCCAAATAAATATCTGTATGTTCAAGCAGATGTCAGATATTGTAGAGGCGTACACGTATTTACAACTTTAAACATAAAATTTTCTAAAATTGGAGGTGCACTCTGTTGCCCTAATTGCAACATACACATAAATCTTGGTTGGAGGGAAAAGTGCTGATTTCACCATTTTCTTTTTCCACAAACAAAACCTGAGTTTTGAGTACAAATAAACTGAAATAAAAGAATCAGTAGCATCGTTAGACAGAACTAGGCCTATGTCTGGACACTATTATTTTTCCTTTTCATCCTAATATTTATTTGCAAACATAAAAAGAGTGTTGCGTAAATTATTGTGTTTGTATTGCAGCTAGGAATAATAATAGTATCCTTTGCTGAGACTAGATAATTTCTCACTCCTGAAGATATAGACTATTTTTCCACCAAAAAAAGTATTTGTGGAAAGAGCCCATCACTGACATTTATTTAACTACTCCATAGAATCAATGCCTTATTATTGTTGTTATAGTCACAGCCTCAAGAAAGATGTAGGTGTAAAAAAGGAGTGTGTTACACCAAAAATAAAGTTCCTCAATAAAGAATCCATGTGCAAAACAGTACAGTAATTACACCTCTACTATAACCACATCAGACTTATGTAAGACATCCACACAGAGATAGCTCTTCAAGAGGGGCCTTTAGAAATGCATGTCAAGAAAATGTATGCCCTGAAGACTTGTTTAAGAAGGTGCACTCATTATGCTCATACGACTAACAACTGCAGTTTGACCCAAAGCTAATGTTCAAACCATTTCCCTCCACAGCATCAGCTGATACCCAGCTGCTCCCTCTCAGCTGTAAAAGCAGCAGTCAGTGCAAATGCACCATGGACTTTGTAACCAAAAGAGGCATCACATCTTCCCTGGTGAGAATCATGAGGCAATGTGTGATATACTGGAATATCTTCCCCTTTTGTCCACCACACAGACCAGTTTTTCCATTTTATATTCAATTGTCTTATATGTCACATATTATTCAAACTATTAGTTTAGCCAAGAAGTTAAAGCAACTCCAAACAGCAGACAGCTCTTCTGTCAAGGCAAAGGGCCACAGCTCCATTGAAGTCCTCAAGGCCAAAATGCATTTGACTCCTTTTAAACTCTGGCCTCATGTCTGTACAATAACAGCAGCAAAGGGGTCACTCCCACCTTCTGTGTCAGGTATGAAAGCAACAATGAAAAATAGCATACATGAGGGGAAAAAAAGAATATTGCTAATATTAAAGATCTTGTGATGGGCACTGAACTAGCTATTACCACTCTGGACAGAGATGTTGGAGTAATAATCAATAGTGTCATGAACATGCCAGCTTGGTTCTCAGTAGCTGTCAAAAAAAGCAATGTTAGGAATTATCAGGAAAGAAAAGAAACAGAGAACAAAACCAAAACCTACCATTATGCCCACATCTTAATTCCTGTGTTCAATTAAGAGCCACTCATCTCAGAAAGAATATCAGTTAGTCTAGAAGAGACCTGAAGAAACATAATGAAGGTGCAAATTTTGGCACAGCTTCCAAACAAGAAACAACTAACACAGTGTTATTCCTCAATCTGGAAAAAAAGGAAGAGATTTTGAAGATGGAGATTAAGAGGCATTTTGTGGAAAAACCACAAAAGGCACAAAGGAATTGGGGAAACGTTGCGCTTTTTTTTTTTTTTTTCTAGTACAAGAACTAGTAGGCATCAAACAAAGTTTTCAGAATGTAGCTTCAAAACAAAGAACGCATAGCTCAGCTGTAGAAGTTGCTCTCAAACCTGTGGAATGCTAAAATGCACATCTCCAAAAACTGATCAGAAAAAATCATGGAGGGAAAAACAAATTAACGAATAAATCCATGAAAGGCTCTTAAACATCAAGACAGCATGCCAGGCTGAGGACCGCAAGCCACTAGAGGCTGAGAGAATTTACCAGCAAGGAAGACTAAACAGTTGCCCTATACTTATGCATTGGACATATCCTGTATGTCTGTCCAGTGCAAGATACTGTGCCACATGGACCAATGCAGTCATGTTAGTGCTCAGTTCAACCTCTTTCAAAAAGAAGTCATGAGAGGAAAGAAGAGATTTCTTGCAGACTCAAGGGTCTGCAAGGAGAGCGTTTAACTACATGCTTAGTTCTAAGCTCATTCTTAAATTTAATAGAAATAAGGCACAGGCATAAATCCTTTCTTAAACTGAGGGTTTTTTCTGGGATTGGAGGTCTTGTTATTACTATTTATATTAACGTTTTTGCATGGTTGTCTTCAATCTGTTATCATTTTCCCAGGTTTTAAAAAAGCAAAATGTGCACAGTGTTACAACTATTCACTAAGGGCAGACTTTTGTGACTTAATGACTTCAAAGCTTTGTTGCCGAAGCTGATTATAGCTCCCCTGTACTGCAGGAGAGTTTGTCAACCAAAGATTCTTATCATTTATGAGGAACAAAATATCTTTATCCACAATTTCTAATATTCACTAATAATATAATATATATTTATTTTGCTGTGACACTCAAATTGAACAGATGAAAGCCTCCCAAAGCATTTTCTTTAAAAAATAAATGATTTATAACTGTCTGTGTGTTTCAGGCATGCTTTTATTTTAAAAGTTCACTGATCATGCTCCATTCAGAAGACACAGAGCAAGAAAAAATAAAGACTTAAAGGAATTTGTGTGTTCAGTGATACTAATGACTAAGACTCTGGTCATGTTTTCTAGATTTAATAATACATCCTATAGCCTTTTGGACTAATCAAATGAAAGTAGGGGATTTATGTTTCAGTGTGTTTTAAGTAGAGGGCTTAGAAGACTCCCAAAGTAATTTCATTTGACATTCAAAGCTATTTGATTGCAGTTTCTGAACATTTCTACCACATTTATATTCAGCATGGGGTAATCTGAATTCTGTCATGTTTTGAGTCTGACTAATACATGGTATTGGTCTCTTACTTCTTTTTTTCCCTGTTCTGCAGTGCTGATTGCTTTCATATCACTAAGGCAAAAACATTGTGAGTACATTCAAAATTTCTAACATTAGAAAACTCCAAGCATCACCAGCATATTGGGGGCAATTGTGTAGTATTTAGGGATCTGAAATTTAAGAAGGAAAAAAGGAAGCATTATTGTCTACTAATGGCAAGCAATTTTCTGCCACTGGAAGTTTTACTAGGACAGAGCAAGAGCTGTTTCTAATATATTTTCAGAGGACAAGATGCTGGTGCAAAAACAGTTGTGAATTTGTATTATTCTGTTTTATATTTAATATGATATGGCATAGGTGACATAAAGGCATCTTTAATCCCCCTTATACTCATCTTCTTGCTCTTCCACCTCGCTTCAACCATCTTACAGGTACTGTACACAGGGTACGTTCTGCTTAATTATTTGACTGCAAATAGGGAAAATTAGGATCTTCAGCAACTTCTGATGGCTACAGGACTGGACACTTCTACAGCATGGTCACGGGGTCAGACAACCAGTTGTTGCCTGAACTTATGATGTAACAAATCCAAGAGACTGTGGAAATATTCAACAATACTGAACCCACCGCAATGAAGCATGCCAAACTTCCAGCCATCACACCAATTTTGACAGGACAGCGACTTTTTAGCTTTCTGAAAAAAGCACCATTTGTAGTTAAGTGGATGCTCCACTTCAGGTGGATGCTTCGCATGTCAGCTGTTTTTGCACTCGGGATTTCTCTCCTGCCTTTGTTGCAGAGATGCCCTAAAAATCGTTAAGGCAATAAAAGCTGCTTTGTTCAAAATCTATACAGATTTTTTTTGAAAAATGCTCTCATCTTCTCACTGCAACTGCTGCGAGCCTTTCTTTTAATGGCAACTGAACTGAGACCTCTGTGAGTGCAGGGTGCAGCACTGGATTTGTCCTTGGCTGAGTAACACACTTCTTGCAAGTGAGTACAATCCAACCCTGACTTGCTTTGCAAACACAAAAACAAAAACAAAAAAAAAACCCGCGAGGAAGAAGTCTTCTTCATTCTACTGATAGGGAGGAAGACAAGTGAAAGTCAAAAAAAGAAAAGTAATAAATGCTGGATACTGCCTATTCACAGGTACAGGCTTTTTAATGGTGCTGGTGGCTCAGTTGGATGGCGGAGTGAATCACAGAATGGAATACCGAAAGACTTCAAGGATCATCTGATCCAGCCCACTGGCAGAAGCACGGTTGGATTAGCATGGCTTGCTAAACCCAGCTCTCAGCTATCAAAGACTTTAGGAAGCTGAAGTGCATGGTGATCATCAGCTGTTCTGGAGGCCTCAAAACAAATGTGTTCATACAGGTCTCATTTGTTTCTGTGCTGCCTCTCCCTCATCCTCCATCTAAAATTCAGCAGCACATGGGTTGCTGAGCAATGCTCAAGGCCTGCTCTTCACCTTTTTAATAACCAGCAGTCAGAAAAGAGAGGTACAGACCTCTGAGCTGGCAGTCAGTGAGACAGAAGGTCATAAAACCTCACTTTTATACAGACTTTTGCTTTGAGGATTTGGGAAGGATGGGCTGGTGTTTCTCACATTGCAGAAGCACTAGTGCAGGATGCTCTGTCATGCAAGCAAGCAAACAAAATAGCTTTTAATAAATGGGGTAGGTCAACGTCTTTGTTACCGCTCCTGTACCTGACTATTGTCCTGAACCAAAAGCAATTAAAACAGGGATTATACTTTGACAGCTGCATTTGTGGTGATATGTATGCGTAGCAGAACTCTTCCGTGCTTTGAGAAGTTGATCTATTTTTTAGTACCTTGTTATAATTAGAACCACATGATTTACAATGAATTATTTATTTGATTAATTTAATCCTTTTTTCTTTTCTATCAATGAATTGTTCACAGACAGAATGTTGAATTCTTGAATTCATTTTTAATTTAAATAATATATTTGATGATTAACTCCAGGTCTGTAAGTTATTCATCATTTGCTAATAATCACAATTCAGAATTTGTCCAGTGGCATGCGATTTTCTGAGGCTCTGAAGACAAAGGGACCCTTTCCTCCTCCCTCTTTGGAGCAATGTGCATAACACAGCATTATGCCCACTTTATAAATTTTATTATCACATAGACAGTCTTAGATTGTCTTATTGTTAAAAATTGAATTAGAAAAAAATGAACCCCTGTTGCTAAGATTTACTGTTTAACCCTGATGCGATTTTGAAGGAAAATGAAATAGAAAATCAGAACAGGATAAAAATTGCTTCCAAATATTTAGAAAATAAATTCTGGAACTTGAGAAAAATTATTATAACAGAATGATTTTGAGAAGTCCAATGTGGACACTTCTATGCTATTTTTCAAGCCAGATATTTTTGGTGATTTTTTTCCTAACAATCCATCATCTAGGTCCATCTTTTAGTTGGCAAAAAAGACAATTTTTATGCGGTTTCTGGAAACATAGACAAAAGTAGTTACAAACACAGAACTTCAACTCAGTCATGGAGGATATACAATATTATAATATACATCACCTCATGGTAAAAATACCTCCACTGTCTGATCTCATACAACCTAAAGCACTGCTCCACAAAAATCTGCTATCCTAACAACATTTATCCCAAGGTACAAATGTATTTATAATTTGAATAATTTATTTGGTGACAATTTCCTGCTCCATAGAGACTCATTACTTGCAAATATTCACATGTTGCCATGGTGCAATATGGCACACTTTCCATGAGGTACAGGCCTCCAAGCCTTCCTCTCCACCTCTCACAGACAGCACTTATAGTTGCAACACTCACTTTTAGCTGACTGTTAGTACAGAATTCTGTATGTCTCACCAGGTGAAGAAGGTTTTAAGCCTCAGGCTATTTTTAATCTTCTGGATGTTTTTAATCCTTGAGAAAGGATGCTCTGTTAATTTCCCATTTTAGTCAGCAGGAGTGAAGGCAGACGATGGAATAAGCACACAGCCGATTGCACATATGATGACTTGTAAACTTGTCTGTAAATTCTGCCACAAATTATTAACAAGCATCTGCTTGTTCTTACTGAGGAAAAAAAAATCCTACTTACATAATAGTTCATCACGATAGACGCTGAGTGTTCATACAGATGTATTTTTAGCCGGTTCCTATGGAAACGTGACTTACATGATCACACTTCATATACGTTCCTCAATAACTTTTGACCGCATCAGATAATTTCAGCTACCTCTGACAGAATAGTGGACTCGTTGAGTTTGTGGAACTGGATCAGCTCAGCCTGCATTAGCCACCTGAGAGTCTACTGACCGAGACATAGAACAATGTGAGGAAAGAAGATGGTACCTACCCCCATCATGGGAAAGCTGTCATTTAGAGCTCATGAATTACCATGAAACACAAATCCATGGAAAACAAGACTTCATTGGTCTCCAGATAATTATAGAAATTCTTGTCTGAAGAGCACAGGATATTCTACTGGCCCAGAATTAGTTTAAATCTTGAACAAGAAAGGTTACCTTAATGTGGTACTTTCAGTTAAGGCATATAATGAGGAAAGCTTAAATCAGCTCTTGCCTTTGACATATAACTCAGGTTGTTCTGTGATTCTAAAAATTCCAGCCCGAGACACAAAGCTGCTGAGCATGCCTGACTCTTGAACCTGCAAGCACAAATGTAGAGGCATTACTTCAAGGCATGCAAGAATGTTCTGTTTAAGTAGGTTGAGAGAAACCTGGTGCTATTAATCTCCTAAATAACCCTTCTTTATATTCGTTAAAATCTATCCATGGCCTGGATGGTTTGTAAGTCTTTCTCACTGAGCCCATCAGCTTCAGTTGCTCTTTCCCCACACAGCAAATCTCATGAGGGTAAGCAGAGTGGGAAACAGTTCAGACAGCAATAAGAGTCACCTTTAGCAGAATGTGCAGCTTGGATGTATGAATGCTATTTCCTCCAGTGGGTGACCAAGCAGGTTCCACCAGGAAATCCAGGGAGAGCAAACTTCTACCCATTCTTCTCTCCTACCCAGTTTTCTCAGTGGATCAGTAAAAAAGGTATGTAATGACGAGCCTTCCTGCTTACTCTTCCACTGCTTCAAAGTGAATTCCAGGTATAGCCCTGAAAGATGGCTCCCTGCACACCCTGACATGAGGACAGGGATTCCTGAAGAGCTGGAGCAGGTCCCCGGTTCTATCTCACTCCCACATGCCATACCAGATGCAAACCTCCTCCTCCAACATGATCAATGCTCAAATGTGCTGGGTCTTTAATCACTTTCCAAACAAAAGTCAGTCCCAGGACCCCAACTCTTATCAGAATTCAAGCACCAAATGAAACTGTTCATCATACAGTGTCAATTTTACATTTTCACCCTGCTTATCCTCACTATGGCTGTGTCCCTAAGCCACCACTCTCCCTTCTGCTATTCTGTGGAAGAGCACAGCTTTAGCACCAGTTCAAGGATGGTTAAGGATCCTGCACATTTTACTGTACATCACACCCCACAGCAACTGTGCACAGAACACACACATCCAACTTAAGGCTTCTGGATGGGTCTCCAGGCTTGCCTTTTTCCTCCACTGACAACACAGAATCCAGTTGTGTGCTCTGAATGGCAACTAAATGAAATGCCTACAGCAACCTGCGGAATGCTATTAATAACGTCTTCTGCAGTCACCACTCTCTGCTCTCCACAATCCCTTTTAACCCTGCAAGAGTCTGAAACAACCCACAAGTAAAGCAGCAACTCATCTAAAACTAGAAACCCATGGAAGTTTCAACAAACTGCGAGTGACTTTCAGCAGTTTTTATAATACATGTGTCGTTACTCCAGTGATGCTCGGCAAAATCAAGCATGCTTTTTTTGTATATAGTCACACTACTAAGAGATGTTAAGTTCCTATGCACAAGGACAGGAGTAGTAATAACAAGGGAAGTTTCTCCAGTGCTACATTTAATTTAAAAGTGCCAAGATAAGTATGTAAGCACTTCTGGACACTCTAGGAGTTGATATCTTGCTCTGTGGGTGTGTACATGTCTGTCTGCTTCTGTGTGGCTCTCACACCTGCAGCTCATAATCATATGTAGTTTCAAATGAGTTGAGAAAACGAAAATTACCTTCAAATGGAAGGAAAATGCATTTGACATACCTCTTGTTCCAGCACTTGCGAGACTTGCTATAATTACTACTGTGAGCTTGCAGGCAGATGGCAAACGAGGCAGCACCTTGAATTCAGTCAGCAGGATGCTGCAGAATTGCTCTCACTAACATTTTGTTCAAGATGTTTCGACACACAAATCTAAAAACTGGCAACCAAGACATAACTACTGTGATTATTAGTGAGCCTTAAATAATGAGCACATTACATCTCCTCCAGCCTTCCACATCTCTCTGCACCCACAGAGTGTTGCCTATGTTGTACTCAACCTAGCTGCATGTGCTCAGCCCCAATTAATGTTATTACAGACACCACGATAGAAGGAGGACTCAGCATTAACAGACGAGAGTGAAAAGGGCCAGATTCTGTTCCAAGGGAAAAAAAAATAATCTCGCTCATATCAAGAAGATAATTTTGAGAGAGCAGTGGCATCCAAGTGACCTGGAGGTTGCCAGCTGCCTGGGTCTTACTGAGCTTTTCATATGACAAAAGGAGGGAAAGGGAGGGGGAAAGGAGAGCTTTGGAAAGATAAGGCTTAAAAAAACCCCCACGTAATAGGCTAAATATCCAGCTGCCTCAAGGCGGAGGGGTTATCTCTACTCATTTTTTTTAATCCACCTGGCTCCTTGACTAGGGGATTTGGGAATATCTCTTTGGACAAGAAATCTGTTCTAGTGGAACTGTGGAATAATTTGAGAGGTTGCAAAGGAAAGAGTGTTTATATGTCTGAACAGCCTTACGAAACTAATACCAGGGTCCTACTACAGTAACAGAACAAGACAGAGGAGGGATACCTATGTTCTCTTGCATCCATTTTAAAAGAAACGGCATTTATGCTGGTGTTTGGTGGCTTTTTTAGTTTTGTTTGCTACATGATATGTGATTTTACAGTTCTGTAGTCCCTCTCTACATAGCTACAGCGCTGGAAAGCAAACATTGGCTCTTCAGCTGCCCTTGCAGAGCAGCCAGCTCCCACGCTGCTGATTAAGAGTGCCACAGGAAAGAGCACTTTGCAATATTTCCACAGCCAAGTCCAAGTACTGTATGTAAGGATGAAGTGATTAGAGCAGCTTTCCCTAAGAACAATGAATTTTCCTTTCTCAAATCAGTTTAGTCCATGTTATTGCACCCCGAACTGTTTGCATAACTTAAAGAAATGGCTAGGGTTTATACTGCAAAGGTAAAGGTATTCTTACTGTTTGCTAGCTGTTTATGCTCATATGCTGTTAGGATTCATTTCAACCCACAGAAAGAGGGATTTTTAGTGGCAAAATACATAAAAGTAAGTTTAAGATTAATAAAGTTGATAACACTCTAAAGAAAGAGTGTTTTTCCCATGACCTTCACTCAGATTGGCACAGATTGGTGTGAGATTGGTGTGAGAGCAGAATCAGTCACTATTCCTGCCAATATAATTTAAGGGTAAAGGTAGAACATCTATGCTTTGCAACACAGGGTGGCTCAGCTGCACCAAAAGACAGCAAATGCAGTACATGACATATAAAGGGTAGATAAAAGTTCTGCCTTTATCCTTAGACTGAGATGCTCAGAAAATTATAAATTCTGCTTCTTGTGTATTTGGCAAATCGGACCAACATGGAGCTTATGATGCTGCAAATGAGTCATCTACTGTTGTGGCAATTCATTACCTTGATCTTGTGTCTGCAAAGGTTAAGAGGTGAATAGAACAGCAATTTCTCTTTGGCAAACCACACCAAATGGTCAAGAGCCTTATCCCTGCTGCCAATACTGTATTTTGATCAATCTCGGCAATACATTTTACATGCGAATGGATTTCGCAAATATATGTCAAAAGTAATAAACACCTGCTTTCCTACAGCCTAGATCTCAAGGTGATTGCCACTTTCATTTTATTGCAGATAAATTACATGAGGTCCATGCTGCCCCTTATCTCATTAAACTTATCTTAGGGTAAAACTAAGGTATCTTATGTTTTCTTCATGATCATGAAAGTGTGACATTTACTGTGGGGTTAAAAAAGTTAATGCTAGCAATATTCAGCACCTTGGAAAGACATCTGGGGTCTGGCCTCAAACAGCATAAAATGACTCATGTGGCAAGCACTTCTGTCCCACAGAATCCCCTCCAATGGGGTAAGAAAAAATGCCAGTTTCTCCCACTTGCCCAGTGACACACCTTGTCTACCTAGGTATCAACAACCTGTTTTTGACAAAATGCAAAATGTTGTGTTTTGTAGTGAGTATTGCCCTCTGGGTGTGTATACAGGCTGCAGAGACATCAGGATTACGAGCTTTGTTATGAGGACTAAAATCTGCCAGGACTAGGGAGTTATTGCTAGATTTGGTCAGTCTGAGTTGTACTTAAGCACTGAAGAGAAGGCAGAAAAGTAACAAAACTAAGAGGATGTATTTGCTGAATATATATTTTCATAACCTAGATAGCTGTAGGTAACAAGTTACAGCATCCTATTTCTGATATAAACAACAGCAAATTAGTAGATGAGGTATACAGAGGCTATGCCTCAGCCAGAGGTCACAAAAATAACACAGGAAAAATAATACGGGGGTGGAGGGAAGCGTCAGCGTTTTAACAAGCTTTGCATAATACTGTGACAAGAACTACAGCAAACAAACCACACAGATCAAGAATCCAGAGGGTTGCAGACAGCATTCAGATCAGAGCAAGGGTGTTTAGTAGGCACAAAAGCTGCTGATCAAAGAGTGACATCCTCCCCATCACCAAGCACACTGTTCCTTTGCTAAAAGCCCTTTAACACAACATAGCAGGAAGCATATACTTTGAGCAGGAGCAAACTTTGAAGAAGGCAGACATGCAAAGAAGCACCCTGTATTGGAGCAATTAATACCAAGAAACAAATTCTATTTCCTGCTAATCCTTTCATGTTGTCAAATAGGCAGCCCAAAATAGGATCAGGAGGAAAATACTCTGAAAGGGCATGGGGAAGGATTACAAACAGACCATAAGGTAGGAGTAAACGTTAATATTTTTACATAATATAGATCTATATCTACTGAAAATCAGCCCCAACTGTTCATATAATTCTCACCAGACTTACATAAGAGTAGGCCAGTATTAGCAAAAGAGTTTCCCTGACTCGAGCTGGCATGGGGGAAGCCAAGGATCAGGACATTTCCACTCTCAATATTGTAATGGCCTTCACCTGTATCCAGATGATACATCTTCCCATTTTTAATTGATTTAATATTCTTTCAGTACCCACTAGACTTTGCCAATGAATGCTCTAGCATTAGCAGTGTTGAAGCATTGTTAATGACAAAAATTACATCTGTAGCACATTATATTTTTAGAGTGCTTTCAGTTAATTAGTTAATAAATTAATTGATCCTTAACAATATAAGTAGGCTGTTATTTAGATAAACATTTTAAAGTGGATAATAGAAGGCAGGCACAGGTTAAGGATCTTGTCTATGATATTACAGCAGACGAAATAAGAGAGTGTAGATTAAACCCAAATTAAGTGCTGATTATCAAAAGATTTAAGTATACCAGCAAATGAGGTAGAGGTTCTTCTTTTGGGGAGAGCCACACTTCCACGTGGGAGGGAGGAATAACACAAAGATATCTTCAAACCAAATTTACAGCAGTGAATGAAGGTCATGCTGAAACTGACTCAAATAATATGTACAGAAACCTTCATTGAACACCATGACAAGCCATAAAAGGAATACTGAAAATCTGGTCCTGAGATTAGCTCATTTGATTAGAGTATGGTACTAATAACACTAAGGTTGTGGGTTTGGTCCCTGAATGGGCCATTTACTTAAGAGTTGGACTTGATGATCCTTGTAGGTGCCTTCCAACCACAAATACTCTGTAACTCCTGTCTGTTGATCTGTAGTGTTAGGACAGTATTAGCACTTAATGCTTTTCTGTAAGTTGGTCAGGGTTTTGATGTGTCCTACAAATTTTGAAAACAAGTTTTAAGACATCCACGGGCAATCTTACTCCTTTATGAGGCATAGACACAAGGTAAGTTTGCTTTATCTTATTTAGAAGCTCTTAGGAGAAAACAGAAGTTTTGCAAGTCTCTCTGTTGCAATAAAACTTGCAGATATACATGTAAATCAGTAAATTTCCCAGAAAGGTATTTTAATAGACAAAACAAAATGATTCTAAGCAAACAGTTACCCTCTTCAAACATTCAATATTTCCTTATACAGAAATAATCCCATGGCACATGAAAAGGCATATAGAAATATTGTTGTACCAGTCCAGCAACTGGGTCTTAAAGATTTCCCTGTGGAAACCGATTAAGACACTTTTTCCACTCCATTGCTTTCCAGTAAGGTGTGGAACAATTCCTTATTCACTCTGATAGAAAGAGGGGAAAATCCCCCATTTTTTAATTAAAAATCCAGGATCCCCAGTCACAGTGGGAAACTGCATGATCAGAAACTGCAGAGTGCTGCCCTTCGGGGAACTACCAAAAGTTTGTCATCCATGCTCACCAGTGGGTGATTTTGCTGTTGCACAGTTTTCCTAAACTCAACTCATTATCAGACTATATATTTAAATCTCAAGTGAAGAGTGTTTTGGGGACTTATACAAGTACCTCTTTGAGTTCACCCAGAACTAATGAGAATTACTGCAGATGAGCCATGCTGGGCTCTGGCAATATAAACTGGGGAAGTTTCTATGTCACATATTTTCTGTTTCTGTGACTCCAGCAGACACTGTAACTCCTGAGTCTCCGTGGTGTAGATGCTACAGTCACTTGGATGCCTTGCATGGAGAAGAGAATAAAAGTTAATGTTTTCATCTATTTTACCTTGCATTCATTATGAAAGTAATATTTTTATTTTCAGGGTAGGTTCAGTAGTTGTATGGGGTATTTTCAAAGTCCAATAATTCATAGATACAGGAAAAAATGGAAAACAAAAAATATGGCAAAAGTACTAAAGAACTGAATTGGCTTCGAATATATATTTTCACAAGTGACAGAAATATAACATTTTGGAAGAAATGTAAGTTTCAGAAAAGAAGCTGGTTACCTACTGGTTGTAGCTACAGGATTAGTAGCTGAGAGGGTCAGGTACCTGTTCTGCCTGAGTTGTCCTCCTAATGGGAAGCAATTACTCAAATGAGTTGATGTTAACCTGTATGAATAGTCAAAAATCTCACAATAAAAATTTGAGATGAGGAACTAGATTTGAAACAAATTCTCTGCAGGAAAGCTGATTCAAAAATTTACAGAAAGAATGGTGTGTCTAAAAAAATCACTTCCATTTTGGTACCACAGATCAACAGCACTTAATAGAGGCATTTCATGGTCTTTCTACCTTTAAAAATTCTGTTTTAAAAATTATAATTCTCAGCAGAGAATAGATGTGGTTAAGAAAATAAATCAGCACCCTTTTTTCATATAATTCAAACTACAAAAGTGAAATTGCAGTGAAGTTAATGGCTTCTAAAGTAATTGCTACAAGAAGGGGTACCCTCTTCTTGCATGGTTTTTGTGGTAAAAAAGAAAAAAGGAGAGAAATATTCAGTCTTTCTATTAAAAGCAATGAAATTTTTGCCTGTGCAGTGATAAAATTTGGTTCAGCATCTCATTTTGCTACAATTTATTTATGAATTCTCTCCAGTCAATACCTATGATGAGACAGGATGGAGAGTTGGGTATCCTGCTTAGCATATTTCCCATTGCTATCTAAGGTAAAAGGTGACTGATGCAATGGATTTTAGATTCTAGTTAGACATTCACCTAACAACATATGAGTCATTCTTGTTTCTATGCAAATGTCATCCTTCACCAGAAGGAAAATTCCTGCCTCTTAATATTTAAATCTCATCTAGTTTTCATTGATTTCTGCACATCACCACATCTTTGAAATTTTCTTAAAAATACATTGAGGGACAAAACCTCTTTATCTCTTTTTACTTATTTTACCAAAGCAAATGCTCTTCTTAATTTAGGCAATAAGAAAACCTCAACTATTAGAGAAAATATAACAACGATTAAAATAATTTCTATCCTTGGGCAAAGAAGATGACACTAAACACAGAACTGCAACCAGCAATTTCCATAGTTCACTTTTAGAGACCCCACTCATAGTGATGGGTCTTTCTAATGCCCTTTGGCATACCAAGGGATAACCTAAAAGTCGAGATAAGGGAGAGCAAAGGAATGAGCTGAATTCCACAGAAAGTTTCTACATATATAGATTTGCCCCCAAAAGCTCTGTTCTTGTGCTGACACAGTTGAAAACAAAAAACAGCACCCTCACAAAAGCCTCCTGGCATAAGCACATCTGAGTGAGACCACAGTCAGACCCACTGAATCACTGAGGATTGAAGCGGGATGACACTGCCACAGCCAGAGATACAGCTATCAACTGCAAAGTCAACTTTGAAGCGGCCATTCTTCATGAAACATTCTTTCAGGTGTAGTTCACTGGCTTTGAACCACACCAGTCCAGTTTCTAAAGCAGAGCATAAGTTTGCAGTGGAGAGGTAGTGTTTAATTTCCAGTATGGAAATGCAGTGAAGGTCTAAAGGCTTTTAGCATGGAAACCCTCTTACTGAATATTGGGCACAGCAATGGAAACCCACCTCAATAAAATGAGAGCAATTTGGAGAATATTGAAACAGGACAATTTAAAAGATAATCTGGGCCATTTGCATGCATGCTTTGCTCCCTATGGATTCACCCAGGTGCTTGGAGCAAACAGGGCACCCCAGAATGATGCATTCCCCCCATTTGGTGATAGCATTCCACCTGCTCATCCCCTCCCTGCCTCAGATGATAAGAGAGCACTCAATCATCCTCCAAGAGAGTGTGGCAAAGAAACCACTCTAAGCTGTAAGTGCTTTTGCCAAGGCCACACATCATGTCTCAGCAACCCTGGGTCACAGTCTGCTCATTACAAACAGGCTGAAGAGAGCTTTGCAATCCCTCCATTAAAATATCCCTGGTGAACTGAAAACTCTGGCCAATAGACCGTTAGGGGAAAGCCAGGAACTCTGCTCCCTTCAACACAGAGGCACTGACATGAAGGATGAGGTTAAATCATTTGTATCTCAGCACTGAGAGCAGTCACTCCTGTTTCTCTAGAGGCCAGCCCCGTGGTGGTGCTTGTGGAGGTGCTGCAGCCAGTACAAGATCAGCCTGAACCCTGCCAGCAATTCCCAGGCTGCTTTCCCATGGATTTTCATGCCCCATTCAGGAGGAGCACATGCCGCCCAAGTCGTAGTCCCGGTAGAAGCAGCACATTTATTCAGACTTCACTTTTATGTTTCAGCAGCATACAACTCTGTCTTAATTAAATTTATAAGTCCATTTTCCATGTAGCACCTGTGGAATTTCTGAAGTGCATTCACATAGGATTATTGGCTTTTACTTCAGGCAAGAGAAGCAAATGAAAGTGCAAGTCATTGCAACGATTCAAAGGCACAGGGAAGTAAAATTTGAGCCTTAGCTTAATCACCTGAAAGAGCAAAGAATGACTAAAAAAACTAATTATAAACTCTAGGAAACAAGAACCTTTCCTCTCAAAATGATTTACTAAACACTAGACAACAGTCAAGACGAATATTTATTTGGACTTTTTACACAGTTTTATTATTTTTAAAGAAAATTACTTGCAAAACTACCTGTGATGTACAGATAACTACCAAAATAAATTGTTCCCAGCATTAATATCCATGTCTCACCCAGAGAAAATAATGTGTGTTTTCCTATTGCTTCTGACTAAAGTGCCTTGGCAAAATACAAGAAAAATAAGGAAGGCTTCTTGTGTTTCTTTTTCTTTAGAGAATTTTGCATTTAGTGATCATATTTGCTTTGGTTAAATACCAGGAAAAAACTCATGCTGGTCAAGGAGGAACATACAATCATTTAGCTGCTCAGTTTTTTTCCTAGCAGCTCCTATGTTCCTGCTGTCTCAGAGACATCAGATGGAAAAGGAGCAAAACTGGACAAAAGCAGCTAGGTGAAAAGTGGACATTAGAATAACCTAGAGACACAAATACACAGGGGAAAAAACTCATGTCAAGTTTAAAAAGAAGCAGAATGTACAAAATGGACCAAAAAGCCTGGAAAGGAATAGCTACTTCCCTAGCATAATTCCTGACATAGTATTACGATACTTACATCTCAGGTGCAGAGGAAAGAGGAATATATTTTAAATGTGCCAAATAATTCACAGATATATTAAGCTAGTCCATCAGGAAATGGGACATAGATCTCTGGAACTTCTCTCAGTATCAGATTTAGAGAAAGAATTTCATATTTTGATAGGCTGTTTAAAAACAAATATCTTATACCTGACCCCAAACATTTAATCTATTAGGACCAAGTGGTGGTTAAAGTTCCCCATTCTAAACATGTTCTTGTGGAAACAGAGATGGTGGAAAGTGTGCAGTGAAAGAGATACCTAGGCAAACCAAGGCTGAGAGGCAGTGTGTAGGGGGTACAGGCCAGTCCCAGAGCTATAACTTGGATCCAGCCAGGAGCAAGATTTGTACATCAGCCCAGGCATGAACAGGGTGGGCAGAGCAGAGGACCTAAAGGTAGCGTCCAACCAAAATTATTCAATAGTATTAAATGGTGTTGATGTACTGATGATATTGTCACAGTACTGGGAGAAGATAGAGAAAAAAATGGGATTTGTGAAATCTATCAGTCTCTGCATATCAAATCTACTTTTGCAGGCCAAACCACTTCATAGAAGCAGTTTCTTGTTCCCCAACCATGGCAGTATCACAGGTATCCCACTGACTCCATTTCCCCTGAGCCCTTTACTCCATGCCTTCTGACTCATCCGTAGTTTGCTCCCCCATATCTGAAACAAGTAAGTCCCTTCCCCTTTAAAGTTTCCCCACTCTATCTCACAATACCTACAGGAATTTTACAAACCTTCCCCAATGCTGATTTTCTGTATTTTCACTGCATTCACCTTAGCTCCAAACACCTGACAAAAAGTGTAGAAGCATCTAGCAATTATGGCAGGTGTTAAAATCCTGCACATCATTTTTATCTGGTATAACAGGCCACCAAAAGGCATTATGCAACTGACCCAATTTGAGGCATTTAATATAATAGAGTTTAACGAAACGTGTCTGTTGTAATCTACTGAGAACTGCTACTGTCCCCACTGAGAATCAGTAACCACATTACTGGAGGCAGAACCAGACCTTCTACGTCAGCACCACCCATCCATATTCTAAATAAGTTGTAGAAGGAAACATATTAGTTTCTAATCTTGGTTCTTCAGTCCTAAATAAGCCTCATCACCATAGCAACAGATGGCTTCACAATCTTTAATGCCTTTATTTTCACAAGTCCTCTGAGAAATAGAGGAGGACAGCTGTCCCCATTTTACAACTGAGTAACTGTGATGCAGAGAGGCAAAGGGATTGGCCCCAAATCTATGGAGTGCGGGATGTCAGGGCACTGGTCTCCCAAGCATCCTACCAGGGCCCCAACCTTCTACTCCATCCTTGTTTCTAAAAATACCTTCTATGTCTTTGGCTATACCAACACAGACTCTGAAAACCAGGCTTTTTCATAGAGAGGTTCAGGCCTCCATTAAATCCACTATCACTTCATCGATTGAGATGGTTTTATTTATTTATTGGAAGATTATCTGTGCAGGAGGTCGAACTACAGAGGAAGTCCAAAGGGAATTGAAAAAAAAAATTGATTTGGGCAATTCAGTAAGTCAGAAAACACTGAGGACACTGTGTAAATCCCATTCGTTTGTAAATATTTGAAAGCCTGGAAAGGGAGCCAGTTTTGTTTTACCCCCCAGTACTTTGCAAGAATCCAACTTCTACCCTGTACTCTAGGGAACATAAACATTAAGGTAGTTGGCAAAACTAATACCTGTCCAGTTGTTCTTCCCTGTGAAGTAGTTACCCAAAAAACAAAGTTCATAACCTGGAAAGAGCAAAAGCATGCCCCACATATGTGCTTTCATGCATGTTATACGTATCTTTATTTCTGGGCATAAAATTGTAAGTTCCAAATGTGGAATATTCTGTTCTGGGACTCTGTTTTAGACTGTTTCATAAAAATTAGTCATTAGTTCAGGACTCATTTCCAAATCCATCAAGACATTGTTCTGTCTCGTCTCAAGGTTCAAGTAGCAACTTTCTTTTCCTCTATTTATAATGGTTTACAAGTAAAACAAATCTAATTCATGAAATCCCTATCTTTATGTTATGAACAAAAAAAAAAAAAAGAAGCTGGACAAAATTTATCAATATAATCTTTTCCATTTACAATTAGCATCGGAATTGTATATGAAATATCTCAACCTTAAAATGTCTCTGCTTATCACAGCAGTCTACACTGTTCATATTTTTAAGGCAATTTGCACAAATGCTTTTAAACTGATGCATTGATCACTTTTTTTTTTTCACTTTTGCACTTCTGGTATTTTGAGTTTCCTTTTATACTGGCTTTTTTTCAGGAAACTGCTTCATTCATTTCTCAGGAAGAACTGCTTTAAGAGGGGCAGATGGGAGCACCTACAAAGTGAAATATGGAAGCTGTCTCTACATGGCAGAGGCATCTCCCTGGATACTGGTGAATATTATACTTTTTAAAAGACACGTTTTACTTCAGAAACAGAAGCAATTACTTTTAATTGTGCTTCTCAGCAGGAGAAACTTTCAAAAGGCATGTTTTTCTCCTCCTCAAAGTCAGATCTGTATATTAAAAACAGAAACACTCCAATACACACTAAAAAACAGGCCATAGTTGTCCTGGAAATATATAGCTGCGCTGCTAAGCATGACTGCATAAAGAAGTTATGTTATGTATGGAGTTGCCTTAGGTTTATCTTGGCTGTCTTAACTTTGATGAGATTAGATTTGGAGAATCAAATGCAAACACAGCCCCTGTTTCACTACAATAAACCTCGGCACTTCTTTAAGCAACCAAAACATGTCAATGCTTCACTGTATCAGCTAGTTTAGAGCATTAGCACTTTTTCCCTTAGTTAGGCAGAAAAGGTTGAAATCCAGGACAGATGCTTTAATATAAAGATTAATTACTAGAGAGACCTGATGCTATAGAGAGCACACAATTTGGACTGTGTGACTTGATCCCACACATCTTAGTGGATCCTATGAGTCATATTCTGTCTGACAGATGCCAAAAATGTTGTCAAAACAGCACTGAGTTGATTGTATTACTTTCTTTTGGGGGCTTTTTAGCTGTCTCCCTTTAGAGGCAAAGAAAATTGCTGTGGCATGCCTGAGATATTCCCTGGTACTGGGGGGTACAGCACCACCAGAGCTGTCACCAATACATACAACCCAGCAGAAGGCAGGACATGGAGATTCCTCAAGGATGTAAAGCAGGGGAAGGTCATGTTCCCAAACCAGGTATCCAAATAACCCAAAAAAGTCTGCCATGGTGAAAATGTGCATGAGAAACCAAAGGAATAAAAAGCTTTGGCAAATGCAAATATATATTCAAAAGCCTTTGCCTGCAGTGAGAGAAAAATTGGATTTCATGAGCGCCAGTCTGCATGTACAAAAAATGTCTCTAATGGCAAAAGGATGTCCATTTTCATAACTATTGGAAAAGCTTAGCTCATACAGAAAGTAATGTACAAATTAGAACGTAGATGGAAAAGCACATTTCCAACCCTTGCTCATCCCACACAGAAAAATAAACTTCCCTTAGACTGCTACTTGCACTTCCTTGACATAGTCTCCCTAGCACATAGTACAACAAAATTAACAATTGTTTTTATCAAATCCAGTTTTCTTGTGTATTTTACCTGCCCAGACATTTGTTTGACACTGGCTGGAATTTAATGGACATGTATTTAAACGCTAGTGAGAAGCAGGCCATAATATCAATTATCTTTAATTCAAAGAAATATTGTAAAATAATACAAAAATAAATTGCTTATTTGAAAGACCCCGGAATCAGATTCCTACCCATATTTAGCATCATTTAATTAAGGAACAATACAGTTGAAATATGGAGTTTAATCCTCTGACCAACTCAATTTTCTGTTCAACAGGGGATTGAAAATCAAACTTTACTTGCACTGTCAAAACCTGATGTTTGGAACATCAAACACATTACAAATTTCTATGTGTATAAAGCAACCAATAAAGAAAAACAAAAATAAAACAACACAACCCAAAGCCTTGGGAACTGCCCTACTTCCTGAAAATAGCATTGTGCACCTCGATGAAGAGAAACAGGGGTTGTTCACAGCAATACTGTCCCAAGAGGTTGCCCTCAATTATATGAGACTGCAACTGCAGATAGATGTATTTTATGAAGGAACAGGTTACAGATTTACAAAAACACACAAGAGGAGAGACAGGGCATGAATCTGCCTCTTGCTTGAAAGAAACAGATAACACAACTGGAGCAGATTAAGACTGTGAACAAGGCACATGGAGGACAGATGGGTTTCTTGTTTCATCATCAACAAAATGCTGTTGGTAGAGGAAGTCACAGGAACTCAAAAGTTAACCAGACACTGTGAGCAAAGCTACCTATTAGTTTAACACACTTTTTAGTTACTAGATGTCAATGTACATCTGGCACATTGCCAGACTCATTGATAAATCTCCTCACCAGGGATCTCCTCTATCAGACACCCTCCAAAAGACTCAATGTCCATGGCAATATGGGCAAAGAGAACAGTTTGGAACAAAGAAAAAAATTAGTTCAGTATAATGGGAAAAGCTGTTCAAGCAGAGGTTTACCAGTATAAATTCACAGAGCTTCTCTGGGATTCAATGTCCTGAATTCAGGTTCATGTTCAGGAAAACAGGAAAACACCTGATCCAGTCATTTATCTGGTTCTCAAGTAAAAAGACAACATTGGCAACTTCCCACCAAAGCGAAAAGGAGATTCTTTCAGTTAATATTCCCCTCACACTAACACATATATACACACAACATGCCCCCCCCTGCTTTTCCTGTCATTAACACAGTCACACTTTTCGTACTCCTAAGGAGGTGATGTGGTAACAGCTGAATGCTGGTAATGCCTTGACTCTGGGCTAGTGAGTGGGCTTGGCTGCAAAGACAAGCCCCAACACATCCCTATTTCCAGCAGATAGACAGAACTCTTTCCAGTGTTTCTTCCCAGAACCAGGGTGCCCTAGGCTAAGAAATGCTCCAGGAGATTTCTAAATGGGCTTTATTGGTTGATTAACTTTGTCTATCAGAAAGTTCCTTCTCTCTGCTGCTTTTCTCATTAAATCAGTAATAGGGCACCTCAGCAAATGCTATCAGTCACCAGAGATTTTACGAATTCTGTAGACATCTACAAAGATTACAAGCACATCAAAAATATACTGGGAAAGTACTACAGAGGAGAAACTTCATTACTAGTTTAGTGATTGGGTTGAAGTAGGTATTAAAACATCCCTAACAACATAACCTGCTTTCTTGGTATTTGGCAAGCACTGCTCTGACTTTATTGATGAGCTGAAAGATTCACATAACTGAGCACACTTACAGAAAAATTAATACACATATTTCAGCCTTATTACTGCTGCTGCTTAGCAATCAGAGAGGTAAAAATGCCTGCTTCTGCAGCTCCAGAGTGACTCCATGTGCTGAACTGCCTTCAGCCCTAGCTAGTAGATGGCACCATTAGCATTCGCCAGTAAAACAGTCAGAGTACAAATGCAAGCAAGACAAATTAGAAGAAGTGACTCAGCTACAAAGAAGAATTAAAAGAACCAAGTGTCCACAAGGTGTTCAAGCTATGAGGAAAGGCAGATATCGATTGGCTGGAAATGCCCAAAATTCAGCAATAACTAACACAGAGAGGATATATTTAATGTGCTCCAGGGGAATGACTGGAACACACAGTATGAAATTGTGACTCTGGTGACAAGTTTTGGGAGAAGCCCAGTTTCACCAGCATTGATTAGCTATCAGTCACTGTCCTCTGGTTAATTAGAATATTTCACAAGTAATGATAAATTTTTAGAAGTGTTGTGCAGAATTAATTTTAGGTGACATAACTCCAGCAGTGATGTGATAAAGTTTCATCCTCTGACAAGAACCTTGCTGCAAACTCAAGCAGCCCAAAGCTTCCCTGTGTTGAAGGGTCAGCACCAGCCCAGTGCAGACTGACTATCCATACACTGCTGCATCAGAGCTCTTGGAATCAGTACACTTAATATCTCACCTATTTCATAGACTCATTGAATGGTTTGGTTTATAAGAAACCTTTAAAGACCATCCACTTCCAACCTCCCTGTCATGGGGTGGGGACATCTTCCACTTGATCAGCAAAGCCCTGTCCATCCTGGCCTTGAACATTGCAGGGATGGGACATCCACAGGTTCTCTGGTCAACAAACTCTGGTCCAGTTTCTCACCACCACTGAGACTAGGGCAAAGTCTCATCCTCTTTTGTGGTCAATTCAGTCACCTTTTTTTAGGTTTATAGTGTCTTGCCTGCTCTATTACCTGCTGCTGCTGATACACATACATCTTTCCTGACAGTGATCCTTATCAGGCAGTGGCATAGCCTCCTGAGAAAAAGACAAGGTAGCTATATTGTTGAGAGAATACAAAACTAGGAGAGCACAATACTAGAAACTCTACTCCAGTGAATAAAACCCATAACAGCCTTATTCATGACTGAATAAGGCTTTTCCATCTTCAGCAGTTACAGGGGATACACAAATCCTTAGGAAAGCTGAAGGCATTCCTATCCCAAAAAAGAAATCCCAATATTATTTCATATTTTGAAAACCCATTTCTTCTATTTCTCCTAAAGTACAATGTGAGATCTAGCTGAGGTAACTCTTAGCATGACTCGGACTAAATTCTCATCAGGTCTGCTGTTCTGCTTTAATGTAAAATACACACAAACTTACAGAATGCTTCATTCTCATTAATTAATACCTGACATATTTTTTCATTGTTTCATCCACATTTTTCTTCTTCTTTTTCACTGTAAATAGCAGGGTCAAGAAAATATTGCTATATTACCTAAATTTCCAGTCCAGCTTAAAGAAAGTATTCCTCTCAGGAATTGCTGAGTTCTGAATAACGAGATCTTAATGAGTTTCAGCAAGAAATCCGAGGACAAGTTGTTAGTCTAAAGCAATATCTGAAGATATTTCCTCACATTTTTCAGAAACAACTGGAAAGAAAGGTTTATGAAACACAACACTGTCAGGCTCAATCAGTCACTCTCCAGCATGAAAGACTGGCAGAAAAAAGTTGCTGATCTAGGGCCCAAGAGATTTCTTGACATTTCTTTTTCACAGAAGTTCCAGCTGTTCTAGAATTCAGGCTGACCAAATCTTGGAGGGAAAAAAAAAAACAGGGAAAGACTGTATAAAACTGTGCCCAACCCAATATTCAGAAATAAAGAATGAACAGATGCCAAGAACCCCATCTGCCCTTTTCGGGAAAAGAGCCAAACATGGTTCTCTACTTTTCTGAAATTGCACTTGGATGAGATTGCATATATTTTTTAAGGGTACAGGGAAAATTTAATGCAAGTGCACAGAACACACATGAAAGAGGTTTAAAGAAAACTATTGCTGAGGAAGATAAAGAATATTTCATTTACTCCTGTGGAAAAAAACCTTGAGCTATTCAAGTAAATTTCAGAATATTTAATTCAAACTGAGAAGCCTACAAAGAATAAAATAATATGAATAAAATTAAATAACAGACAGTGGTCTTAAGCTAGGGTTATGCCCTCCATCTCCATCCACTACAGACAGGGTTAGACAAGACCAAAGAATTCAGGTCATGCCTCAAAAAGAATTTCTAAATACAAATGTGAAATAACTGTGGACTTCACTGTTCATTCCCCTTCTTTTAACTGTTTACCAAATTCCTATTACGAAAAGAGAAAACTAAAAATAAAAAAGCAAGAATGGATGAGCATGCCCTCTCTTCCCCGATAAACTGACTGCTACCAGTGCAGGATATTACCCATAAGCTTACCTGGGTTAGGCAGATTGGTACCTGAGTGGCAACAGCTTTTCCTAAAGATACAGATTAATTAGGCTGTATGAAACTCATATTAAATGTAGTCAGAATCTGTGTAACACTTCTTTAATAAGAAACTTGAGTAGCAAAAGATGATTGAGGAGAAAGGCTACACCAATTTGTCTTTTCCTGTTTTGTAAGAAAGTTCTACCCTTTGATCATCCAGTAGTTTGACATTAGGTCCATAAATTCTTCTTAGTTGTTTTTTGGGGTGTTTCTTTGAGTTCTGCCTATTCACTTATAATAGTAATGAATAATTTACTAAAAAGAAAATAAAATAAAACATTAGTCTGCCTTAATATTGGCATGCCAAAGTATGTTTAACAGTTGCTTAGCACCATGGATTTCAATAGAGCATTTCCTCATCCCCATGAATGTAAGTTAGAGAAGAAACAGCCACACAATGAAACATTTGCTGGATCTTTTAAGTGGTTTACTTCATCTAAATGCTACAGTACTTTACTATAATAGGAATGATTATATGTGGATTTAGCTCAATTAAGCATCACTGTGGTAATGCGCTCTCTTTTGTTATCCAAACATCATTGCACATGTTCATCAGCATGACTGAAGTTTACCCAGGAAGCCAAGTCAATTTCCTAGCTTTATACTTAAGTGAGCCAAGTTTAAAGAAATCATTTTAAAGACTGAAACTGACTACTCTCCATTCACACTTGTGACTTTAAATGTACATGGCTCAACTGCTCACATACTGGCTACAAAAATGCATTGCCTGATTACTTGACAAGTCCCTGATTACTTGACAAGTTCCTTCCAACACTTTTTCTAAACCTTCTCCACAACTTTATATGCATTATGTTGAATATTTGAATAATGTGAACCGATCTTGTCACCTTTCCTCTAGGCTAAGAAGATGCTGTTTACACAATTGTGTCTTTGAATATCTATCTTTCTGTTTGCTCTTCTGTGAACTCCCTACAGCTGGTTCATATCTTCCTTGAACTGTGGCACCCAAACTGGGCAAACCACTCTAGGCAAGTGTTTTAGCAGTATCTGAGCAACAAATTGCTTCGTAATTATACATCCCAGAATGAACTTTTATTTTTCTTTTGTTTTTGTCCCTTTATCATGTTCTACTTCACCCATTTTCCATAGAACTTAACAACTTTGGATTTGTAAGATTGGTTTTTCCTATCTAGCTGTAGTATCTTGCCTCATTATTGCATAACTTCTTTTTTTCTTTTTTTTTCTTTTTTTTTTTTTCCAGACAGTAGCTTCAATCTGTCACTTAGAATTCATGTCTTCCCTTAACATACTCTGGAGGTCCCTTGTGGATTACTGTCATCTGTGCATTTAACAAGTATGCTCTCTACCCTCTCTGTCTTCTAGGTGACTGATGAAAATGTTCAGTAATACTAGGTCTGAGACAGCTTCAGTATTTTGACTATGATCAACTTGCTGTGACATTTCAGCGGTGCTTTAGGCTTGAATTATGTTTCTCAAGCCAGCTTGATTTCAAAAATATCAAATTAGTCAAGAAATCCCCATTCAGTTCCTCCCTGTTAAAGGCAGAGATCTTACCCTTTGTCCCATATGCTAAGTGTGTCTGACACAAATTCAGTGAAGGCTGATGCAATAATACTAATTTCTTAACATCATCTGCTGCTCTCATGTCCTATTTCCAGGAACAGATGACCAGCTCTTACCTTACCATCCTATTGCTGGTTTATGTTGCTGTTTCTGTGCCTTGACAGTGTTTGGTTCAGTGTGAACCTAACTGAAGTATGCCCTTTTTTAATATAGCTAAAACAGCTTTATGCTATATTTCAATGCATTATATTACATTTTAATGCATTTCGGCTTTGAAGCAGTTTCTTGAAGCCATGCCATTGCTACTGATGCCTCTTTTCCAAAATGCTCTGCATCTGTTTGCACAGGACAACAACTGCAAAAGCAGGCAGTTGTAATGAGGTTTATTCCTACATTCTCTTAAAACTTTGAGACATTTGACTGTAAAACTACCTGATCTTTCAAGCCATTTTGTTGTATTCTCATTATGCACGTTCACTGTTTCACAACTCTTACATTTTCAACATACAATATGTGGATCATTTCAGATTGATACTCAGACTGCAGCTGACATATCACACTTGGAGCAGGAAATCCTCCTTACATGTACATACACACATATTTATGTGTGTGCATGTACACATACTCACACATACTAATAAATGAATATGTAGACACACAATTTATGTACGTGTACACAGACGCACAGACTTACACATCGCACATGCATACCTATTTCATATTTTACCTCCAAAGCTAGGTGTTTGTTCATAATACAAATACTGCATTGCTACTTGACAGTTTGAATAGAATGCCTTTCTGAAAATTAACATACAAGATAATTAGTCAAGAAATTATTATTTGGAGTATAGAAGAAGGAAAGCAAGAGGTTTGCAAACACACAAGAAAACAACTCAAGTTATGCATCCATTAAAATAATCAAATAGGGATTTTTCACCAAAGCAAAGAAGACATACATAGTACCAAAAAAGGAAAAAGTACAAAGGCTGATCTTTTATACAAACACTACCAATGTTCACCCCTAAACATCAATTAAATCCCTTATTCCCTTTTAGACCAGGATTTCTGAAAAAGCTATGTTTCCTCTGGGCTTGCAGTTGACCCCCTGTGCAGGGGCAATTTCTCTACTCAGGGTGACTGTCATACATTGCAGACACATGATGCTGTAAGAGCAGCCCAAAGGAGAATGGCCAGACTAGGCATCCCACATGCATCAGTAGGACTGCTTGGAAAACAGTGACTTAATTGAATATATCTCTGTATATTAATGAAGAAAACAATCTTTCAAGTATCACTCATATTAAAAAAAAAAAAGAACATATAAGCTACCCTGTATACTCTGGTCATTTGTGGCAAGAGATTTGGGGTTGTTCTGGGTGGTCAAGAGCTGGGGTGGGCGCATACCCTTCTCTAGGCTTATTCTTCACAGCCAGAGGAAACAGAATCTCTCCCTGCTCATCAAAGAAACCACAAAGCTGTTTCAGTTTCAACAAAAGTGAAGTACCAAAATCTGTCACAAAGATCTATCTATATGCTCCTTTTAGTGCCTCATGAAGGAAGACTTCTCATTCACTGGACTTTGGACTAGACATATAAGGAAAAATAAAAGACAAAACCATAATCACATTGAGATCTAAAATACTTGGCCTCTTGGTCTCTGCAAAGACAGGTCCCATCTATCAAAAACAGCCATTTATATCACCCAGAACAAACTTGGGCCTGTGGGAATATTTGCAGGCTTGCATCCATGCAGCAATGAAGAGATTAAACATACTTCAGTGAAGTGGCTATAAGACCTTCAAATACTCTGATTTCTCTGGTGTTTTCTTAGAAAGTTTCTGTGAGGTTCATCTCTCTGGAATATAAACTAAGGAATAAAAACTGCAAGTTCATACAGGCCTCCTCTGAACATTAACTGTAGAAGGCAAAAAAAGGAAATGAGTAATCTTTAAGTAGAAAAACAATGCTATGGTTAATTAAAGAGAAAAAAAATCTTTTCCATTCTCAAATAACTTTGACATTTTATTTTATTTTGTTTTAATGTGAAGTAGACCTTCCCCACAGGAGACCCAGGTTGGCCAATTATAACCAGAAGAGGAATGTTTTAACATTTTATATTCTCATAAATCAGAAAGTTTGGTGATGCTGTCAAACTACTATGAATCACCAAGCTTTCTGGCTGAAAAGAGCTTTCAAGAGCCTCAGACTTACCTCAAATGAGACTATAAATCCATTCACGCATCATCTGTATGGAAAATTTCCTCACATAAAACAAATGATCGGAATCATCCCCATTCCGCCATCACAAACTTGCAGCATTTAAAATGAAAAGCAAACAATGCCATTAGCAGGCACTAGGAAGACTTGTTCCATGAAAGTTTTGACTCCATGCTTTCCACATTTCTGTGCTCTCTGCGGATTTTACAAAACTTTCCCCACCATGGGACATGCATGGGGCCCTCATCTGCTCTGACCAGCCACCTACTCTCATGAAACTAATGGGAATTCATTATTTTTGAAACTTTGATCTCTTCATCAAATAATCTTAAAATTAATCAAGCAACAAGTTAATTGTGAGAGAGAGAAAAAAGCATAATAGCAGATGCAGCATGACTGAACAACTTTCAGTTAGTTTTCAGTGGGGGTTTAGGAACACAAATGAAAGCACTGTCTTTATCTAACCAAAACACAGAAAAATGAGGGATTACAGCCTGAGCTAACATCGTACATTCATTTCACCAGGTTTGCTTAGGAAGTCTGTGGTTCAAAAAAATCTCCTGAGTGCAGAGTCTCACACTGCAAATAGTAAACAGCTGAGCCCACACAATTACCTTTACTCCTTCCTTGCCTTTCAGATCAATCACAGAATATTATTTCCCATTCCCACACAACTGGTGGAGTTCTCCTGATGCATCTGTGCAGCATCAGTAGCAGATCCAGCAGACAAAGGAAAAGAGTCCCCCTATTAGCAGAGCGGGATCACGACGAGCTTTATGAACTTGTTCATAAAATACCCTGCAAAGTAAAATGGGAAAAATCTCAGGATGCTGGCAATATATGCCCAGTGACAATTACGCCCACATTTTACCTGTCATCAAGGTAAAATGAGACCTTTTCTAATTTCTGGAATCAGCTTGATGCCCATGAGTTTCACTTACTAATATTGCTGATCTTGTACCTGCCCCTTTTACCCTTGCACCTCTACTCTAGTCCGGCTTCTGTTGCACCTCTGTGCTTGCCTGGGGAAGACTCTCCGTACTTACATCCAAAGCCTCGGTCTTGTGGGACCTCAGCCACATGGTAATTGCCAGGCTGAAGCTCCTGTCACCATTTGCCACCAAGCAAGAAAAGCAACTGCACCCCGGAAAGGAATCCTGATGCAGAAACGTCTGTGTGCACCATGCCCCAAACCTGACTATAACTGAGTTTCAGCCTGATAGGAAATTCACTTTTCATGAATCTCAACAAACTTTGTTCATGAGGTAGAACCGTAGTCACAACACTCAGTACAGCAATTCTCCTCATTGGGCCTTGCTATTGAGAAATGGGTAGTCAATAGGTAACACAAGTTAACTATTGCAAG
Source organism: Origma solitaria (assembly GCA_013397895.1). Taxonomy (NCBI): domain Eukaryota; kingdom Metazoa; phylum Chordata; class Aves; order Passeriformes; family Acanthizidae; genus Origma; species Origma solitaria. The sequence goes on from VZRL01002376.1 coordinate 239,119, forward strand.
ACAGAATATGTGAATTCTAAAATCTAGAAAAACAGGATTCCCTTTGTCAAGATAAGAGGGACAAGAATCTGTTTGAAGCCAGCACAGAAACCACTGGATCATCCCACTAAGGACTGTACATGCACCAGAGAGAAAAGTGGTAAGTGCATTGTGATGAAGACTACCAGATCTTCATCACAAAAAGACCCCCAGAGAACACCAGGAAACACAGTGCATGTGTGGCACACATGCTAGTGATATTAATGACCTCCGAGAAATTATTTGTATAACCACTCCTATCCCAGGGAATGTGATGAACATTCATGAATGTTACCCATAATATTGTGTTGTCGGAAGTGCCGGGGCGTGTGTGTTTGGAGGAGTGAATCCCCCACACCCGGCGCACCGAATAAAGCCAATACCCACTTCTCTGACTTTGTCTCTGAAGTGTCTCTGGGACTGCTTGGGGCGAATCACTACTTCCATTAGTTGTTGGTTTTGTTTGGTATTTTTTAACCACCATAAGTTCAATGTGTCTCCTTCAAAGAGCAGTGATTTGAAACAACTTGTGTGATGTCCTGCTTATTAGTGCTAAGTAACATAGTGTGCACAGTGAGCTTAATTATGAGACAGTGTCAAGAAATTAAAATTTTCCAAAAAGCTCTAAATGTTAAAAATTAAAATGGGATGTTTAACTGGTAAATTGAATTTTTAAAACGTGAGTAATTAACTGAAGTCACACACCTTACAACAGTCTCAAGGATAATGGCTCTATCATTTTTTTTAAATCCATATAGTGTTAGCCTTGCATCAGCTAATAAAATAAACAGCAAGATTATCATGACCATTATTAGCCTTTCTTAACAAGGTGTCTTGGGGTGATTTTATGATATTCCATTCCTGATCATCTGCTTTCTGCCCAGAAATGGGTGCTGTAACTTTTAGGTGGGTCTGGGGAGGGGAGGGAGCTGGGGGAACTTGGGCATGGGTTGGGTTCAAGCTCTCACTCCCTGGGTTTGCGGAGTGGTTGGGGGTTATATTTCTGCTTATCTAGCTTGGTTTTGGTTAGCACAGGCAAGAAGTTTCTTTCCCTTGACTGCAGTAGCAATCCTCCAGCAGCTTCTGTTGTTTCTTCTGGAACTGTTTGACTTGGTTTTGGTCCAAGATCAGACAATCCCCGGGAGGCAGTCGGTGACCTGTGGGGAGCCGCCAGAGTGACTGCGCCTGGCCCCGGACCTCGGGAGAAGCTGAGCCAGCGAAAGAAAGGACTGTAAATCCACCAGCTTCGTCTGCTGCCAGGAGGAGACCAGCATCAGAGATTTACCAGGTTCCCATCTGTTTCTTCTTCCCCGAGCTGCTGTGCGGACTTTTCTTCCCTCCCTGAGACAAAGCCATCTGCCATTTTGTTCTTCCCTAGGACATGGTTGGCAGTGTCTTTTTCCCTTCCCCTGGCATTTTGGTTTTTTGTTCTTTTTCATTCTGCCGTGGGGGTGGGGGGGTAAAGTTCTGACAGTTCAATATCTAACAGTTATTCATTTTTTTCCCATGCCGTGAGGGCACCTTGTCTGTCAAATAAACAGGTTTTTTTCACTTTCACCCACTAAAAATTAATTTCCTATCAGTGGGAAGGGATTGCTGAAACCCTTTTCTTTAGAGGAAACGTTTATTCCAGAGCGTTTTCTCCCAAACTTCTTTCTAAACTGAGGCACAAGGAAAGAGTATCTGCAAAAATAAACTGCACAAACAAGGAAGATGAACATTAGTGTAATGGAGTACATACTTGGAGTAGACAGCCCCTGCTACAAAGAAACTGATCTGTATGAGCATCCATTGTAGCCTCAAAAAAAATCAGCCATCCTTCAAGAGGAAAAAAGACCATATAATGAGATGTGAAGGGGACCTGATCAGCCGGCTTGGATGAGACACCCTCATGGATAGAACAGAGTTGACTCTGGGTCACTCACAGGGTACAAAAGATCTTCTGCTTCTGAAAAAGACTTTTGGTTTAGGGTTTTCTTCCATTTTTTGTGGGGTTTTTTCAGGAAAAATGACTGGGTAGTCTTTGTTTTCAGAGCTGAACATTTTGACTTCCTTCCCTGAGCTCCACAGGAAAAGAATCACTTACTGCAGAAAATCTTTACAGGGAGAGTCACAAACTCATTACAGGAAGAAACACCTCCATCACATCACTGTCTGTTATCTAATGGTACAAGGTTCTACTCATGTTATAGGGAGGAAAAAAAAATAGTCAAAACAAGAAAACGCTGAAATAACTTCAAAAAAAGGAAACAGATATCCAGTCAAGCCTCCATGCAACAGAAATGCCTCCAGGTCCAGTAAGACATTAAAAATCTCTTTTATGAGAACAGTAGTGGTCAGAAGTGTGACAAAATCTTTGAATAGCCTTGCCCATAGAGTGCATTGAGAGATGGGCAAAACTATAGTTTGGCTTATGTCAAGACAGCACAGTATACAGATCAGAGATAAAAATTCAAGTACATAATCCGTATTTGGCTACTGATATCAATCAGAATCCCAAAAAGGAAATGCACTCGGTTAAAGTACAGTAACTTCCCATTTTATGAAAATAAAGAGAAGAAAAACTATTCCTGTAACACTATAGAATAGCATTATTTGTAAGCTCTTCAAATAGTAGTAACACATTTCAAGGAAATATGACTTTTACTGCCTTCCCCTCTCATAAAACCAATACAAATCTTATTGCTTACTTTGTTCTTAATAAAAAAAAAAAAAAAAAAAGCTGTTCAATATATCAGAATCATTAAATATATTTGAGACATGTAATTCTTTCCAAGTTTACCTAAAATTTCTCAGAGAAAAGCATGGAAAGTATCTGTACCAATACTGGTAGCATCAGATTTTCATAAATTAAGTGTTTCTCTCTTGTGTGTGCTCACATTTTATTAAAACACATATGGAAGATAGTGAAAATATCCAGAGTAACAAAATTTCCTTTGTTGATGAATCATTGCAAGCAAAATCAAATCTGTTATTAGCCATCAGACTCTCAATGGTGTGATGAATGCCTGGGATTTACATTCTACTTTGCATCTTCAGAACACTGTAATAGTTTTCATAGAAGGCTCTTTTAATGTCCAACTAGGGGACATTAATTCTAATGGTTCCTTTCCCAAGCTGGCATAATATGGTGAAACTCCAGTCCTATCAAACATACATGAAGAGAAGATTCGTACTGAATGTTGCAGTGACATGAACAATTTCTTTGTGCCTTTTGTTTGCTTGATGGTTTTGATTAAAACCTTTTAAAGTACTTTAAGGTTCAGGGTTTCTTTTAATAAGATAAGGCTCCAGAGGGAGCCCATGCACCAAAGAATATATACATAAAGTACCCTCCAGACTAATAGTAAAACTGCATGAAGAAATTTCTTCAAATTGATGCTTCAAGCCTATCATTAGTAGGGGTTTGTAAATGTCAACTATATGGAATAATCCTCCAAAGAATTTTTATATAACGAGGCCTATTTTTTTATTTAGTGTACCTATGCCAAAAAATACAAAGCCTCTTCAATGGAAACAATCTCCATTTGTTATTAAAAATAATATATAACTTTGCCTAAAATTCAGAAGAGTTCAGTATAGTCCATGGTTAGTTATTCACAGAAGAGAAGAGACACCCAGAGGAACTAGTATAATTACAATAAGATCATGGAATCATTTAGATTGGAGAAGACTTTTAAGATCATCAAGTCAAACCATTAATCATGCATTGCCAAGGCTGCCAATAAACCATGTCCCTCAGTGCCACATCCACACATCTTTTAAATACGTCCAGGGATTGTGACTCAACCACTTCCCTGGGCAGTCTGTTCCAATGTTTGGGAACTGTTTCCATTAAGACATTTTTCCTCATATCCAGTCTAAATTTCCCCTGGTGCAACATGAGGCCATTTACTCTTGCCCTATTGCTTGTTACATGGGAGAAGAGGCCAACCCTCATCTGGCTACAGCCTCCTCTCAGGGAGTTCTGGAGAGCAATGAGGTCACCCCTGAGCCTCCTTTTCTCCAGGCTAAACACCCCCAACTCCTTCAGCCTCCTCATCAGACTTGTGCCCCAGACTCTTCACCAGCTCCTTTGCCCTTCTCTGGGCATCCTCCAGTACCTCAATGTCTCTCTTGTACAGAGGGACCCAAACCAGAGGCAGGGCTTGAGGTGTGGTCTCACCAGTGCCCAGTACAGGCGGAGAATCACTGCCCTGATCCTGCTGGGCCCCACTATTGCTGATCCAAGCCAGGATGCCATTGGCCTTTTTGGCCACCCAGGCACACGCTGGCTCATGGTCAGACAGCTGTTGACCAGGCCC
>VZRL01002376.1:243489-353599 GCA_013397895.1 Origma solitaria
TTTTCCACTGGGCAGCTTTCCAGCCACTCTGCCCCTAGGCTGTAGGACTGCATTGGATTGTTGTGACCCCAGTGCAGGACCTGGCACTTGGCCGTGTTGAACCTCATACAGCAGGCCTCGTCCAATTGATCCAGCCTGTCCAGATTCCTCCACAGAACCTTCATGCCCTCCAGCAAATCAACACTCCTGCCCAACTTTTTCTTGCCTGTGAACTTGCTGAGGGTACAGCTGATCCCCTTGTCCAGATCATGGATAAGGATATTAAACAGAACTGGCCCCAAAACTGAGGCCTAGTAAACATCCTTTGTGACAGATGGTCAGCTGGATTTTTGGTCAAGCAGGACTCAGCTTTTTATAAGCCCATTTGCTGCCTGGCCCTGAGCCCCAGGTTGTCCAGCACATAGCTTATGATGCCGCTCAGTATGATTGGCTCCATGACCTTCCCCGGCACTGAGATCAGGCTGACAGGTCTGTAGTTCCCTGGATTCTCCTTCCAGCCTTTCTTGTAGATGGGCATCACATTTGCTAACTTCTACTCAACTATGACCTCCCTGCTTAGCCAAGACTGCTGATAAATGATGGAAAGTGGTTTGGTGAGCACTTCTCACAACTCCGTCTGTACCCATGGTTGGATCCCATCCTGCCCAAGGGATTTGGGCATGTCTAGGATGTGTAGCAGGTCACTGACCATTCCCGCTTGGATTATGGGGACTTCATTCTGCTCCCCGTCTCTGTCTTCCAGCTCTGGGGACTGGGTATCCAGAAAGCAATCAGTCTGGATATTGAAGACCAAGACAAAGAAGGCATTAAATACCTCACCTTTTTCCTAAGCCTTTGTCACGATGTATCCCTTACATCCAATAAAGGATGGAGATTTTTCCTTAGCCCTTCTTTTGTTGCTGATTTAATTATAGAAACATTTCTTATTGTCTTCTATGTCAGTAGCCAGATTAAATTCTAGTTTGGCTTTGGTCCCTCTAATTGTCTCCTGACAATATCCTTGTCACTTTCCTGAGTGGCCTGCCCCTTCTTCCAGAAGTCATAAACTCTCTTTTAAAATTTTTTCTCCCCTGAATTCCAGCCAAAGTTCTCTGCTCAACCAGGACGGTCTTGTTCCCCACTGGCTCATCTTTTGGCACACAGGGACTGCCTGCTCCTGCACCTTTAAAATTTCCTTCCTGGGCTCCTTTGCCCTTCAGCACTACCTCCCAAGGGACTCTGCAACCAGTTTTCTAAGCAGGCTAAAGTCTGCCCTCTGGAAGTCCAGGGTCACAGGTATGCTGATCCCTCTCCTTACTTCTCCAAGAATCAAAAACTCTGTCATTTCGTGGTCTCTGTGCCCAATACAGCCTCCAATCATCGTATCGCCCACAAGTCCTTCTCTGCTCACACACAGGTCTAGCGGGGCACCTTCCCTAGCTGGCTCCCTCACCAGCTGAGCTAGGAACCTCCTAGACTGTTTCCTCTCCACTCTTTTGCATTTCCAGCAGACATTTGGTAAGTTGAAGTACCCCATGAGAACAAGGACCAGTGATTGTGAGACTTCTGCCAGCTGCTTATAGAACATTTCATCTGCCCCTTCATCCTGGTTAGGCTGTCTTTAACAGCCTCCCACCAGGATATCTGCCCTGTGGCCTTCCGCCTGATTCTTACCCATGGAACATACAACCTGTTCTCTCTCTCTCTTGTTTCTCTTTTCTTTTCCTGAAAGTGAGAATGTTTGCAAAGACTAAGAAGAGGATGATTATGGTTATGCAAATTTGTGTGGAGTTATTAGTGGGGGCTTTTTTGTGTTTTCTTTAATTTTGGTTTGGTTTTTCAGGAGATATGTTTGATATTTTGTTTCTCTCAGGTTTAGAGTGAATATAAAGAAGGTTTATTTTTTGGGATGTTTTCCGAAAGCTGAATTATGTAACAGTTTATAGTAGAAAAAAGAGAGAGAAAGAAGGGAGAAAAAAGCTGGAGACAGTGAATGGCTTGCCCGAGACTAAAACATAGATCAGGGAGATAACCAGGATGAGAATTTTAAGGTTACTGCCTCCAGACCCCAACCTGAGCATTGCTGATCCTACTGAGATTTCTGGCTCCTATGCTTAAAATTACCCACTATGGTTTTGATTTCACTAGAAACTGCAAACCTTCTCAGCAATTGGACTTAAAATCTACAATCCTATACAATTAAGTTCTCTTCCCACTATTAAATGTTCTTCCAGCCTTAAACACTCCAGTGGACTTCAGTTTTACAGGCATTGCAGCTGGAGTTATAATAATATTTCCCCAAAACAACATGGATTTTTAAATGCTGTTCTTTTGGTGAAGAGCAGAAACACAGACAAATGGAAACACATACAGACAAATGGAAATAACTCTATTGCTCTGTTTAGTTTCCCAGAGCCACTGAGAAAAAGAAAAAGCTACCTGAGTGAAAAATGGAAATATTTGCTATGTTTGACAGAGGGAGCATGATTAAAATCCACTCAAGCTGAAATAACTGCTAAATTCTATCAAGAATAACTCTCATCAACTCATATCACAAGTGCTGCATTTATAATGCAGGTAAGAGTATATAAAATCCATTTCGTTTCAAGGCGCATCTTATAACGTGTGGCCATTACCATTAAAAAGATATCCCCCAGAACGTCTTGCAAGATGAGAAGAGGCAGAATAGCATATAGGAGAGGATGCATATCAATGTATCTCCAGTAACCAGAAGGTATTTAGTCCTGCCAGCAATGCTCCAACACAACCAGAATTTCTCTGCTCACTTGCACAGAAATTCTCCCAACATCTGCTCAGAATTTTTTACCAACAAAACAGTTTTCCATGACAAGTTACTGGCTAAAAATGAGCTGTTATTCCAGGCAAATTTCTTCTTGACCTCCAGCACAACAGCAGTGAGGGTTACTTAGGTTCCCTGGATTTTTGGCTGAACAGCAGAGGGGCTGCTCTGAAGTCAGATTCAGATCTGTGGGCTTGTATGAAAACAGATTTTGCCAGGGGACTGTCTCAGAGGCAGGGATCCCAGCTCCCCAGGTGCCCCAGGGATAGTGAGAAAACAACTCCATGTTCCAAGGGATAAAACATCATCACACATCTAAATCAAGGGGCATGTCAGCCAGGAAAGATGTTTCTGTTACTCCAAAATAGCAGCCATTGGGAAAATAACAAAATGGTTAACACGGAAATGCGGACAACTAAAATGCAAAATAGTTTTTAAAGTTACATTTAATTCTTTAACATAATGTAAAACTTGAAACATTTCATTTTGATTTTAAGAGTTTGGGTTTGTTTTTTCCCCCAGAACCCCTCATTTCAGAAGGAATTTTTACATCCCAATGGTTTACTTTGATTTATAATGGGATGCTACATTTTACTGGAGAATTTCCTGCTGGATGAGTATTCACCCAGTTATATTTGTCAGAATCCTAAAATGCCAGCTTACCTCAGAACTCACTACATTGTTTTAAAAATTAACATGGCAATGCTAATTAGCACTGGAAATTGCACAGTGGCAGTAGTAACTGAACCAGCAAAAGTGTCAGCTACGTATCAGGAAATACTTTACAACAAGCAAGTCTATATATTTTGAAATGTCTCCAAAGACAAGTAGCAAAAGCCCCACCCTTGAATCAATTAAGTGAGACAAAACACTTGAAAATTCCCTGGGGGGAACAATCCACTGCCAGCCAAGAGATGGACAAGATGATCTTTTAGGTTCTTTACATCTCCAAAATCTGGGGAGCAAACCAGCATTGCAATGGGGAACAGGGATGCCAACAGGCATACCCTGCCTTCCAGAACTCCCATTAGCCTAAAGAGAAGCCTTGAACAGGACCAGGACTGTACCTGTGCAGCTGCAACGGCAGCTCCTGCAGATGTCCAGGGTACTTCTGAACCAACTTGCTCACTTGGTCTGGCTAACAAAGTCTTGCAAGGTAGAACCTAAACCAGGCTGCAAAGCTCTCCCCAAAACTGGGAAAGACTCATCCAACAACTCTGCTGTTCCTAAGGACCAGAGCAGCTGCTTCAGTAACTGCCTGGCTCTGTCTATAGAGGCTGCAGAGGAGCTATTCGGTAAAGAGTTTTGCAGCAAGAGGGTCAGCACGTGCTGGGTCTCGCCTTGTGCCTATGCAACAGGAGATGAGAGCATCGCCCCAATATTTTGAGCTTGAAGGCATACAAAAAGCAGATTTCAAAGCCGCAGCCTTCAAGACTGTGATCCCTGCAGCAAGCAATGCAAGAGGCAAGTTCAGGCCTCCTGGGATGATTTCAGCTTTCTGTATTTCAATGCAGCAACTACCACATTATCTGCACACCTCTACAGGTGCTGTGTGAACATCAAACAACTTTTTACAAAACTTTCAGACTAGAATTGCTTAATCTCATAGCAACAGATTGCTTTCATGAGTTCGCATAAAGGAGAGGAAATGCTCTGCAATTTGATATTCCCTAAATCCATGTCATTTACCTGTCTTTATTCACAGTCTACTTCTTCTCCTGATTTTTTTTATGACCTACACTAGTATCAATAAAACCCCTGGCCTTCATTTATCCTTCTTCCATTCTTCCAAATGCCAGAGGAAATTTCGCAGTCAAAAATAACCTGTTTCTTCCTTTTTTTTTTTTAATTTCTACATGATTTCTGAACACCTGCTCTTTATGTTATACTGCAAAACACTAGGCAATTAAAAACTTACAGAACAAGGGAAAAAACAAAGCTTGTCTGCGTACAGGGAATTATATATTAGACAGTAATAGCTACACTTACAGCCACAAGTAAGATGTTAATTTATGTGTGTATTCAGTGCTAAACTACAAAAGCCAAAAATTACTGGGATTTTTATGTTTAGACTTCAAACTCAACAGTGAACAAATTCAAAAGCTAAGTACCCATGGCAACCTTAATTTTATTCATCTTGCCCTGTGATGCAGCTCTTGTTCAGTGATTTCAAATTCCTGAGTAGATCTACATCTCTCAGATGATGTAAAGCAAGGTTAAAGAATCCTTAAAATTAATAAAGTCCTTCAGCATACTTGTAAGTGTGCTGGAGGCATTTGAATGCACATTTTGAAGAAAAAAATTAACTGCCTTAATTTTTGAAAGGAAATAAATGCAAACTGCCATCAAAGTATTTTAAACTCATCTCTTACTCTCAGCATATCCTTTTTCCCATTTTTCTCAGTCTCTCAGTATGAGAAATAAGTAACACATTACTCATTTTACCTTTTAATGTTTAGTCTCTGCTTCTTTGCTTATGCTCCAATGAGAGCTAAAAAACACCATTTACCATGATTATTTGGGTGGGTTTTCCTTATTTTTCGTCACTGGGCTGTTTTTATAATTATTTTTATAGACAAGTATAATTTTGTATGATGATGTTTAAGATAAGTAGAGTTATCCTGTAAAATTTCCAGGCAGTTTAGCATGTATTTTTAGCATAACACTCTAATAATAGGATGCTTATACACTCAAGCTGTCTGTCCAGTAAATGTGTAAATTAGCAGATCCTCCCTCATCTTCAGAGCTCAATGTCTAATTTCATCCAAATTTGAAAGACAAGGCTACAAGCCTCCAATATAATTGAGTTCCTACAAGTTTAATGGAAAAATGAAGAAGACAGACGTGAATTAATGTGGCCAGTGGTGTCCCAGAAACAAGGTAAGTGGAGCTGAACCATCTCCCATTCTGTGACAGAGCAACCAGGTGGCATTAGCACACTGGATATGCAAAGCTGCATGTTAGCCAGGGGGTTGTTGCAGCAGTGGGGAAAGGAATTGCAAATCATTGTGTGTTTTCTCAATGGGACTGTAGTTTAATGCTTCTGACAAGGTTTGCCAGCCTCAACACCAATTTCTCAAAAAAAATGCAGTGCTTCTGAGGATTGAAAGCTATGGCCTGGAAACTTCCCACCTAAGGGGTGTTGTACAGGTTGGAAGGATTCAAGTAGGCTTGCAAATAACGGAAGAATTAGACTTTTAAAGTAGCCTGTTAATGTACTTTGAAAAGGGGCTGCAGGGGGGGCAGGTTGAGGAGCTGATGCAGCGTTCAGCCTGGCTGACACTGGTGTCAGTGGGAGGAGAACCACTGCTGGGAGCACTTTCTGTTCACACTGATCTAAGAGCTATGTCACCCAAAGGAAATGTATTACATTTAGCAGGGACTCATTTCTTTACACTGGGAAGGTGATGCAGCTGCCTCTCATTTATACAGTGGAGCGCAGCAATGGGTTTTAGTGAGCTACATAGCGCACTGGCAAGTTTCTTGGCAGTTTCTTGGGGCATATTGCCCCAAGCCAGAAGGTACCAGAGCTCCAAACCCCAGAGTCCCAGTCATCTCTTACAGGCAGCCTAGCCCAGCACCCTTCACATCATCCTTTGATACTTCATGCTGCCACAGAAAAAACCCTAGTAGTTTCTGAATTAAGAAGAACCAGCTATTTTTCTTCAAACCCAGGAAAAAATTTAGAAGAACCTGCTCAAAAGCACCCCCAGAATTTCTGGAATCATGGCATACTTTGGCTGCTCTGCACAGACAATGCACGAGCACTAATACAAGCTCCTTACCTAAAGTGATGGAGAATCATAACCAAATGCCTTTCACACTCTCTCTTGCCCTTTCTCAAATGCAAACAAGAAACCCTTCACAAAAACAAAAACAAAGTCTTATCCTTTGCATCAGATATTAACTCTGTTAACTCTTTTCTCTCATCTTACTGAAAAATAAAATCATACATCATTAATTTTGGTAACAGTCAAATATGCTGATGGTAAATAAAATACTACTCATTGCAACTTCGGTTACAATCCGGGAATTGCAACTGAACAGGATTTCTTGGCCACCTACTGCTCCACAAGACTCAATCCCAGTTTGGGGTCTATAGCAGCATTGCTGCTCAAGGAGCACTTAGATGGACAGATTCCTTCAGAAAAAAAATATCTGATACTGATGTTTCTGGATGAGATCTTATAAAGGTAAAGGAATTTCAGTTCTGCACAGTGTATAGACAGATCTCACCTCAATTTATACTCTGCCACTTCTGCACTCTGTTTAAGCTAAAAGGACTTTTGGTGCTGCAGGACAATATGAATATACCTTGTATATCAGATAGTGAATGAGACTACAGAGAAACCTGTCCCCCTTAGCTCTGAGCCATTCAGTAATTCTGAGTTTGTATGAAGCTATGGGATCTTCCAAGAGATCTACCGATAGAAAGAAACGCAAATTAAATTCTGTGTACTCAGCCACATTTCTCTCTCTCTTACTAACAGCTACATGGGGCCAGGAATGCCTTCCCCATCCTTCATAGAGCTCTAGCTGATGCATGAGGAATAGCTCTTTGCTCACTTAATGCATTAGAGGCTGATTCCAGTGGTCCTCCACAAAGGTTCAGAGCTGTAAGGCTTCCATGGGGGTCCTATGGGATGTGTCACTAGGGAAATCAAAGAGTGTGGGGACATAATACTGGATAGCAAAGCAAGAAGCACAAGAACCCTGTTCAAAGTGAGAAGGGAAGCATCTGCCTAAATTCTTTCAGCTGGGTGGTTGGCTGGGAGAGTGTAAGGCAGAGTGTGAAAGGCAGCAGCAAGAAGAAACGTAGTCAAAATCAGGATAGGAGGCAGAGTGTTAAGACAAACAGCATTTCAGGGTGAAACCCTCACTTCCCTCTGTGCTTTCCTCAGCTGTGCTCAGAGATTGTACATCAGCTACATATTGTCACAGGAGGGGGAAAGCAAGAGCTCTCTGGACATGCAGTAAAACGTAATTATCCCACAAAAGACAGAGCCTGTGATTCTCCAGCAATTTCTGCTTGGTTCTGACCATTATGAGGTTTATCAGATTCAGCTCTCACAGCAACAGCACCATTCACATAAGCAGCACTGAAAATCCTCTGAGATGTTTTTAGTCCCATTTGAAAAGGGTGATGCCCTGACAGCAATGCTCTCCCAAAGCACCCTGAGAGCAGCAAGCTCATGCATCTTCCCCTCTAACCGTATAGCTGGCCCTACAAGCACAGCCTCAGCAGTGAGTGTAGCTGTGGCCCATTTTCTCAAAGCTCCGACAAGGGAAGAGCTCTGTGCAAAGAGCAATGTCCTGCCAACGAGGCAGCGCTGAGGGGGGCCGCCTTGATTAAACCGCTGTGTTCTGCTCAGAAGTCCTCTGTGCACACTCCTGGTTATGGCTGTTAGAGCTGCAGCAGGGTGACATGAATTGCCTTTTATCTAATTGGAAAACACCCACAGAGTTTAGAAGTACTCATTTAGACAGGCAAATCAATAAAGGAAATGGTAAGCATGAGAATACAGTGCAACTATAGAGCCTGTGTGGGTCCTGTATGCTTTTGCTTAATAAAGATTAACTCTTGTCAGTTTGCTGCAATGCCCAGACCTCAATAATAGCAGAACTGGTAGATTCTACCCTATAATGTCAAGGAGTAGCTTGCCCTTATGCATACACCTCAACGCAAGAGAATAAACCTTTTGTTAAAGAGGCTAAAAAATCAGAAGACATTGCAAAGAAGGCAGAAGAGAGGAAAAAGGTCTCTTAATTGTAACAGTTCTGAAGCTGGCAATCAGATTTCTATTAAAAGAGGGGAAAAAAGCAAAACCTGGTATACAAAACAACAGAAGCAGCAGCTGCATTTCTAGAGATGTCTGCTGCTATAAGGCAAATTGCAATGAAGGAAATTAGCAGAAAAGCGAGTCCTGATTTTCAACTTTCAACTTTCTTTGTCCTTTTACTTCCACACTCATCAGTGACTGTGCAAATCCCCACCCACAGAGCCACTCAAAAAAAAAAAAATCAGAACTGTTAAGAACAATTATATAGTTGCTAAAAAACCCTACATGTTTCAAGAAAAAAGAAGAAAAAAATGGCAAAAGCCCCACAATTCCTACTGTTGCTTAGTTCGGGATTAGTTTTGTTTTTCTTATTTCTCTTTGGCATTCCTTCCCCTAAATCTCCAATCACTTTCACAACAGGCTTATACTGAGTAGCTTCAGGCAGCTGAGAAAATAAAAATCCTGTTTAGCAATGTAAGTGTCTCTCCTCTCACTGTTGCTAATAGGAGTTCTGTGCATAAATCACAGCATGCACCGAAGGGAGAACAGATCTTGAAGCCCACGACTATCTTCACCCACTGCTTGATTCTCTTCTCATTTTCATTAACATATTGGCCTCGGGGGGAGCTCTTCAGACATGTGTCAGTGTAAGCCAGAGGAAAAGCAGGCCCATGGGATGAGAATAATTTGGCATCTTAGTCTGCTGGCAAAGGTCAGAAGGAACGTTCAGGGTAATACAGGTTGACTCATAATGGCTCCACAGAAACTGAAGGCACGGGATAAGTCGGGACTCGTGTTCCAAATTCAGCCATCCTTCCCTCACCACCACCTGCTGGCCCTTCCATGTGTACTTTACAGAAGTACAGATAACGCAGTATTTCCTTGCTGGGGTGATAACTGTCCAGAAAAAGGTGTTGGTGAAAGTTGACAGGGCTGACAATCAGCCCATAATCAGAAAGTCTCCCTATCCTCTGTCTATGAACCACTGCATGACAGGAGAGTCTGCCAGGCCAAACTTTCATGGCCATTGCTCTATACAGGTCTATTGGTCTTATTGGTTTTCACGAAAAAAATTTACCACCAGGATTTTAGGCAAGTTCTTTTATATATAGCAGCTGCAGTTCTTTAGTTCATGTTTCCTTTCAAACTAACATTTTATTGACCAACATAAACGAGTAAAAAACAAACAGATCCTTTAAAAAAGTACTTTCATTTGCACTTACGTTCAGTTAGAGAAGGAAATGCATAATAAAATTAATGGATTTTTTTATTAGTTCCTTTTCCTCTTATTGACAAAGTGCATTTTAATAAGGATTTTACCTCCTCTTGCTTGATCCCACACTAAAGTCATGATCCCATACTTTGGACATCAGTCTGTTGCCATGGAAATGGTCATAATATCACCAAAAAAAGCAGTATTATGACTTCACTGCAGGATCAAGGAGAGAGAAAAAGGCACGGTGTATGGGATCAAGTCCTTAAGCAGCAATAGCCTCAGTTATTAACACAAAGAAAGTGAACAATTTTGAAAAATACATCAGAGGCAAATTCACATATGTTTTGCAAAGTTCAAAGAATGTTTTCTCTAGAAGGCAAATGCTTTTTCAAGCAGTAATTTCAAAGAGATCCTAAATGCCTAGTTTCTGTTCTTCCAATCTGTAATCCCACTCACCATTTAAAACATGCCCTTTCTGTGAATAAATTCTGGTCATTTTCATTCCATCCCTTCCAATGCCCACTCAGGACCTCCTTGCCAAATTTGCGGTCCCATTTCATTAGCGAAAGGGCTGATACTCAATTCAAATTAATGTTTCCAATTGAACACAGTCATTTAGTTCAGGTGGTTTGGGTGGTGGGATGAGGTGACATGTGCCAAATCCAACCCCAAAATGGAATTCATATGTGGCTAACATAACGTGCAGACTTGGTAAGCTCTCTCTAAGCCTAAAAGCACATACATACTTTCTAACACTCAGTATCCCCAAGGCTGCATTTTAACTCTAAGGAGGTAAAGCAAACTCTCCTCTTCATTTTCACCTTCTGCTATAGCACTTCCCTGTGCTGGTTGAGAACAATTTCAATTCTTACCCTAGACAGGCTTTAGGGATCCAACCAGAGAAGGTGGCCAGGCCAGTTTCAACATTTACACACAAATTCAAAGTTGCAAATTTTGAGCCCGTCATCTGTAAAAAACATTTGGTTAAACCTGAATTTTCATCATTCCAGCAGGGCCATGTGAATGAATTAAAATTTAGGGAAAAAGAAACACCGTCAATACTTTGAAATCTTAAATAACTCAGTGGGCCCTGCATGATGGTGGGTGCCACCATACCCTGTTGATGTAATTCCTGACAGCAGCAGCAACCTTACAAGAATACTAGCAACAGACACACTTTGAAAAAGTCCAGAAGATATTTGTGGTCTTAATAATTTCCTTTCAGGACATATTTGTTCTCATGAGCTCTGTTCCAGTGATCATTTTGGGGGGTTGCCTAAAGCTGAAGAAGAGAAGAGGCACTGCTACAGAATTCAACTTTAGACTTTGAGCTCTAACGAGCATGACCTTCTCCCAAAACCTGCCAGGCTTGGCAGCTCTCTGAGAGCTCCTTTCCACACACCAACATCAAACAGTTTCTCCCTGAAACTCTGTCTCAGGAAGAAATTAGGATTTGTGGTGGTCACAGACAGTACAAAAGGTGCTGGAAGAAATATAAGAGAAAAGAAAGCAGTGGTTGAGATAAGAGTGTTCCCCTCATGGATTCTTCCATTTTCTCTTGGATGAAAAACTTATCTTTCTTCTGAACATCACCATGCACACACCATAAACTTGTGATTGCTTATGAATTTACATGTATACAACTCGGGTTTCTCAACATTACTAAATTTTCCCAGTGAGAAAGCCTAGAGCATCTGTACTACATACCAAAAGACTATTCATTCCCATTAAGAATTCACTAGTTTTTTGCCTCCAGATGTGTTTTAAGCTGCTGGGAAGCCTCAGAATTCAACAGATTAATGTGCTCTAAATGTCATTTGATAAAGGGTACTGCTGCCAATGGTTCATTCACACTGCACAGATTTAATTACCTAAATGAAGTACCCTCCAAGACAAGCACATTGCTTTTGGTTAGGAGCTTTTTGTGATTGTGTTTTTAGGTTGATTTTTTTTAAAATAAAACTCAATTTCAGTTTATTTTTTTTCCTTTCTAATTGAAATTAATTTCCTTAGCTGTTTTATTTTAGAAAACACCTGGAACAAGGCTATTATTTCAAAGACGCAATTATGAAATTAGAAATATTACCATGATACTTATTTCTTTAATTACAGATATAAATAGGGACTATAATGCAGAAATTGCTTACAGGCATCTTCCTGGATTGTGCTGGAAGAAAAGTGCAGAATCTGCTGTTCATCTAATTCCAAGGAGACACAAACTAAGGTAGAATAAAGAGGTAGCTACGTCTACTACTGAGTTCTGCCTGAAACCTTGGAAAGACCTTTCCCTGTCATAGCCCTGCTAGTGCAACCAGAGCAAAAATTGTGAAGGTTTTAGCAAATTATTGAAATCAAATAACAATATTGCAGCTTTGACTGCAGAAAGCAGGAGTTCTCTGATCCTGGAGTAAGCAAAGCAGGATTAAATCACAGTAGCAGCCCATATCCTTTTCCAGAAGTCTTAGTCATTTGCCTTTTTGAGCTGGGAAAGTTAATTCTATGCTGAAATGTCCACAGATAAAACAGAGACAGCACCAGTTGATAGAGAGAAGTTAGTGCGTTAAAGAAAATTGACCATGGAGGTTTTTAAGAGTAGGGAGGATGAGACCATATCAGGAATAAACTGGTTACATGGGACTAGAGTGCCTCTCAGGGCTTCTCCCAACCCTATGGCACTAATAAAGCCTGTACTTTGGGGCACCAATGCCAACATAGCACAGTGCGAGGCAGAAAGATGGCAGCAACGCCGATAGCCAGAACAAAATGCAGTTATTCACCGTCCCTGTTCAAAGCCCTTCATTACTTTAGCTGGCCACGGTGACAGCTATAATTAGACACTCTTAGCGCAGCATGATACCTTTCAGAAATCAAGGCACTCCCCCACACTTCCCACCCCCCGAGATCCATGTCAAGGGGCAACTTCCACAACTGCCGCCTGCTGACCCCTCTCCGACGTGACTTGATCATTCTCTGTTATTGATCTCAGCTCTTTTTTCCATCTGTGACTCCCAAGCCACCTGCCAGGTAATAAAAATCTGCATCAAAATGCACAGCACACAGGGTGCTGCGAACCAGAAGCAACATTTGCCTAACAGACCTGGAAAACCTGACAGTGTCGATAGGGGCCAGTTATCACAGTGTTGTTTGATCTTTCTGCTGAGGTTGTAAATAACTTCCATGGGTAGCCAAATGGGGATAAAAATGGAGAATCTGCCATGGTAACTATAAAAACAAGGTACTGCTGTGTCAGTGGCAGCAGACATAGTTAAGCAAGATAAGCAGCCCCTGCTGCCTACAGAGCTCTAAAGACTCCCTGAGTTTCAAAGGGAAGGTATAGGATGATATGTTTTTCTTGCACCACCATTAATTATGTCTTTTCCTTTTACTGCATTGCTGTCTGTCAAGTACTATGCTCAGATGCAAGCCCAACATAGGCATCTCTAAATGGCTCAATGAAGCTTTGATAAGGATATGTAACATTCCAGTACCAGTCTCACTCAGGAAAATTTTGCATCCCTTTGCTCTCCAAAGCACCTCAAAACCCTATATGCCAGTGGAAGCAAATGTACCCCAAAAGTGTGGTGAGCAGTATTGTTGTTTGGAGATTTGCCTCTTTTCTCACTCCCTTCTTCCACCACAGTGTGAAACACCAAAATATGCCTTTTGTGGCTATTTTACGAACAGATATAATACAATATGTTCCTTTTTCGGGTTAAGAAAAGGTGGCCCGTCCACCTCAGCCAAATCCGGTAGATTGGTCCAAATCGGGTGTTAATTGATGCGTTATGAAAAATACAGTCCTGTCCCTACTTACCATCCACAACCTTCTGGCTTGTGGCTGCCCTGCGTCCCTAGCTCCCACCAAAACTTTATTGAGAAATAGTGTAAAACAGATACAGAAATGTTACAACAAGTTAAAAACAACAAGTTATAACAAACCTGAGTTACACATCGCTTCCTAAAAGCCTATTGCACCAGGTTTACACTGAAGTGTCAGTGTAGCACCCCAGCCTGCTGCTGAAAGAGAGGCAATGAAGACCTAGAGCTAATGCCACATGTTTTGCCAAAGAGATGAAGGTTACAGACCTGATTCTGTCTCAAAGCTTTTCCATTCCCATTCCGGCTCTCCAGAACTGAATGAGGACTTAAAACAACCCACAAGGGTAATAAAACTGGAGACAAATTAGGCAAGTAAAGGAAGGGGGGCAAGACAAATAAAAGCATACTGACAACATCTGTTCAGTGTTCTCAGATTTCAGCAGGTCTCAGGTGTGGAAATTCAAACAAAAATCAACAGCAAAAACGAAATAAACCATGCTTCTGAAAGAAAATTATTCTCTTAGATCCAACTGGACGAAGCAGTCTCTGAGCAAAACCAGAACTTGAAATACATTATGTTAATCCTCAATCCTTTAAAAATTTTTCCTGTAGCTGTGTCTGCCTCTTCACTGGATGTTTATTAAACACTGTTCACCGTTCAGTGAGAAGATAATCCTTTCTGAATTTACTGAAGTTTTCTAAATTACAAAAAGTACCCACCCGTTGCTGCTGTTATCGCAGGCTAGAAGATATCTCAGGACATCTTCGGTTCCATTTTCCTACCTTGGAAGGCTCTGGCACCTCTCAACAATGAGCTCCAACTTCCCAAGTAGAACAATTTTCTTATATTCTCTCTATTTTCAGCAAGACACATTGAAATTAAACCTAGAATATGATCATATTGTTAAAGCAAATATATTGACTGTCTTTGCAAAGTGAAAATGCACACATAAAGCTTTCATTTCGCCTCAAAAGGACAGGTACTGATAGTGATTGAAGTCTGTCTTAGTGAATGAGGCTTTTGAAGGCACACAGGAAATGAATCAGTGCTTTCACTCTATTTTTTTTCATAATAGCAGTCCCTTTCCAATAACACCAAACTGAGGTATGGGTGCAAGAGGGGGGTTGGGGACCAAACTCTTATTTCATCTCCAAGGCAGATGATACCTCAACAGTTACCTTTAAAGTGCCAGCAATGTTGTTGCAGCCAGGGAATCTATGGGTTTTTTCCTTATTAAATAATTCAAACCTACAGTAGTTTTTTCCCTGCTGTCACAATCCATCCCCTTTTATAAACATTAAATATATTTAATATCTTTAAGAGTTATCATATAAATATTATACACTAAAAACATCTGCTTAAAAATAATGTTTCCATCCAGTTGTTCTGGCTTTATACCAGGAGATTTTCTATTCATCTTCTTCTCTTAGATGTGTATATGTAGATATGTAAATAGATGATAATATATTTTTAATAGACAGGACAAAACTTAGAGCTTTTGATTTAAAAAAAAAAAATAGAAAAAGATGGAAGCAGACACAGAAAAATCTAGCTTACTGTTTTACTAGACCACAGAATAATTTGACATAGGCTAAGAATTTTTTATAACTGCCCGTCTATGCCATTCTTCAATCTTAATGAGGTACAGACCTTCCAAACTTGTTCCCACATTATTTAAGCTTTTCTAAGTTTTTTTCTTTCTCTCTAAATTATTACCGTACAGATATAAATGGATTTGCAGCACTAGAGCTAAGAAGCCAGTTTCTCCTCTCCTTTATACCAAGTAAAACAAGGAATAACTCCAATGAGAACACCTCTAAAATTGACTAAATTGTACCAAACACATTCCTAGTCTCGAGGCAACATTTTTCTCTTGAAAAACAATAAAACCCCGAAACTTATCTAACAATTTCAAATGGGTAGTTTATGAGATTTGGCACTTTGGGGGCCAGAGGAAATATTATTTGAATGAATTGAATTTATGGAAGCACTTAGGTTGGATCATTACTCTCAGAGCTATAATGCTTGATATAGTGACTTGAAATAGTGACTTAAAGCTAGATTTGCTCCTAAAAAGCAGGATTTTTTTCCTGAATGTAGGTGCCTCTTTTCAAAGTTACAACCCAAGAGATTTCACACAATTGCAGCCTTTCTCTGGAAGCAGTTAAACTCCTTAAGCACTTTCTTTTTTAAGTGAAAGCTGTCATGTGCCTTAGCACATTCTTCCAAGTCTGCCCAGGGTACCAGTGGCACCCAGTTCTGGCCTGATGCAAACCCAGACTGGAGCAAGAGTAGCTACAGGCTGCATTCATGACTCTTCTTTCTGGGGTCCCTCTCTAGCGAGAAGGGATTCAAAACTGTTTTTCCGAAATGAGCACTCCAGCCACCCTTTTTAAGGGAATGTATGGACTGGTTTGACTGTCGGAGCTGCAATGCCATGCAGAAAGGGGTTCCACCAGGACGAAGAAGAGTGGCAAGTGCAGCACAACTCTCAAACTGGTGAGGTCAATTCCTTGGTTTAGAGGGCCAGGATTCAAGTCTCTGCCCTGTCCTTCCACAGAAGCAGCTATAAGATGCATTTTTCTGACATTCTGTGGTAGTTGCATCCGAATCTGTGCTCGTGCCCATGAAGTGTCCCTCCACCTGATAACAGTTGCAGCACGGGTGGAAGGCTATCCATCCAGTACCAAGGGTCAGCAGAGGTAAAGAACCACCTCACCTTCTCACCCAGATCTGTTGTTTACATGCAGAAAAGGAGTGTTTTCCTGTTCCAGTTTTCCCTGGTGCAGCACTCCATGTTGCAACAAGCTTGTAAATGAATAAAACCCTGGGGATAAGGGAGGATTCCAGAAAACAGACTAAAATACCACGGAAATTAACTAAAGCAATTTGTGATTTTAATTCCCTTTTTTTCCCCTCTCACAATCTGCCCCCTACAGAAGATTATCATGATCTTCTTACATAAGTTAAATAAAGTAGCATAGGCCATTGCAGTATCATCCAAGACCTATAACTTGTCTATTGTCTACAAATTCTTCAAATGTAGATGATTGCAGTAACTGTACCTTCAAGCCAATACAACACACATACTGCACCCCATCACATACTGTTTTACCAGAAGTTCTGTGGTTGGATAACCTCTGCTATCCATTGTGTTAGAAATGGTTCCCTGACATTATTAATGCCAAAGAGACTTTCCAGTTTTCCTTACCTTTTCCTTCTGAGCTGTTTTGATGGCTCATATTATCAGCATTGATTACCAATGCAGAAATACAATGTAATGCTGACACTTGCATTCAAAGTGGACCCGTAAAGAATTCAAAAGGATTACTTCACATATAGCTACAGTCTAGGGCAGCTCCTATACTGCAGTCACTCCACTGATATTGTATTACACCCAGGTGAGACTCACCGCCAAGCCAATATTAGCAGAAGATTTACTCAGTCACTTAGTCGTGCAGGGACATATGCATACGCATACAAAGTTCTTGCAACTTTTTTTTTAATAACAATTTTTCCATTTCAGGCATTTTGCAAAACCATTAAGCCTTTTTCTTTTTCAGTGATATTTCTGACACCAGCTGATGAGAAGGAAGAAAAATTAAAATTAAAGCTGCTGTTCTATCCTTAATCTGCTGCATTGTGGTTAGGATGATGCACTGACTGAATAACTGCATCTCCAGGCTTGCCATGTGTCTTGCAGCTTTAGGCAGAAAGCAGTTAATTCTAGGTACAAGGACTTATTATGCAACCAATGTGTGGGAATCTATAAGTTATTATCCTTCTCTCATCTATTTCAGAGTATTCATTTTTGTTGTCTATATAGTCAGAAGGAGAGCCAAAAGGTAAAGATGTGCATTGCCAGAAATGCTGTGCATCACTACCAGACTCCCAGAGTGATGGCATTAGTGCAGCCTACGAAATTTCTTCATTTGTGACAATACCTCCAAGTTAATTACACAAACATCTTTTTTTTTTGTCTTTGGTAATTTTTCAAAGCCTATCTTAATAGTGTTTCATAATGAAAACCAAGGGGACTAAGTTTTCTGTCTTTTGTATAATTTAGTTCCCTTAAATTTGCTAATTCTGCTGAATTCTTCCAGTAACTGCCTAACTATTTACCACACAGCAGAGGTCTGATACCTTCCCTACAGAGACAAGTAGGTTTGCCTTCTCCTTCGGGCTCTTCTTGCTCCTCCAAATTATTCTGATTGATATAGACCTCAATCCATGCTAATTATGCAGAGCTTCTCTTATAAAGTGCAGCTTCCATGGCAACAGCATCGGGCAAACAGGTGCGTGGAAAGCTGTGATATATTAAACGACGGCTACCCTCTGCCTCTGCAATGTAGACTGCCATTCGCAGGGTTTATTTATAGCAGGTAGTAATTAATCCATGTGAATCTCATTTCATTGAGAAGGAAAAAAATAAAAAGTGCACAGAATTATTAGCAAGAGTCCTAATTATCCTCATACCATGGATTCTGGAAGTTTTGTCACCATCAGATAATGCAAACATGGAATTGTTGAATTACCATTTGTGTGGAGATGTCAATATTAGAAATGCTACGCCATCGCCTGACAAACACCTCGCATTCTCCCCCCTGCAGTGCTGGAACTTGCATTAATATTGCCATAGTGGAGGGTGAAGAAACAAAATATAGACATTGCTCTGTCAAAAAAAGACATGTTGGCTTTTCTTAGGGGACCATAACACTGAGGTGACTGGGAATCAAATGTATGGTACAGGCCTTCAAACCCTTTGCCAGAAATGACCAAGCAGATTTTAGCTCTCATACCAGCTCGCTCTGTGGCCTGAAGCAAATCTCTCAACCTCTCCTTCTCTGCTCTGACTCCCATAATGTCTCTTTTTTTGGGACTAAAAGTAAATTATCTGAAAACACTTCAAAAATGAAAAAATGGATATTATGTTGCAAAGTTGATTTTTTTAAAAAAGGACACGTAGTAGATTCATCTCTCTCTAGTTCAGCCTTGTGTTTCAGACCTCCTTGAGTAAGATAGGTAAGCTTTGGAAACCAAAACTACACTGGTCAGAGCTGTGTTTTGTATTGCAATGCAATATTAGTACTTGATGGATTTTTTGGATCTTGCCTATGTCTCAGTTTTCACTCCTTATTTTTCTTTCTCATGCCTATGTGAATGATCACGGTTGGCCGACAACATTCCAGATTTTAAAAAAAAACCAAAAATCAATGATAGAAAATGAACACTTGATCATCAAAATAACCTTCCAAAAGAAATCAATATATATCTTAGATGAAAGTGTACAGTTTGGAGTTCAAAGTTGAGAAGGTGAAGAAAAGATCCCCAGTTGCTGTTACAGACACCATTAGGAATATTTTTACAGAAAAATCTTTCAGTCATTTCAGTTGTTATTACTGCAAAACCCACATATTTTTCCACTGCTCTGGGGTTTTTTCCTAAAAAGCAACTGGGAAAGTTAAATGACCAGCAGACATGGCTCAGATCATTTACAGACCATACAGCCTGAGCTACTCCTCAAGTCTCAGGGTATTCTCTAACCATCAGATAAACAGGGTTACAGATGTCAGCAGTTAACAGGTGGAAGGCACTGAGAATGCTTTCCTCAGCCCTCCAGTCCTAAGTGAAAACTTAGGGAGTATAACAGCCTGGAAGTGTCTGGGCCTGGTGAGCATTCCCCTTCAAAAGACAAGGTGCAAAAAGCTGATAGCCCAGAGGCAGTGACCAAACATCCCTTGCAGCAAGACTTGCCAGTCCTATGGAGGGTTTGCCACAACAGCACAGCATTGCCAGGGCCATGGGGTCTGAATTTATCATAGTTTAGAGGACTTTTTCCTGACTTGGATGGAGTTGCTGCCTACCATCCTTTGAAGTTAAGCCCCTCTGTTGTTGGAGACATTGCATATCATTTCAGGAATCATGCAAAGGGATCTAAGTCAAGATTTGACTTGACCTATAGTCCAAGGCAACATCTTGTTCTTGCTTTATCAGATTCAGGTTAGAGCGACAGGGCCAGCAGCTAAACTTGTAATTCTAAGAGAAAGCAAAAATCATGATGGGGTAGCAATTATTAATTTCCTGAACACACCCAGTTACATCAGAGTATGAAAAATGAAAGCTGCATAGGTATGCACCTAACCTGCTGGGAAATCCTCCCATGATAAAATTCTTCCCAGGAATATAAATATTTCACAGAAATGGGTTGCACATGTTTTGAAACCCCATATAAATCAGCCTGCTCTGATTCAGGCCTAGTTCTGGGTACAAGCACTCCATGCTGCACCCTTGCAGAAGGCCCGACAAAGCTTCATTAGGAGGTGATGTTGGTAAGTAGAGGGCAGTAGACAGGATATAAATTTGGCTTTTGAGATGCTTAATTGCCTTTTCCTGACTCTCATGCTAATTACTATGTATTAGACTATTCTCTCGCTTTTGTATAGAATGCACACAAATGTATGCATTCATTGAAATTCATTAGCCATGTATCCATTTTAATCTAAAAAGCATGAACTCAGAAAAATGCAGGTGAATTAATTATTCTTGCAAGCCAGCATAATTTTTGCAGCAAGGTGTGCTTGTTATGGCTTTCCAGCTGCTCAGGGATCTCTGCATCAGTCTTAACAGATACCACACCACAAGACCAGGAACAGCTGGAGAATAGGACACAGCAGCCACAGCTGCTGTTTACACCCAGGGTGGATCAGGGAACTCAGAGCAAGCTGTAGATACCATTTATACATGACTTGCGTCAGTTAAATTTCTGCTAAAATGGAAAAGGGCTGCTGGAGACTCCAAGCAGGCTTCAGCCCTATTTTACTATTTGAGCAGGAGAGAGAAGGTTAAGCATCTCACCAGCCTCTCAGATCTTCTGGTTGTGCAAAAGCCCAGTTCAGACCAATTTTTTTAAGTGTTCTCTGCCTCAAGAGTCTAACCCAGGTCCTAGGTCTGAACTCCCCCTGCTTTCCCAAACCTTTTATTTTCCAGGGATCTGTGGCAGGACACAGAAGAGAGCTTAGCATTGAAAGCCTATGCCTACTGGATGTTAACATGCAATATCTTAAGTTTTATCTGTTTCAGCCATTTCCCTTGACTCATCCTACAAAACTGCCTCTTCTACCAGCAAGGGAATCAATAGCTTCCAGCAAGGAGAAGGAGAGGCTACTGACAGCTTCTGAAGAGTACGCCAGCACATGCTTGCTCCTTGAAATGAGCTGCATGGAGATCTGAGGTATCCAAAAGTACACTTTTTGATAATATTTCCATGGTGCTCCCTTTTTTTATGCCTATTACACTTCATGGTTCAGTCTGGTTTCCTGCAGCCTCTCCCAGCAGGACCCATCTCTTACAATGTGTTTGTATAGATCAACCCCAGTACAAGTTATAGTTAATCAAAATGTATACTTCAGCCCTGATGGAGCTATGGTGATCTGAGGACATAAGAAAGACAAAGTTTGGGTGGAAAGAGAAAAAACTTTTTTCATAAGTTTTCTTTTCCTAAGACTGAGAAACTAGGAGAGATGGAAAATGCAGACAATTCCTTGTATGCCCAGGAGCTTGCCTACTTTTTCCATCCCATCCTGCCAGTTAGTTTAATAAAAGATTGTACTTGCTTTGCCTAATAATTATGTCTGAAGTCAAGAAGAGAGTTAAGGTCTCAGTTAAACTCTATTTGAGAAGGATTTTAAATTAAAGTATGCAAACTTAGCACACTTTACTGTGAGAGATCCCTTGTGTACTTAAAAGAGTGTGGACTGCATGGGTGACCGCTAGAAATCATTTAGAAATAGCTACTGGATTTTTTTCTTCTCCTGGCAAAGCTGGAAATATTAAAAAGCCATGGATGGCTTCTACATCGTCATCTTTTCACATCAAGCAAATCAAGCTCTCTGCTTTGAATGCCTTTCCAAGGTCTCTACTCCAAGGAAACATCAAGTTGTTGGAGACTATAATGACCCCTTACAGCAAATTCACATTCTGCTCATGATTTATATGTTGCCCTTTTGTAGGTCCTGTCATGTTTCTGTATCAGAGGACAACAATAAAACTCTCTTTTCCACTTATGCTGATTCCAAAGGTCTGACTGCTCTTAGAAACACTCTCACACAAATAATGCTGGATCAAAAATTGCCACAGACTGATTGACACTGAGTGACAGAAAAATAGGTAGTAAAGAAAAAAATTGAACCACTCCAATAATCCACCATCTAGGTGCCAGTGTATGGCTGTAAAATAATCAGCTAGAATAGAGTTCAAACTCAACACTTAGATCTCCCAGTCTGTAGAAAATTTGTTGTAACCGTCCAGCAAACCTCTGGAGAGGTGAGGGAGAATTAGGAGTTTTATCAGTGCTATTAACATAACACGAGAAACTGTGTTTATGAAAAAAATCAGGGTCTACCTGTATGATTGTCTATACAATTAATTGTCTGTTTTATTTCATGCTAACTTCATCATTCAGTCAAGCCTCCAAAGTTTCTCTCCACCTCCCCCAGTACATTTAGAAGAAAACTTCATTTGATTTCTGTCCTTCCCCCAGTCTCAGCAGGAAACTTCTCCTTTGTTCAGTGAACACACACTTTGCTTTGGTAGTTCCCACTTCATGGCCTTTGTCAAAACTATCATCTTTTTGTCTGCAAAAAAACCTACCGGGATGTATCTGGGGCCAGGCACTACTGACACTTAGGTGACCATGGAGGTTGTTATCAAACAAGACCAGTCTGTTGACCCCCAAATTAGATCTGGTACCACAGCAGTGTTCTGCTAGAGCTTCAAAGCAGACAGCAACACAGAAAAACCTTTGATGAGGGGGACAGAGGTATCACCAAACACAGACTCTGAATATATGCAGAGACAGCAGGAAAGTCACCTGTCTCAAATGCTTTATAGGTTTACAGGCTTATGTTCTGATCAGCCTTATCATGCCTTCCAGATCACTGCAAGGCATAGCTGGCTGTTGTTCCAGAGGTCCTGAGGTCTGGAGGCAGCTCTTGTTGAAAGGGATCCTCCTGCTCATCAGGAGGATCTTTGCCCCACTTGGAAATTCTTATCCAAATAGTATCTATGTGCCATGTACCCTGAACCACCTAGTCCACGCTAGTTCAGACAAAGCGAGAGGAGTGAAAATATGACTAATTCAAATTTCAGTACAGTATTTGCAACCATTTGGGCCTGCTGGTCTTAGGTATCAAGCCTAAAAGAAACAACTAACAGAAAAACTAGGCACACAAATATCTCAGGAGCTATAATTATCAAAACGTGAAAGACTAAATATCCTGAAAATTTATGAAGCGAGAGACTGTATTTACCTTCTTCTTTTTATGTTTACATACCATATACTTCAAGAGAAGAGCTGAGAATTCTTGTGTGATTTAGGCCCATCATGTTAATGATAAGTGGTCTGTCAAAGATTTTAAAATGCTTAAGAAACAACATCAACAGCAGGGCACTAAGCTTAGTTCTGCAAAGCTGAGAAAACAAGGTCTAATAAAAAGGAACTGGTTTACTCCATAAAAGCAGTCAGTCCCCAGTCCCCAGAGCTCCCACTTGGGCTCAGCACTGTGTGTGAAAGGGAGAGGCAACAGCCTCCGATCAAAACATTTTGAGTTTTTCAAGTACTTTCTGTATCAATTGCCAGAAAACATAGGGGTAACCTTCTTCTGACTATTTAAACAAATTTATCAAAGAGGAGGTTTCTTTAAATACGTACATAATTTCAAATGCATTCATACTCCAGCTTTAGCTCTCTTTCATTCTATATTTCTGATAAAACCTCTATTAGTCTGGAATTTCAGCAGTATAGTGAAGGCAAAAACACTATAGCAATATTATAATAATTCCTCAAAAAAGAATCATAAAGCTAAGGAAATTCCAATTTAAGTTTAAATTGAAAATAAATTCAAGCAAAATATGATTGCATGGAAATTTTTTATTAAGTCACAAAATACAATTTCTTCCTCTTTGAAAGGTGTAATGATACCATTCAGAGTTCTGTATATTTAAAGTCCCACTAATTTTCAAAACACCTGACATGTGAAGGGGTTGTTTTGTTGTGGAAGACTTAATATGAGATGAGAAATGCTGCCTTTTTTTTTAATTCCTTATGCAACTAGTCAAACCTAAAGATTCAGATACTTCCCAGCTGTCTATTTCCAGGATTTTTTTACAGTTTGGGTCTGTTTCACCTTTGACCACTTCTGTATTTTCTGCATTTTGAGTTCTTTGTTCTGGATGTTACAGTCTCCTAAAAGCATTTATTGTCATTCAGCACCAGCATTAACTGCTAGTTTACTGCTTTTATAAAATAAGGTTTTTTGTACAGTGCTTTCCTCACCAGAAGAGCATGAGAAGACACCTTTGCACGCAGGGGCAGCAGGCAAATTCCAGCCATCCCTTCACACAGGACAGAGAGCATCAGTCCCAGCAGCGCCCAAACCAATCCACCCAAGCCCAGCAGAGGCAGCTCCTCATGCCCCTGCCACAGCAACGATTGATGAATTTTGTCTTCAAAGGAAATAGGAGCAATGTACAACATCAAGCTCACATTAAAATACAAGTGAGTGTGGATCCCTTGCTTTTGTGTTACATCTATTTTGCCAGCATCACCCAGCCATGCAGATGAGAGCCTGCAGAGAGTGCACAGAATTGCTGGGATCACTTGAGGTAAAAGCCTTTGGCTGCTGTGGGGCACTGACTATACATGGTGACCCACTTTTCATTCATTTTAGCTCATGAGCCACTTGATTTATTCCTGCACTCCATGGAAACCCAGTTCTACACTCAGCCAGCATTTTGGGGAGGATCTCTTGCACCTATCATATGCAACAAGCAGTAGTTGAAAACTCAACCTTAACAGCAGTCACGACTGGCTGCTGCCTCGCTTCACTGCAGAGAAAATCCATCCAAGTGCCTTTCAAATCCAAACTTCTCTAGCTTGCATCCATTACCTGTTCCCCCTCAGTTTTGAGCTTACCCAAAATAGTTCCCCTTGCCCACAGGACATTAATTTTTCACTTTATCCTGTTCAGTTGGATATATTATACATGTTAGTGCTGATGCTTAGTCTCGTCTGTCACCACTCATCTCCCCCTCCCTATTTTTTTTAGGTCATGGTCATGTTGTCAGCATTAGGGAAAGGAAATATTTTGGATATGGAATAAATTCATACACTGGCCTGTGCTAACATGCACCTTGTCAAGACAAAACTACCAGAACTGCTCTTCTGGGGGTAAAGCAGGTTCCTTAATCCCCATTCTTTCATCAGTTTTCCTTAGCGTACGCTCCTGCAGGGAGCAGTTCCAAGCTAACACAGGAGAATAGCTGGCTCAAATACTGCCTTCAATTCCTTGGAATTTCACTTGTTGAGAAATAAATAAAACCTGAAATAACCAACAGGGGGAAACCTTTCTTACTTGTCCTACTCTATTTTTGGGACCTGTGTTTGAATAGACCAGAATTGTACATACAAGTTCTTTTCAGAAGTGTTTAGATTTCCATTAAATCTCCTTAGAAGCTTTTCCAAATAAATCTTCCATAGAGAATGAACTTGGAGAACAAGCATTTCCATTTCCTTCCTCACCTCATTAATTAATGTGGGACTAATGGCTGACTCCCACATACAGATCTGCTGCTGAGCCAGTTTCTCCAGGCTGCTCTGCATATCGAGGCTACTGTCACACATTACCAAATGCTTTCCACTTGTCTAGATTTTTTTCTAATCACTGACAGAGGGGGGGAGAGTATCCTAAATTGACCTTTTCCCTAATTTGACAGTCACTCACTTAAGTAGCCAACCCCTCCACAGCCCAAGAAGACTTTTTACATAGAGTAGTAAAAAAATAGCTCACGTCCTCATCCCTCAGCATACAAAATATTCTCCCTGAACTGAGACCTTGAATCAACTTTTATTACAACCTATCTCAATCTTAAAGCAACTCTAGTACCCTCAAACAGGAATATTCTCTAGAGGAGAGCAGATTTCTTAAAAGTTTTCCTTAACTGCCTTTGTTTCAGGTACCTTGTTTATCTAGGCGCTGGATACTTTCTAAATAGTATCTTTCTTCCCTAAAAATATTCCTCATCCTCTTCCTTGTCTTATGTTTCCTTCTTTTCATGTTCTCAGATGTGTAGCAGGCAAAAAAATTAAGAGTCAGTAGCAAGTTTTCCTAAAAAGGCAGCTTTGGTTTTCCCAGAATTGTTTCTAACTTCAAAACGTGAACATTTTTGTTGTACCATTCAATTTTCTCCAATAGTCAGGGAAAACTCCTAGAGGTGTGGGAGTCAGGTTGGAGTCTCTGTCCTGACTCTAGGGGGGTTAATCCACTTCTTTCACTGTCCCCAGCCACACCCTGCCACAGTGCCTGATCATCCTTGTTCAGTCAAACCCACTAAGGGTGTACACCAGTCACCCTGCAGACAGCTATCCCTTTTCTCTCTCAATTGATTTCCATCAGTTTATTCCATATCCAAAATATTCTGCATCAATAGGGATGGTTTCACCAGGAGGGAAAATCCCATGCTCGCTCATATCATGTTCCACACAGAAATGTTTGGAGCAATGATGTCAAACCAGTTTGGGTTCTTCTTTGCAGGATACTTAGCGTTCTTTAAAGGAGTTAAAATCATTTAGTTCATGTCACAATGTAAGTGGAACATTTTAGATGGAAACAATCCATATTCATAAGCATAATCTCATATTCCCAATAAGGGAAATTAACAGTTTAGGCTATTGTTCCCTCTCACACTATAATGAAGAGTTTTACACCAGCAATGGACTGTCTGGAACAATACACAACCTCAGAGGATGTCTGTTTGCAGAGTTTACATAGTTTGGGGGACTGAAATTTCAGTAACAGTGAGAAAGCCTCTATCTTTGCAGATACTTGATTTGAACCATGATTTTGAAATGGATACTTACTGTTTTACTAGAGTCAAGTGGACCTAAAAGAATCTATTCAGTTAATATTGAAATGAAATAAGCCCATTAACAAGCCCATTTTCTATAAAGTTCAGAACTGGAAAAAGATTCAGTTTATGTTGCATAAATCTCCAGCTAGAAATTAAAATATCTGGACTTGGTTTAATTACATCTTAATGTGATCCCCAACAGGACTCAGTAACCTATAGGGTTTAATAACCTCAGCTCATTTAATGTCCTTTCATTACATTAGTGTGACAATCCAAGAGCTAGGTTTAAGAACTTAAAACTATGTGCTTCCTCCTGGGTTTTCCCATATGTTCACCATCTTTAGCTCAGGCTCCCAGGATACTCATGCCAAGTCCTATAATATGCTCCTAACAGAACAGGAAAATCTTACACCCTAATTCATATATCTAGTCTTTGTAGTGGAGGGGGGAAATTAATTGAATACTACAAAGCAATACTCTGGGTATCTATAAGGACTCAGCCTTATCTCTGGAAGAAAAGCTGATCAGAGCTCCTCATCTGGCTTCAGCAATAGGTCAGAAAATGTGATAAGGCCCGCACCTGAGGCTGTGAGTTGTTTTGTGATATGAATAGCTGTTTAAATACAGACCAGTTCCAAATCTGGCACTAAATAATCATGCAATAGAAAGACTTTCTGCCAGAAGAATCACAGAATAAACTAGACTGGAAAAGGCCTTCAGAGATCACATAACCCAACTCCTGCACTTACAGCAAAAGGCCCATTTGGCCAAAAACTGGGACAGCACACCTCCACCCCCTTCCTATAGGTTATGTAAACTGAAAAGTTTTAATTTTCACATGTCACTTTTAGTACAAGTAAAGCATTTAAAAACACATGGGAACTCCACGCTCATAACAATGAACTCTGATGTCTGGGCTTGCCGAAGAGCTCAGCCCTTTGGAAGGGAAGAGCTTGAGTCTCGTAAGAGAAGGCACCCTGCTGTAGGAACCACTCTCCACTGACACAACAGGTGGGATGCACATCACCTAACTTCAGTGCCTACAGGGCTGATGACTGTAACAGTCACCTACTATCCTTATAAAATCAGTGGAAAGAAATAAGCCTCTCAAGCATGGTTTATCTGACCTATTTAAATGCTGCTTTAGGAAACCAGGAATTACACTCCAGGATCTGTTGACTGTCCTGATTTGATCTCCCCTGACTGTAAAGGAAACTCAGTTGTAGGCAGATGAATCCTAGCCTGTAACTGCTTTTAGTCACTGCAGACTTTTTAAGCTAGAAATAATGTGCATATGTGAACAAAGCAAGGCCAGATTGTACCTTTCAAAGCAAGTACTACCAAAGGGAGCCTGGAAAGGAATGGGAATAGCTAGAGAATTTTTCTACAGAGAAAAAAAAAAATATATATATAGCCCTGTCCAAAAGACTATCTAGAGAAGCCAACATTTTTCAGAGATTCTTCCAAGTGCAACTTCTACGTCATCAAGCATCTTCCCCCTCCAGCAATAAGCACAAATACAGACTGGGATTACACTAGCTCTGCCATCCTTGGGAATTAACTAAGTTCCCTTTGGTTTTGCCCTAACCAATACTTTCAGGAAAAATGCAGCAACATGTGGGCCTTAATTGTTTTGCTATAACGTTTTGAAAGTAAACTGAATTCTTATGGGCCAGAAATAGTGTGGCTGGTAGGGCCCCTTCTCCATGAATTAATATGACCCAATACAAGGCTGTAAGTACCAGTGTGGCCGTGTTCACTCAGAGGTGTAGCCACCTTCATGACCCACTATGGAAGAACCATGATATAATTTTTAAACTGTACTAAACCATGAACTGTTAGGAAAAAAAAGCCCAAGTTTCTTTTGATTCCCACCTACTAAACACTGAAAACCAATGCTAAATTAGTGAAACAACCCAGAAGTTAATGAAATGCACCAAGTGCTAACATACAGCTATTGTCAGGTGATGGTGGCTTTTTTCCCTGATTTTTTAACTGTACCTGTAACAATAACCATAAGGAAAAGGACCTTTTCAAAGTTCAAGGCCTGAAGAAACATTAGAATTAACAAACTTCTCCACTGGGAAGTCAGAAAGGCATGCAAAATTTTTTTTCTTGTTGGAAACCTCAATGGTAAGAGGCTGTTGACTCAGAACAGCACAGAGAGTATTCCCTAAGCAAAAGCTTCTGACATACAGGAGCTGTTGTTATGCCTGGTAAGGCTGTGAACAAAGGAAACTGTTAATCCCAGGAATTATCGACATACAAAATGCTTATACCTAACTACATAACACAGCTATTAGTGCAATGCTCTGTTTAGAACTACAAAGACAAGGTTACCAAAAAAGTCTAGTGCTGGACAGGCCCCAGACTTTAAGAATAAAGTTCTTAAAGTAATAAAGAATAAACTGGGATTTTACAACTCCTTCCTTACTCTAATAAAATGAAAGTGAAAAACCCCAAGTTTGGACACCTCAGATCTGGCATAGGTTTAATTAAGACTGGAATTTAACATCTCAGACATATGCTTAATTTAACAAAATCATAGGTGAAACACACATAGCTGTGAATCTACCAAAAGAAGTTTCTACTTGAAACTACTTTTTCCCATACCATAAGCAAAAAAGACAAACTTCTGATCATGGAAAGCCCCAGAAGAGAAACAAACATTTTTGGATGCTATACGTTTATGTATATAAACCTGCTGAATTATTACCATATCTTCTAAGAAAGGAATTCCTCAGCTGTGCAAAAGTGAACTACTACTTGGGCTAACAAATGAACATTTATACATGCAGCAATAACATCTGATTTATGTCGTTGTCAAGTTCTCTTTAAGTCAGGAGAATCTGATAACCTCATCAGATCTTGCTGCTGTGACAACAATCCTTATACACTAGCACAACTACCAGCTGCTAGTGGGGAAAAAGGTAGACACACCATTCCTTAACGATGCAGTTTATATATTCCCTACCAAATCTGATTTCAAGTAGTCTAAAGTTTAAAGAGGAGCTGTTTTGTGTTTCAATTAAGAAACAATTTGAGTCAAACAATCAATACACTTGCTCCTGAGGAATTACATTCTTAGCACATACTTTTTAATGTATCCACAAATTGCATTTTTGCTCTGTGCTAAGCTGTTGTGTGCACATAGTGGGTAGCTATGTGCCCATGCCCTTGTGGGAAATCACAAACAACATCTCTAACAAGTTTGGGAGCACTGCACATTGGCAAAGGTCCCTACAAAACATCTTGATGTTTATATGCCAGTATGACAACTCATTACACCTCACAGTTTTTCATCCTGATTTCTTTTCCTCTCCTCTTTACCCATACTCAGGGCATAATAGTCCTTACATTATTGTTTTGAAGTAGATAGTAAATGAATCCGTTTAAGATTCCCTACAGGTTCTTTTTTTTGTACCCGAGTCCTTAAAAGCAGTAAATACCCTCTTCAACCTCCCTAAAAGCGCAAAACGTTACAAGGGTGAGAACAGGGATAACTTTTAAGGATGACAAGACACATCTTTTACTTAGGCATCAAATACTTTATGACATAATTTACATTTAGTCCCCTCTCTTTAATGGCTCTGTGAGTAAACAAAGAGAAGACAAATACAATTTAAAAGTTACATCAGCCTTCAGAAAGCCAGTCTAAAAAATTTTTGTTAATTTCTATAACCTACGTAAGGGTACTTAAAATGCGAGAAGCATATGACTCTAGACGTAAGTATACAATGGCTTAATTCAACACAAAGCATACCATATAGTTGTCATTATTGAAGTTGTAAGAGCAATTAACCTTATAGAACAATGACATTTTAAGTGTCTATAAACTGGTAATAAAGCTGTTTTGACATCAAGGGCCCATATAGGACTTCAGTAAAATTTTATTTTCTGGAGGTACTCTATGTTTAACCACACTGCATTTCTGGAGATAGGAGCAAAAGTTAAACTAGAGAACTTAATTTGCTTTTAAAATGACCAAGAAATAAAGTCAAAGTTTTCATTAAAAATAATTATGCTTCTGAAATTGTGGTCTTTGATATCTGTTGTTCACCTTGCTCCTACTATGGTAAACTCTCTTATAATAATTTTTGTTGGTATTCTTAACACATGAAGAACAGAAATCACAAGTCTTCTATTTTAGTATGATATGCAGGCATACAATACTTCCTTTATTAATATTCTCAACATCTGTGATGTTTTTAATAGTAAAAGACCAGGTTACCCTTATCTGTAACTGCAGCTAATAATCACATATGACTACAGCTGATGTGCTGAGGAGCCACCAGCCTCAGGTGTCTTTCCCACTCAGTTGTGTTTCTTTCCTGTAAGGATCTTTACAAACATTTCAATCTTTCATTCCCAAATGAATTCCTCTTAATCAAATGTTGGCAGGTCCAGGCAAAGTTTCTGTGGTTCCCATCTCCACCTCAAAACCATTTGGCTCCTCCTTATACAGACTCAACAGGCTGGTGCAAGGAACAAGGCCACAGCACCTATACAGAGCAGACTCCTTCTCAGTTGTCCATCAACCAGACACTCCAAGTGTCTTGTCCTTCCAACAGCTAGGTGCTCTGTGGGACTTGCCAGGATGCACAGACTTCATTAAAACATACAAAGTCTGTTCAAAAGTGAGGAAACCTGTGCCTTTCAAATTTACCAACAACTCAGAATAGTTTTGCATGTTCTAAGCATTAAGGATTTGTATTTTTCATTTCCTTGTGACCTTCTTATCTTGTACTTTTACTAGGACACTTTGAACTATCATCAACAAAATGAGATAAGAGGCTTATGGCATTACTGGTACCTAGGGTCTCCTTCTCAGGTGACAGGGCATTTTGCTGAAGTTAGTTAAATTAGACCCTGAAAAGGCACTTAGGAGGACATATCCTGTTAAATCTATGCAGATTCACAAACCTTTTTTACCTGAGAGGACCCTGAGGCTAAAATGGGAGTTTACACAATTTTCCTTTTGATTCTTCCTATACCTCATTACAGAGAAATGAGCAGGGCATTGATGAAGAGCTGTGCTGCTTTTGAGTGATGACTTCAGGGATCCTGGTCTCTCTCCACTCCCTCTCTTCATAGCAGCATTGTCAAGTTTAATTTAATCCGCTTTAAAACTATAAGAACAACTCTTTCTTTTAGTAAAGCATATAAAGGGTGTCCCTTTCAAGGACCACACAAAGTTTACAGTTCAATCATGGTTCAATCTTCAATGGGAGATCAAAAGATATGTGCTGAAAATTAACCAGAACAAACCTTTTCATTATAAGTGGCCACATACAATTAGAAGTGGTTTTGGAAATAAATTATTGACTTGCCTGGAAAAACATATACAACAAGTTATTATTCCTGTTTGGTCAAATAATAAAGCCTATTAAGTATATTTATCCCAATTCCACATGAATTTCCACTTCCCTAAATAAATTTTTATGCATTACAGTAACACTAATCAGAGCTGTTCCGCGGTCAACAATATTAAGTTGTTCGACAATAATAAGCTGGAAAGCACAAAGAGCATTTTCCCTGCATCAGTTGCATTTGAAGAACTGTATTTTTCTGGCTGTGAAGGCTGAATCTCTTTAGATAGTTCAGAGAGATAATACACTGTGTTCTACTGTCATCAACATTTGGTAAACAGGGGAGAAAAGAAAACGGAATTAAGAGAAAGAACCCACTCTTTCGCAATATAGCTGTTTAAGTCACTCATAACAAATAGTCCAGCACAGAACATGGAAACTCTAATTTCATGTTACTTATCCATGTGATACTTTCAAGACAGGCAGACCTGCTGTGGACATTGTATAGCCTAACGAACTTTTGCTTTGATGCAACTTTACTTTGTGACTGCCTTTATCCTGCACCGGGGCTTCTCAGATAAACAAGACTGACACCAGCTGAGCAAACACCTGCATGCACACAAAGAAAGGCAGTCCTGATCCAGAGAGAAAGTTTCAAGAATTTGGCCACTAAATTTGCAACTCGCAGTTAGAGTCCAGCACTGAAATTTCCTGTGTAGGGTAAACAGTTGCCCTGAGGGAAACACACCAAGGACAGATGGGATATCTACCATCAGTCAACAGCAACCTCTTAAAAGGGGGATAAAAATGATAATGCTTAAAATGTAAGTATCTCCTTAAAGTATTAAGTATCTAAGCAATTAACAGCCTAAAATGCCTTTGAAATTTCCACTTTCCCTCATCCACGGTTATATGGACAACAAACCCACTCTTCCCTGAAGATGGTGGAGATCCATGCAAGTAATGAAATAATACCTTCAATTTGCACAGGAAGTGGTAAGTTTAAATTCATTGACCTTAGCTTACCAACACCCACAACCACTTTTCCCATTTTCCATAATGTTTTTTAATAAAGTCTGGGAGGAATCTTTAGGACTACCTGAGGGTAAGTGTGTAGTGCAGGTCATTCTGTTATCACTGGTGCCAAAAAAAAACCAGCTTATCACCCACTATGCCTTGTAAAATATTCTTCAAATTCAGTTTGTGGCATTTCAGAGTATTTCACATTCTTCACCCAACAGATGTTCTAGTTCAAGTTCTTTTTGATTCAAGTTTAATTAGCATCCTACTCCAGGAAAATTGCCCTTTATAAATGCTGGTATGCCCACAGGCCACATACTTCTCTACCTTCTTTTTTGAGAAGGAAAGGAGAAAAACCATTTTTGTGACATTCCAAAGAAAAAGAAACATATGC
The DNA here is from genome assembly GCA_013397895.1 of Origma solitaria. Taxonomy (NCBI): domain Eukaryota; kingdom Metazoa; phylum Chordata; class Aves; order Passeriformes; family Acanthizidae; genus Origma; species Origma solitaria. Next base: position 276,714 of record VZRL01002376.1, read on the forward strand.
ACATGAAAAAGCACACAATGAACCATAAAACACAAAAGGACTTCACATTTGACAATGCAACCACAACTGCACATTCAGGTCTGTGTTTTCAGTGGTTGCTAATAGCTGCTCTTCTGCTTAATCTAAGTTTGTACTAGTCATCTACAAGTCTGTGTAGTGTCATTTTGATTTGGAAAACATGTTAAGATTGTTTAGTTGCACAATAAAATTATATCTGATACACCACTATTTTCAAAGGAAAACCAATTGTACCCTGATGGCACAGTTGATCTTTGAAGTTATTTACCAGGAAAAGAAAATGTCTTGCCTTGTTATCAAGTAAAAGCTGTTCTAATTCTTCTTCATTATCCTTATCCTCGAGGTTTTATAGCAACCTGAAGTACTAAACAAACATCTGCATGCAATTCTCCTGTATTCTTCTGTGATCCTTTGCTGCTTACTATCTGCAGAGTTAGCCACAGTGCACTTCATCTACTTTGCCCCCGTGCTAGTGATTACATGGAAGTTAAGGACTCATCTTTCTAATAACTTGGGATTTAAAGGCCACTTGAGGTTTGAGTTTTATTTACAGCAACTGCCTGTCCTTTACTAACTGATCATCTAATACAAGTGTCATGTAAGGTACTATCCAGAGCTATGACTGTGTTTTGAAGAGATTACCTAATAAGTGGGCTTTGCTTAGGACATTTATTTCCCTACTACCTGACAGCAAGTTTGATTTGAAGATAATGCAGTAGGAAAAGCTTTAATCAGAAAAGCAAAGTATAAAAGCACATCTGGGCCTTTTCATTTTATTTTCACAATGGATGTACCTCTATTAACACCTGTATTTCATCACCTTCTGGAACCAAACAAGTGTGAGCACCAAGGCAGATCAGATTTTATCAATTGTAAACTAGGCAAAGATACACAGAGCATACTCTTGTTCAAAAGCAAACAAACAAGCAAAGGGCAAAGACCACAGATTTCAAAAACAAAGTTGATGTGATCCTATGTGTCCTCTTTATGAACTCTGTGTAGTAGTGGGTGTGCTTGTGTGCGCTTTCTGGAGCTAGGGATGCGTCAGTCAGAAGAAGGTCACAGGCTGACAGCCACACGGCATGGAAAGCACACAGCCCAAACGCCAGGACTGGGACTCTTCCTCAGGCATAAATGGCCCATCAATCTCAGCGCTAGCAACCACCGGGGTCCTATCAAAATGAAATTATCCAGCATAGGCACAGCCTGGAAAACAAGCCAGGTATTTACATCTGTGTTCAGAACAGCAGCCAGAAATGTCTTTCTATATAAAGATTGCATTACCTGACTTTCAAATGTCATAGCTCTCCTTTTCTGATGAAAACCTGAGCTAATAAAATCTCCATTCCTGTTTGTTCTTCAACAAAGATTTCATTTCATTAGTTGACCAAGGCTCTTGATGTTAAATATTAATTAAGTCTTCCATTCTTTATCTACCTGTTGCATCAGAGTTTTCAACAGATCTTCCTCAGGGCCTCACAAAGGCCAGAATCCACCTCTGAACAGAAGCCATACATCTTATGAAAAGGGAGATGTTATTCTTTGTACATGCCATGTCTGAACTGCATCCTCTGGGAATGGTCACAAGGTTAACCTGTTCCCTTCAGTCACAATCTTATTAATAACACAAAACAGGAGAAGGCTGAAATGTGTTGCAATATTCTGTCAGCTTCTGCTTCACAGGAAGTAAAGGGCTGCATTCAATCAATATGAATTCTTACTGAATAGTCAAATGAACTAAGACCTGCCCTCAGAAGTCAGGAGGTCTCCACTCATCCAAAATCTGTGCCTTCCCCTTCCTCACTATCAAGCATCAGTGAGCTTTTTTCTCTCAGGTCTGTAAGTCACTCTTATGCTATTACCCACACCACCTTGAAGCCTCTTTTTACACCTGGTAAAGAAGCAGACTCTTATAGGTCACCTTGAACTCTTCTTCTCTAGTCTTGATTAAAGCAAGTGGGTGCCCCCTGCCTGTAAAACATTTTCAGACTCAAGGCTTCTACCTCTTTTCCTATTTAAGAGATGCTGATGCACACACTTTTGTACTCCTATTTCCTACACTCCCCAGCAATCCCAGCTCTCCTGTTTAACTCTGCATGGAGCACAGCAGGTAGCACTCCAGCACTCAGTTGTGCGGGGTGGCACTGAGCTGTTTCTCAATATACAATCTACTTCTTAGCTAACTGAGTTCTGCTGTTCAGTATAGATTCCACACCTAACCCACATGCTCTGGGAAAAGGCACAAAGCTGTAGGCACAATTTTACTGTGAAACAGGAAAATAGAGCCTTGCTTGTCATCTTGCATGGAGTTTCCACCCCCAGGAGAAACAAGCATGTGACTAATCTAAGGCTTTTCAAACTCTTGCTGAAAGGCAGGAAGCTGCTTGATTCAAAACGTGGACAACCTCAGCTGTCGAGTGCATAAAGAGGGAGGTCTGGTAATGCAGCTTTTCTACCAGCAAACAGAGCCACTTTAAGGGAACTACTCCTAGTCTTCACGCCCAGAGCATACTGCTAAGCATATAAAATTGTGCATTTATTTGAATGCAGATTCCAGGCTTCTGCTTTAAGTATTTCTAGATTAGGTATAAACTACTGCTGACCAACATTTTTCAGTGCTTGTCTCCTGATTTGCTCCATTGGAGATACAAGTCTTTCAACATGGCAGCTGAGCTCTTTCAGTTCCAGGTATAGGCTTGGATATGTTTGGCTGGGAGAGGCTCTAAATAATTCCCAGATACCAGCTAAGATAATAGGTCCTCAAAACAAAGGTTTGTGTTTGTGTCCCCATGGTTGCCTGTTGTCTGACCTGAGACCACCAGATTGCTTTAGTACCGTAAGTATTTTATAGCTGAAGTGGCATGATACTAGCTTTACATCCCTCCACAAAGGTTTCAACAATTCCACAAAGCAGAAATGCAAAGCAATTTATTCTGTATTCATCAGAGATCAGTGCCTTGGGATAGGCACTAGGAGTATTGTTAGGAGAAGGATGGACATGAAATGGCACGACAGAAGAAGATTGCTTGACAATGCATCAAGATAAATCTACTCTTTACACCAGGCTTGTGTGTTGTGTGCCTTTGAGGCATAACATTTCCAGAAGAGATTTATCAGGAAAGCACACTCTATGGCTACAGATCTCATATTTCTACATAAGCTTGATCTTAAATATTGCTTTAACTAGTGTTAGAAGTCCTTTTTTGATCTTAAATTCATGGTTAGGAGTTAAAAAGTGTGAGTGAAAGGCCACTTCTGAAGAACAGAACTCAATATTAATATGAAAAGTAGTTTTCTGGCTCTTACTAAAGCACCCTTCAACATTAGAAAATAAAGCTGATAGGTTCTCTCCCTTCTTCAGAAAAGTTAGACAGAGATATCATCCAGAGTCTACAAAAAGCAGCTTCAAAAAAATCTGTTCTGCCAAATAATTGAAAAAGGTGATGCAGACTGATGGATGGGAATCAGTTAAACTGATTTCTGGGACACATTATGCATTAATAATTCTGAGACTGTGTTCATTGAAAGAAGTGTAGGAGGCAACATTAAAAACTTTTCAGGGAATAGGGAGAAAGTTAAACATTACATTTCAAAAGAACCTACAGGACGATTAGTACTAAGATCTTTTTGTAAATGCTAATTCTCAGCACTTGCATGAAGATCAAGAAAGCAGACATCTCCACAGGAACTCCTGCAAGTTATTTTTTGTTTTAGAAGACATTGCTGCTTTTCACTGCACTTAACAACAACCCTGTGGTATTGCTGAAGCTCCCTGTGCAGCCCAAAGCAAAGGTATTAGTGCCAACACTGATCATCCATTATAACATGACAAAAAAAATTAGTGCTCCTGTTTAGAAAGAGCACAGTCCCAAAAACTGAGAGAACTTCTCCACTGCAAGTGAAAACACATGCCTCAAACTAGGGGTCCAGAGAGGTGCACATTTCAATGTGAGCAAAAGGAGAGGTTTGGACATCTGAGGACTTGGCCTTGCAGATTACATCAATGCTATCTCTGTCCTCTCAAGTGGCTGGCTGGACAAATTAAGTTTAAAAAGTCAGGAAGGAAGAAAAAGCTGCCCAATCTGAAAAAGTTGAGCCTTTGCCTGTCTCAGGAACAGAGGACTCCCAGAGTGAGATGAGGTTAACCAGGTTGTTCTTCCTCAGTATCTTTGCAGAGGTAGCAATCTAGGAAAAGACTCACATATGTAAAAACACAACATTCTTTGGGGTTTTCTGCACTCAGGCAAAACCTATTTATGCTGCAGAAGTGGCTTTTATGCTTCCCCTTCAAACACAACACAAAAAGATATTTCTTTGGACTCATTTACAGAGTGACCCTGCTGATACTAACACACCAAAGGCACTGCTAGAGGTTAGAATGCAAAATGATTAAGACAGCCAGAGAGCAGTTCTATGCTGGAGAAGCAATGTTTCACTTGATAATACAAGGCTGTGCTGAAGCCTGTGAACACAGAACACGCTGTGCTGTCAATAAACCCTTAGCTTCCTTTCCTTCTCTGTTCCAGCTCAATTACAAACTGGTAGAATGGATGTTTCTAGGTAGAGCAGGCCTATACATCAGTAAGTTCAAGCAGTCAAGCTTAGGTTCAGCCATGAAAACCCTCCATGCTTTCAGTAAATTGGAACAAGCTTAAGTGAAGACAGAAGGTATCCTGCATTTTCTGTCGTTGCAATGTAGTTGAGTTACAAAGAAATCCTCAGTTAGGCGGCTGCAGGTGCCAGGCTGCTTGCAGCAGTGGACTGGTTACACCACAAAGAGACAAAAACTGATTAATTCAAAAGCATAACATGACTATGGTCTATGCATTTTAACAGAGCTGTTTTGTGTCTAACATTCAGCCTATAGCCCATAGAAGATGCATTTGCTAGGAATCTAGACATTAGGCAGCATTCTTAAGGTGAAGAGTGTGCTCTTATACGACTACATACTCACATAAAAACACAATCTGGGACAACTAAACAAGAAATTAAGAAATAACTTGTAAGCTTTATAAATAATTGAAAAGAGAATGTTCCGAAGTTTTGATGTGTCATAAAAGCTAAGCTTAAAAGGTGAAGAAATTATTTCAATTAAACAGAACAAACGTCAGCAATGAATGCCTGAGCATTTTAATGATTTCATCTGTAATACTATGGTGTATGCTGAGGGACAGAGCCAGTGGGGGTATATACATGCAAACAAGTTATTTGTGAATATAATTTGAAGTCTATAAGAAACACCCACTCAGACTGGGGAAGCGTTTCTTGAAATAAAATCTGCAAGAGCTCCAGAAATTTCTCAGATACCAAAGCAGGATTGCAGAACTATGATACATAAAGCAAAGCAGCAAATGGGTCCAAAACGAGGGAACCAGTTTGGTCCAAACAGCTAAAAAAAATCCTTTAACTTGATTCCTAATATATATAAAGGATTTTTGCATCAGATCAGTTCTACTGGCTTAAGTATTACCACTTCCCATCCTGCATAGGAGAAAAAAAATCTAAGCTTCTTTCCTGCAAAATGACACATTAGAAATGTTCCTTGTCAGCTGAAAGACATTTCCCTCTACTGAAAAATTTAAGAGGGCAAAGGAGCATACACACAACAAACACAGTGGGTAAATAGGGCTGGTACTTAAATAATTTTCCCATAAGAAAATGTGGCTGGAAAAAGAATAGATAGCAATAAGTTTTCAATTAAAAAATTTTAACTACAAAAACAAATTTAAAAAAAACAACCAAAAAACCCCCAATGTGCTAACAGAATAGATCACCCATTGTTTCACTGCTCTTAAAGCTATTTCTTATCCTACCTCTTTCAAAGAATCTGTCAACATTAATTTGTCATGTTTTAATACTGAACTTGTTGTTATATTTGGCAAATAGTAAACGCATCACATCATTGGTAATAAAACAACTAGAGATTGTACCCAGAGCACTCCAGCTCTTTGAATCCGAAGAACCCAAACTGCAAGCTATATCCTATGTATGTTATCAGTATGCTGTACTGCACACTGTTCTATTGATGGTCATCTATGATACTTTTTATATTTGGCTAATTATTTTCTCCACAGCAAAAACATGCTCACAAACTCTTGTGATTAGCAGCGCCACAGACACAGCTCACATTATGAGCTTTTACCTAAGGATGTTTCACTGTGAATTTTCCCAGCCACTTGTTCTCCTTGTACAGAGCCATCCAAGTCTTCCACAGCCCGTGTTTAGTCCTTTGATGGATTACCAGCATCCTGCTCCTTAACCCTCCATTTCACTAACAGGTCCTCTCTAAAGATCTCCATTACCTCAGTTGCATAGCTGTAGCAATTAGATTTTGTGTTTTTTGAAACCTTCAATTGTAATCTACAAATAAAGCCTTAATGAGTGCATAGCTGAGTTGTGAAAAGCCTTGCCATGGAGGGTTTAGGCCAAGATTAACAGAAAGGATGCTGTAATCACACACAGTAACCATTTAAAAGTATTAAGGATGTAATCACATCTCATGATGTGAACTGAACCAGCAGTGCCTCAGAACTGGCTTTCAGATAACTTTGTATTCTTCCCTGTACTCCTGGAGAGATTGTGAGATGGACCATGTGCCTGTCAGTTTTCAGCAAATCCTGAACACTTAAGAGCACTCAAATGGATTTTGAGGACAATCAAAATGACAAAATATTTGTAAGCTCAAAGCACTTAGGAGGAACATTTAATTGGCATTTAGCATGACTATTGAACTTTTCCCAATATTTTCCAGCATTTTTTCAAACCAAAATTAGAGTTTTCAGAACATGAAGTTGAATTCTGACTCTCTTACACCACAAAGAATGAGAATTAGACTCATTCTTCTGCGTCTAGGAAGAGTGAAGACATATTTTTATAGACCTCACTCCTCCTGTCCCCAGACACAGTCCTTTGCATGACTGCCTGCTGTTAAACTGCCTTCATAGGCTCCTGAGAAAACTCAGTTGTCTTCCCCTGCCCTTCAAACATAGCAGGAGAAATGTCTGCAAATAACAGCTTTCTATAAAATCCTTTCAGCAAGTGAGCAAACTAGGTGCCCTGCACCACCACCACCCCCTGTCATGAACGTAGAGGAAAGACTTCCTCCTAGGAGACTGTGAGGTGAAAAGTAACTCATGAAGTCCTGGAAACACATTCTCTAGGTAAGATCAGGCTTGTGAGAGGCTTCACATGGGAAAACTGGATATTCCAAAGGCTTGTAGAAGTAAGAAAACTGAACTTTGGACAGAGCAGACTACAGCGATGACAAATCACGAATGGTGGAAGCTTCTAGGAAATCAGCACAAACTGAAAGCAAGCAAAACACTGTGAAGTTATTCAGCACTTTGTAAGAAATCGCTGACAAAGAATGAGAGCTACATGGTCAAGGAATCGTTACAGATTTGGCAGGCTACAAATAAAGCTCTCCAAGAATCAAGTGATGAAAAATTCAGTCAAATCTTTGAAAAAAACTAGAAGAGGGTTTTATCACTGCATGCATAGAGGAATAAAGTCTGATACTTAAAAACAAAGAAGCCATTCAACAATAACAGACAAGTCGAAAGAATAAGGAAACCAAACCAAATAAAATACTTGGACAACAGATATGCAGCTTGCTCAGGGCTGGATTGAACACTTTTATACCTTCTATAGTCAAAAATGGCAACGTCTACTAAACAGCATGGTTACACAAGGCATGAGAGAATGTCACATTCAGCAACACAAATTCTGATTAATTGTGTCTTAAGTAGTATTAAATGAATAAAATTTGAAGTGATGAGAAAGTGAAAGGGAATGGTGTCCCATGACTTCTCAGCTTTCCACCAAATAAAGGTATTTGCAGAAGGAAGACGGAAGCTGTGTCTGGGCAATAAAATTTTCCACAGCAAGGTGAAGCACTGAAGCAGAGAAAAGCCAGTTTACTTATCATCCCAGACACTGGAATTTAGAGCAACCTGTTTCACAGAGCCTGCAAAGACATAGCTCAAGTTGGAGTTCAGAGATCAACAAGCCACATTCATCTCCTGGTGGAGGACCAGAAGGATTCACAGCAGGTATACCAGTAAAGACAACATATTAGCTGAAAATAACACTGCAGCTAGCCTTTTTAAAAGAAAAAAAAAAATCATTATTTTAATAATCATAGGAAAACATAGGTTGGAAGAAACAGTCGCAGGTCATCTAGGCTCCTGCTCAAATACATGCCAGCTTCAAAATTAGACCAGCTTTCTCAGAGACTCACTCCATCAAGGTTTGAAAGTCTTAGAGAGTCCACAGCTTCTCTGGGCCCCGTTCCTCTGCTTAGGTACTCTTTGTTGTGGAGAATTTGCTCTTTATCCCATAAGAATTTCCAATGCAGTTATTTCTGCCCACTGCTTCTTATTCTTTAACTGTGCAACCAAGAAAATTCCATTTTCCCTGCAGCCCCCCATTAGGAGATGGAAAGACTGCAAATAGATCCCTGGCTCCCCAGCTTGGTCATCTCATGGCTAAACCAACCCAGGAGAAGGACCCAGGAGTCCTTCAGTCTGCCCAGTATGTCCCATGGTCCATCACCTCACCCTATTAATATCCCTCACTCCAGTCTGTCTCCTACACTGTAGGGATGGGGATACACCGACACCAGATACTAATAACATCCCCTCATAGAAGTAACTGTGCTCAACATCACATCCTCATAGTCACAAAACCAAAAAAAGCGCTGAATAGTTTTAGGAGTACAGGGCATGGGGAAAGAGAGAATAAATGAACAATAAATCACACCTTTTTCCATCTACCATGGATTTAAATTTTAACAAGACAGAAAAAAACATGTATAAAAGACTTTACTAAGTTGAGTGACACTGTTCTAATTATACTGGATAATCTCGGAGCAAAGAAGTTTTTCCATATCATGCCTTTAAAGGATTTAAAGAATAGAAGAAAGCCACAAATTACCTTAAGAACTGAATCACTCTGAAGATTAATGGTATTTAGCCAGAAAAGGCTTCAAAGACACAAAGCATCCTTCCAAAATCGAATTCACCCAGCCGCCGAGGAACAAGCAGGTTGGTTCTGCTGAACAGCTGGCAAGGAGGATATGAATTTCCTTGTTTATGGCAGTCAAACAGGAAGCCAGTAGATTTCCACAGCAATTCTGCAGGGCAGACTTAACCAGAGGAAAGAAGTGAACTGGCACCTTAGTTCCATAAGGAAAAGCAAAGGGGTGCTTTAAAGACAAATTTTAAGAACTCTCCTGAGTTCAAACCCCTTCCCCAACATCCTGCTGCAGGCCAAGGAGATTTAATTTTTTTTCTTTGCCTAATGCCAAGCACCAGCAAGCTCATCTTCCCCTTGGGCCCCAGGAACCAGCTGCTGAGCCAGCCCTTGTGGCTGGTTGCTCTGGATCTTCTGGAGGATCAGCTCAGGATGCTGGGTCTCACAAAAGCAGTTCAGTTCCCTTTTTTAAGGATGAGAAAACTGATGGCAACAGCACCAAGCTTTGGTAGTTGTCGGTTACCCTGACACCACCCGTAATATAAGCCAAGTAAAAAGCAAAGAAATAATTGACTTATTGAAATCTAAAATACAACCGCCCCGTTTCTAATGTCATGAAGGACAAGTGAACAGAAATAGAAGTGTGATTTTTCTCTTTTATCCTCTCATCCTAGAGTCAGATCTAAGGGGTTTCTTGCTCTTTGTTATACAGTTTTAGATGAGACAACTGTGTGGTGAAGGCCCCACTCTTTGAACAAGCCTTCAATCGTCACATTTTTCTCACAGCAGGAAATATAGGCTGAGGAAGATGTTTGCCATAACACATAACCCCTCCTGGGTTGCCTCCAGCTAGATTCTAATCTTGGTCCCTTTCTCGCCCTTTAGGACTATGGTGTTTAGCTTTACTAAAGATGCAATTTCAGTCGGTTTCCCCCACCACTATCCTTCTTCCCTCTTCTAATGACTGCCCTCACTTCTTTGGAAATGCTTAAAGTACAGATTGATGATGTCCCTGTGAGAAAGCTATTAAAAAAAAAAAGGGAAAAATAAAATATTTCCACAGACAGGTTATGGAGTGAAGAAGTTAGGATTGGATTAAAAGTACCTCTGACTTCTTAAATCTGTTTCATAGCCCACACCAAATATCCTGCTGCTCTGAGCCTGCCAAAAGATAAATTGAGGGAGGGAATAAAAAGACACAGTATAATCACTAAAGAGAAGAAAACTGTAAATACAGCCATATAATGCCTCTCCAACATTGTAGTTTCATGCAGATAAACTCATTTCCTTTGCACAATAGAGCTCAATAACAATACCTTGAAATAAATACTGCAAACAGTATGCCACTGCAGGAATTAAACCAATAGATTAGAAACAGAAAGGATTATTTATGTAGAAGAGCTACATTGTTTATTATTATTTAGTTCGTACAGCAGGTTCCTGAAGGCCTTCAAGAAATTATAAACTCTGCACATTTAAGTGCTGCTCATTTCCTATACCACTGAAAAGTAGCCACCCTATGACTGCTTTGGTGTCTCCCCTGATGATTTTTTCAGTCATTTTTGTATTGTGTGGCATTTTCCTTAAAGACATGGCTGAAATTTTCAAATTACATGAAGAAAACTTTCTGGTCTTCACAGAGTAACAATACTCTTGAAAATGGGAATGTTTTTAGAATAAAAACAAAGAACAAAACCAAAAGACCCACGACACCACACACTCCATCTGCAGGAGTGCGATGGCATAATGACACCAACATCTGGCAACTTCCTCTTCATCTGTTTCACCAAGGACCATGCAGTTATCAAGAACTGGCTTATAGCCTTTATACAGGCAGGTACAGCCAGAACAAGTTCATGTAATACCAAGTATTTTCTCACAGAATGCAAGATATGTTCAAAATTAGTTGCATGGGAGGCCTCTGATAAAAGGGTCTCTGAAGCAGAGTTATAGGGATGTAAAACAAACAAAGAAAAAAACAAAACCCAAACACACACACACACCTCCCAAGCAAGCAAACAAAACCACACACACAAGATGCCAATGTTTCTCATTAACAGGGCTAAGGATTTTCAATGCTGTAAGGAATGATGGCTTATAGAATACTGCTTTTAATTCAGTCATCTCATACTTGGACATTACAGAAATGCTATTTCGACAAAAAAGCTCCAACTTTGTGCAGGACACAAGACTAGAGATGGCAATATTAGGCCTGAGAGCTTCTACTAAAGTTGAAAAATTCGGTGAAAAATAGTACAGATCTTCCTTTTTGATAGGCACAAGGATTATCTTCCATCCTGAGAAAAATCTATAAAGTGATATTCTGTGAGACTACCTTGAATTGGTACTTCAAAGGGATTCTTTGGAAAGAACGATTTATAGATCACAAAGACCAATGGGTCTTTTATCAAAGAAAATGGATTCCTTTTCTGAACCACAAAGAAAAGATTGATGATATCCTAGACCACAACATCATTTGTGAGAGATGCATAGTGCCAAGAGACAACAGTTACAAGTCGGTTAATACTTTACAATGCCACAAATAACTCACTTACTAATTACAGGTGAAGTGCTCCTGGTGTTTTATGGAATTTAGAAAGCAAAATTATAACAGAGGGAAATTCATAAGGTAATTTATGTTATCCCCCTCAGTACATATTAAGAATGACAAGGAGGGTGTTAAGTAATGAGTGCACATGACAAAATAATAAAATTGAAATAAACGTGTCAGTGTGTTGTCTTGTTTTATTCCCAGGAATAAGAAGATGCATATATGTAAAAATATGCTCCATGTATAAATGCTACGATAATTCCAACACGATCATACCCCTTCCTCACCTCAGCAAAATTCCTATCAACTCTGTATTTAAAGCACAGCCTATATGGACAGGCTTTGCAAAATTATTATCCAGCCAGGAGAAAAACATTCAAATTGCATTACCTCCAGGTTTGTTGGGGGTTGGGGGAGGGGGGAGGGTTGGGTTTGTGGGGTTTTTTTGTTTTGTGTGTTTGTTTTTGGGGTTTGGTGGTTTTGGGGGGGTTTTTTGTTTGTTTGTTTCCCGGGGGGGTGGGGGGGAAGACAACCCTTTGTTTTTTAACTGACTCCATTACTACTTATTTTACAAAGTATTGCTTTTCCAGAGAGACAGTGCCTAATATGTTAAGCAACACATAACATTTATTCAGCCTCAACAAAATATGTAAAGCATGTGTTTTTACATATACAGAGTATGGAAGATAGTAGGCAACACACATTGGCATTTACTGTTGTTAAGTGCTGACCCCAGAAGACACTACAGATCTACAGAGACCAGAAGCAAACAGCTTCCCAGATGGATGGGACCTCCTTGTGGTCCTCCCTATGGTCAGCAGAACTGATCTAGTGTTATGATTTAACTAAGCTCCATTTGCTGGAGCCTCATACGTCACCAGAGGTGGGAGATTTTACCATCAGTTTCTTGTAGGTATTGCTTCCACCCCTCAAACCTCCAACCTTTTCCTTCACCTTGGGAGATCAGTCATGACCCTTGGTATTAAACTACTGAAGGTTAGACTTGACAAGCAAGAAGTGGTAACGCATTATACTAAAATAATGCAGCCCAACCCTACAAAGGTTTTCTGTTAGCTAAATCAGCTACACTTTGCAATAAAAATCAAGAGCAAATATTTTTCCAGAGTGCCTTAGATTCCCAGAAGAGTCAAGGACAGTGTTATCTATCATTAATTTTACCACTGCTGTTCTTCTACTGCTGTGCCTCTACTCTCATTGTGCAGGAGGTAGAGCCACAAAAGTGATTCTGCTTCTCTACTGTTTCCTTTTTTCTTTTTACTCTTATTCTTGTTGTTGTCATCTCTATGCTTTGTTCTTTTGGGTTAATGCAGCATGTCTCCAACACAGCTTTGGAAAATAACTATAATGCGATTTGGGTTTAGTGTCATTAAACCTGATTAGCAAGGAGTGCTCATGAAAATCCATAATTACCTCACAAAACAAAAAGGACATTTTTTTGCAAGGGATCTACAAAAAACTTCAATTTAACTGTTTGCGCTACTTGGGAAAAGCTATTTTCAGGCTGGTTTTTTTCTGCACTTTTCTGTACCCTGTAAATATCATGAAATACCAAGATCAGCTAAAAACATCCATCTTCTCTCAAAGCTGATTTCTAATATGAAACCAAATATACAGTCTTTATTTCAAGAAAATAAAATAAAAATCCACAGAGAATAAAATCCATCTTGATGGATGCGCTAGTGCTTTGGGTACAAGACCAGACTTTGTGATTAAATCTATAATGATAAAAGAATTCCCAGCTGGATAATAGCACAGTGTGGCTAACACACACATAACTAAACTGTTTAATCTCCCAAAACAAGGGTGTAGCAGATGGTATTGTCCATAGTTTGGGTTGGGGACTACCCACAACCCCATTTCAGTGTGTCTTTTTCTTTGCACTTTTGGGGAAGGTTTTCTGTCTTTGGTATTTTTGGGGGGGGCAGAGGGGTTGCAGCAGGGGAGGGAGGGGAAAGGGGATAATACTGCTCTAAATTTCATGAGCTGAAGCATAAGAAACTTTGGTCTAAGACATACACCAGTATACATTCTTCCAAACTCTCATTTTCATTTAACATTTAGTAGAGGACAATCTCTGCCTGTAGGTTTTCTGGTCTGTTTTCTGTTGCAAATTAAGCTGAGATCAGCCTTTGCATCAATTGCTGCTTGAAAACCTCAGCAAGAAGCAGGGAGAAAAAGAGCCTTTCTCCCCTGCAGCATCAGGAAAAGGATCTAGGGCAGCTCTACTGCTGCACTCCATGGGCAAGTATTCCCACAAACCTGTCTCCTGAGCTTTGCTGAGTCTAACGGCACTCTTGTTTAACTTTTCCAGCAATGCCATCCTCAGAAAATGACCTTGCCTGTAACTGGCATCAGCAAAACCCAGCTTTCATTTGCACTATTATTTTAAGAGGTCCCCAACTTCTGCAGTTGTGTTAAATGGGAGGGTTGCATGGCCACAGCCCTGGTTTTAAGCTAGGGTGCTTATTGAGCTACAAATAACACAAACTTCATCCCATACAGGTCTCCTCTGTGTATCCAGAGGTGTTGTCCACAGGGAAAATATTTCCCCATCTTCCACACAGGGACAAAGCAGCAGTGCCTGTGCAATGGTTGCATGTTGTGCACATGCTGAACCTCACTCAGAGGCTCGATAAAGTGTCCCCTGCACCTGAATGACAGGTGTGTCAGCAGCCTGGAAAGCTGCCCTTGAAGTGCTCTAACATGCAGAATCAAAGATGTGGGTGGAAACACATGCCATAAAAATAATATTTGAGGAACTCTCCAGCTCTAGGCAGTGAAGGTAAAAAGCACTGACAATCTCAGTAGTGAAATGAGAAATGTAAGGAGTGGACCAAAGTCACCTTCATGGAAGAAACAAGAAGTAAGTAAACTCTCAGTTGCTCATATTAGAAGCAGGTAAAATTCCACCTGCATGCTTGTCCCCTGCATGCAGTTTGACCATGATGTCGAAATTACAAGAACAATAACAAGCTTACTTCAAAAGGTCTCAGGCTTGCCTCACCTGCATAGATTTATGGGTATGCTCAAGCGTAACAATAAAATACCTCATTAAAACCCTGTGCTCTTTTCCCTGCACTCCAGTTTTGATTAACCCATTAAAGACCAAAATCTGTGTATTACCATTTCAGCCATTTTCTTCTTCACTCCACCATATCAGAGGCTTAAAACCTTGGAGTCAGGCTAAAGTTCAGAATGATAGAAAGAAGTTATGGGCATCGAGTACAACGTTGCCTCCATGCAGGGCAACATACAAGTTAAACTGTAAATCTAAGAGCATTCTCCCAACACTTCTTGAACATCAACAGGCTTGGGGGCATGATCAGCTCCCTAGGGAGCCTGTTCCAGTACTTAATCACCTTCTTGGTGAGGAACTTTTTCCTAATGTCCAACCTGAACTTCCCCTGACACATCTTTAAATCATTTGCTATTACTGGACACCAGAAAGAAGAGATCAGCACTTCCCTCACTCTCTGTTCCCCATGAGCAAATTCTGGACAGCAATGGGGTCAACCCCTAAGCCTCCTCTTTTCTAAGCTGAACCTTAGTATCCTCAGAACCCAAGTCATACTCTCTAGTCCTTTCTCCATCTTTGTTACCCATCTTTGGACATACTCTGATATTTTATATGCCTTCTTGTACTATGGAGCCTAAAGCTGCACATAGTACTTCAAGGTGAGGCCACACAAAAACTGAGATATATTACTTATTTTGATCCATTATCTATATCATACTTAGTGCATCCTAGGATAGGGTTCAGGTGGTCCTTTGGGCCACCAAAACATATTATTGACTCATATGGAGCTTGTCATCAACCAAAACCCCAAGAACCCTTTCTCTGAAGAGCTTAATTCCAATTTCTTTCCCTATCTATACGCACATCTAGAATTACTCTCTCTCAGGTGCAGAAATAGCCATTTGTTCTTGTTAAATTTCATATACTTGGTGATTGCCTAGCTCTCTAATCTATCAAGACCTCTCTGTAAGGATTCTCTGCCCTCAAGGGAATCAACAGCTTCTCCTAATTTGGTATTATCAGCAAATTTACAGTGCACTGAACCATGAGAAAAATGGCCCTAAAATGAAGCCCTGGGGACCGCCATTAGTACCTGGCTGCCAGCCAGATGTTATCCAATTTACTGCAACTTTTTGAGCCCGCTCTTTGCCAGTTGTTCACCCAGCATATTGTGTACATGTCTAGTTTTATGCTGGACATTTTGTCCCACAAGATATTGTGAGAGACAGAATCAAAAACCCTGCTAAAAATAGAATATGAAAAAAAAAAAATCACATCCACTGCCTTCCCTTTGCCAACTAGAAGGATAACTTTGACATATAAAAGGATATTAAATTAGCAAGGCATGGCTTTCCCCTCATGAACACATAGGGTTTGACCAATGACTGCATTGTCTTTCAAGTGGTGCTTTCAGTAACTCCCACTATAAACTTCTCCATATTTTTATCAGGCACCAATGGGAGGCTGAGAGGCCTGTAATTACCCAGGTCTTCTTTCCTGCCCTTCTTGAAAACTGGAACAACATTTTCTAGTTTGCAGTCAACTAGGACCTCTCCAGATTGCTAAAATTGTCGCTAAATATCAGAGAGGTCTCAACAGTAATATTGACCAACTCTTTCAAAAATCTGGGATGAATCCCATTGGGTTTCGCAGATTTATGGGCATTCAGTTGCAGTAGCAAATCCTGTACCAATTTAAAGTCAGTTGGAAGCTTATCATTCCCTTGGTTGGAATCCTTCAACCCAAGCCTCTAGGTGTCCCAGGGCCTATGATCGGTGTTAAGGACCAAGGCAAAAAAAGGCATTAAACATGCCTTGGTTTATCTCCATCCGTATTTGTGAGGTGAACAACTTCGTCAAGTAACAGGCCAATATTTACTTTAGGGGTACTTTAGGGGTCCTTTTATTGTTAACATACTTTGAAAAGTTTTTCTGTTATCCACCACACTACTGGTAAGCTTCAATTCCAACTGAGCTTTGGCCATACAAATTTTCTCCCTGCGCTAGTGAAGAGCGTCTCTGTAGTCCTCCCTGTGCAGTCTGAACTTGCTTCCAAAGTACATACACTTTCATTTTCTGCCAAGGCTCCAGGACATCCCTGTTTAGCCAAGCCAGGCTTCTGTCCTGCTTCCTTGACATATGACACATTGGAAATGCCTGCTCCCACACTCTTGAAGATGGTTCTTAATATGCCACTAGCACCCCACTACCCTTGAAAGCAGGGTTCGTAGGGGACCTTACAACTAGTTTTTCAAGCAGCCTAAAGTACGCTCTTCAAAAACCCAGGGTAGAAGCTCTGCTGACAATTCTTCTCATGTTAGAGACCATCTCCATTGACAAAGGACAAGTCTAGGAGGCTACCTTTTCTAGTCAGCTTCCTTAGAACTCATATCAAAAACTTACCCTCAACATGCTTTGGGAATTTCCTGAATTTGTTCATATTTGTTTTCTCACTGTCCCAGTTAAACTGAAGTCTCCCATAAGCATAAGGGCAACTGATCTACAGATCAGTTTTATCTTTATGGAACAGATGCCATCATCCTGGCTGAGTAATCTATAGACTCCCACAACAGCATCCAAATCTGATGTTTCCCATGATTGAAAACCTGCAAATTCTGTCAGCAACACCAGCCTCAGAGGCAGGTATGGATCTATCTGATATCATTCCCTACAGCTGGGAGGGATAAAGTAAAATACCAGCTGTGCTTCTGATCACTTTACCAATCTCCCCAAGGCCCTGAAATCTCTTTTGATCTCTCTTGGACTTCTCAGTGTAACTTCATTGGTATACACATGAAAACGCAGTAACAGATCTGAGGGACATGCCAGACTAGGAAGCCTCCTGGCAATGTCTTTAACTAGAATCCCAAAGAATAAGTCCCTGAAAGGTGAGTCTGGTTGGCAGACTGCATCTTGTCTTCCCTTTAGAAAGGAGCTACCTGTGAGAACATTTTTTTCTTTGGAGTGTGGTCATGAAGTGGGGGATAGGCTGGCCTGATCTCACCAAATCCTCTATCATGGAATCATAGAACCGAGCAGGTAGGAAAAGACATTTAAGATCATCAAGTCCAACTGTTACTTGTACTTACAGTACTGCCAAGTACTTCACTAACCATGTCCTTAAGCACCATGTCTACACATATTTTAAATACCTCCAGGGATGGTGACTCAACCACTTCCCTGGGCACTCTGTTCCAGTGTTTGATAATCCTTTCTGTGAAGAAGTTTTTTCCTAATACCTAATCTAAATCGTCTCTGGTACAGCTTGAGGCCATTTCCCCTTGTCCTATTGCTGTTACTTGGGAGAAGAGGCCAAGCCTCACCTTGTTACAGCATCTTTCCAGGAAGTTGTAGAGAGCAATGTGGTGTCCTGTGAGCCTCCTTTTCTCCAGGCTAAACACCCCCAGCTCCCTCAGCGTCTCCTCATCAGACCTGTGCTCTAGACCCTTCACCAGCATCATCCACCTCTTCATGTCTCCGTCCTTCTAATTTCAGGGCCTGTTATCCTTTGTATAAGGGCACCCAGGTAGTCAAGAGGATTTTTTCCACTGTCCCAAGCAGGGACTTGTATCCAATCACTTGTGTCCCACCTTCTGCCTAGTGGGGAGAAGGTGTAGGATCCCTTTTGCCATGTGTTCTATCTAATTGATATTTTTGTTCCAAAGAGGTCAGAGTAGGCTTCCACCAGTGAATACTTGAGAGCCTCCATCTACTGTTCATTGAAACCCACAGAAAGATTGCAAAGCAGTAGCTGAATCAGAATCTACTTCACAATATTAAACCGAGTTGATAGAAACATCCTTTATACTTACCATTTGCCTGTCATTTAATAGTATTAAAAACAAATGAAACTCACCTACTGGATTAATGATGAGCACAGACAAGGGACAGTCTCTCAATTTGGTAGCAATTGAAAGTTTAAAACAACCTTCAAGTGTCATCAGCAAAGGTAATTCAGAAATTCTCCCTCCTTCATGACACAATTCTGTCAATTAGCTGAAAACAGCAATTACCAGTCCTTTCCTTTATTATTTGTGAAGAATCAAAACTTTCCAAGGATGATAAATGGCTCCTTGGAAAACACAATGCTCAGTTCTGCTAAATTTGCACTTTTCTGTTGGGTTTTGGGTTGTGGTGGGTTTTTTTGGCTTTTTAACCATTCTTTCACACAGCATGTGAAAAGAAAGTAGTGGGGGCTGCTGGGGGAAAGTGGCGAGACAGGATACATGCCATGGAAGGAAAATGCCAAGGCATGGTTTAAAGAAGAATACAGAGCTTTTCTCATTTAACTCACTGACCAGGGCAGAGATGTTCCCACAGCCTCATTAATTAAACAGGAAAGTTAACATTGTTAGCAACATTAGGTACAAAACCTCATTTAAATTGTTCTGAAACAAAACAGGAAAAAAAGCAAATGCATTCAGAGGATGACCTTTGAGAATTCTGGCTTCATTAACATTTCAAACAGCACAGCACAAAATTAAGACAGGAAATAGACTTGCAATGCTATTTGACTGCAGAAATATATATCATTAACATGCCTATAATTAACAGGATACCAATGTTTGTCCCACTGCCTCTGATAATAATGGTGTAACACACAAATGGAATTTCTCCTAACGAAATTGAAGGGGATATTTAAGTTTATTCCACCTCTCAAGCTTACTAAGAAATGTCAAATGAGCCCCTTTTTGCCCTTTGAAAGGAACTCCTCCATGCTTGCCCTCCCAGGCTCATATGAAACAATTGCAGAAGGTATATACAGGCTGCACTTAAAATCCAGAGTCCAGTCACCCTTTCCCAAGTCCCAGCAGCAAGTTAATTGGGCAGCCACTAGTGACCCAGGCAGGCATTACAGAAAGCAGTTCAGATGCCAACATCACCCCTTCCATGCAACACCACAGTGTTAGTAGTCCATTCCTCTGAATGGGATTATTTTCCCTAAGCGCTGTGGCCCTAATGGCACAGCACTGCCCTTTATAGGGCCATATGCTGGGTTTTGGTTTTGAACACTCACACAGAGAACCATATGTAACAGAATTTCTGCTACTGTTTTCCCAGAGGTATTCTGCAATCTGTTAGACCTCGCTGCTGGGAAATATTGACCTGATACTCAGCCTAGACTCAATTTCATTCTCTGTTCCCATGTTAGATCTTCTGAAGTAATATCCATCCTTGTACTCCCAAGCTGTGGCAGCTGTAGGCTGCTTGGTCATCAACTGGCTGGTTGTAGGATTTTTAATTTCTCTTATGTCAGATCATCTTGAAAATCTGACAAAAGCCTGCCCTGCCTGCTAGAAAGGCAAGATGCAGGTAAGAAGTTTTTGACAAGGACCTGTCTTTTCCCAGGGCAGAATGAAGTGCTGGATGTATCAAACACTTCAAGTGTCACTGACAGTACTGCAGTTTTGTGATTAAGTCAAGTTGCATATTTTCAATCTGTTCCCCCATTATTCATTTTCTATTCAGTCAAAGAGGCTGAAGTAAGAAGAAATGAAGTTTACTCTCTTGTAAAGGACTAGGGGAATTATCTAACCTCCCTCTCTTTGTATTAAAGCATCATTTACATTATAAGTTTGTCTGAAGTCACAGAAGGGGAAGACCGGTACTCAGCCTGCTGATTGCTTTGGTCATATAATAAGCATGGACAAAAAATCCCATAATGAAGCAGTTGTACAATGAAGCAGTTGTACAATTACTGCTGCATCACAGATGATGTCACCAATCTCCTAAGTTTTGAGGAAACAATTACTGTAGGGTGGAGAGACTTAGTAAATAACAAACTTCAAGGATGAAGCAGATTTGTGGATTTCAGCAGAGAACTACAATTAAGATGTAATATCAATTAAGATGTAACATTTTCTTAAGTTCCCCTCCCCCTCTGTTGCTGTTTATCAGTATTAAAAAGGCAATTTATACTGCTCAGTTCTCTAGACTGTCTGGTGTCTCTTACCAGCAGGAAAGATTAAACTGTCCATCACGACAAGCTGTCCTTTCCCTGTTCTTGTATTATCAAAACTTACTAAGATTAAAGCCACAAGAAGCTGGATGAAATGCATTCATTTGCTTCAGATTCATGGGCTTAAAAAGGTAGATTCCTACACACCTGTAGTCACTTTTAATAGAAAAAGCAAAATCACAGCAGTTCCCTCAATGGTAGTGAGAGATTTTGAGAAACATTATATGTGTGTGTTGAACTCATTCACAACATAAAATGCCTTCCCCAGGATGCCCTAAACCAGCAGACAGAGAATAAGCACTTCTGGGCCTCATTTGTTGAAACAGTAAAATTACTTACCACATTTTCGAGATCAAAAGTGGCTTTTTCCCTTCCACAGGACTCTTACCCATCATCTCCCACACATGCCAGTCAACAAAATGGTCTGAAGGTGAGGCATATTTCAAAATGCTTCACTGCTCCACACGCCATCACTCAAAAAACCCCATTATGACTATGACACAATACTACAACTTTACTATGTCCATTACACATGATCAGTCACACTGAACTCAATTTTACACGTGCAAGGTGCTTCCAGATTCATTATTGGTATGCTCCTTCCTAGGTATGAAAACCAGAAAAAGTCACTGCATTGTGCAGACATCTCATGATTGTTCTCCAGTCTAATACTCCTGTTTTCCATTCACTTCAAACTGCACCTATCATGCCAGCTGTAAATCCTCTAGGATCAGAGTCACTATTCCTCATGCGACAGAGTACTTCTTGCCAATTAGTAAAACTGATTTATTGGAAAAAGGTCTTTTCCTTTCCTTAGGGCTGAACAGAGACTATAAAACCAGGGATAACCACAACAGAATTCTAAAAAGTAAATACATCAGTATTTCCAGCTAGCTCAACATAGCTATGGCCTTTTCACAAGCAAGACCGAGAACTCGGAAGGGATTTGTATCTGTGCAGGAGCAAAATTTTGTGACTTGCTTCCAAGTGGTGTCCAGCAAATCACAACCACCTGTACCCCAGGTCAGATAGCTGATACATACTCTTAATTTAGTCAGCACAAGCTCACAGAAGTTGCAAAACTCCCCCGGGGCATCCTGACACCATAATAGTGGGAACAACTTAAGGGACAAAGGAAAGAATAAATGGCTGCACAGAGAATAATGCTGCTGGAAGCTATCTGTGGCACTCTGTGTCATAGCCCAAGTACACCCCACTGCTTTTTTCTGAGCTATCAATAAGATTATCTCAATCTTTCTGGAATGGTGCTCAAAAGCAGAGAAGAGGCCCTTCCAAGCTCAGAACTATACAGGGAAAGAAGGCCTTCTAGGATGTCCTCATCTTTTTGTGCAGCCTCCACAGACCATACTCTGACACAAAACCCTATTAACATACAATGGAAGGAATTTAGGCAAGCATATTTCTTAGAAGCCTTGACTAGATAACCTTTATCATTCCTAGTCAAAAACACCTTTCTTCTACTCACTAAAATCCCCTGCTACTTAAAAAGCAGAACTGCCTCAGGACAGATGTGTCCCTACAAAGAAACTGCAGAACACAAATTTGGTGTCCATCCCTTCACCGATGAGTCACATCCTCAGGGGTGACAGTCAAATACAGAGAAATTAAAAGCTTTCAGAGCTCAGAGAACTGTGTGAAAAAGAAGAAGAGTGGAAGAATGGAGGGCTGAAAATATTCACTCCACAAAAAGGTCGATTTTTAAATTCTCTGCTCTGCCCATGCTAAGCAGCAGCATGAAAACTTGTATATTCAGATGTATGTTTCAGACAAGAGGAATAGGCTCAATAAATACAGCAACCAGGAAACTGATGAGGATGGGTGGGCATAATTCTTTTTATAGCTTTAATCTGCTAACTGATAAAGTATATGGCTGCTTGTGGTTCATTTTCCTGCCCATTTTAATAGGGATAACAGTAACTACACATCTTTATGAGACTCTTCAGCAGCTTTAGACTGCAGGAGCTGGGGACTGAGAGAAGCCAGACCTTCAAGTTTTGTAAATTGGAGCTGGGTAAGGATCTACTTCTGTGCTGTTGTGATTTATTTTTACAGGGTAAGGCTCTAGACAGGATCTAAATCTCTAGCGTTTCTGTTTCAGATATGGCAAAAATGCACATCCTTTTGCTTTGCACATCCACCCACAGCAATTTCCCTCCCAACCTTAGGCCTGGTAGTCCATACTGGAGGCTCTGTTAGAGATCATCTTTGGTGGGAACAAGCAGACCTTGTGACAATCATATTTGAGTTGATTGCTGCTGTTGCGCTTCAGCTCAGCATTGAGCTAAGTTGCCACTTCCCTACACAAAAGGAGTTCACCTTTCACAGGATGCTGAGCTCTAGATTTCACTGTAGGTGTAACAGCAGCTCTCCTTTGAAGCTGTGTCTACTTAGAACTCACTCAAGACCTTGTCCTACTGATGATTCATTAGTAGCAATACAGAACACCAAAAGCACCAAAACAGATTCCTCAGCCCTAGTCACAATTTCTAAAGGGACCTCTGCTAAAACATGTGCATACCCTTTTAATTATGAGATTGTCTTTCAATACTGGTATAGCAAGATGTATCGGTGAAAACCATTTTTTGATGAAGGACTCATTTCCCCAAACAGACAAAGGCCGGTACTACAGAAGCCAGCTTATTTAAAAACAAAAACAACAACAACAACTAAAAGCAAAACAAAAACAACCAAAAAAGGAAAAAACAAAACAAACAAACAAAACAACAACAACAAAAAACCCACCAAAAAAACCCAACGACAAAAAAACCCTGCACCAAACAAGAAAAAAGCCACTACGAACAATAGGAGACTTTTTTCTTGGCAGGATTCAGCAAATGATATGTTACTGACTGCAATACATATAATTGCTCAAGCCAAGAACAAACAGAAACAAGGAGACAAAGCCTAGAAAAGACTTGACTATAAATTCATGGGGAGCTTTCACACAGCAGGGGGGCACATGTGAGCTTAACAGAGAAACAGAGACACTGATTAACACATAAGAACCTCTCTAAATTCCCAGCAATGTCAAATCTAATGGATCAGAGGCAATGCCATAGCAGCAATCCGCATCAAATCACAATACCCAGAACACAGGATCCCAGGAAAAAGAATCAGACCTTAAGGGACAAATGCTAAGGCTGCACCAAAATTTATCACTCATCCTATCTGCCCATCCAAAATTTTTCAGCAGCAGCCACCACAGTAGTCATTCATTCTGTTAAAGCATACAGGAAATGACAGGAGAACTAAAACAAAAAAAGTTCTCCAGAAAAATATATTCCTAAAAGAAAACCAGCAGTAAAGAGGGAAAAAAAAAAATCAATAAAAATTCCCATCCATCTGTTTTCACAGAGTTGGACTCGATGATCCTTGTGGATCCCTTCCAACTTAGAATATTCTGCGATTCTTATTAAAACCAGTTTCCCTGAACAGATGTTAATGGACAATAATGAAGAAATTTAATTCTCACAGACTTCAGCTGTTCAACCCTAATCAAATATACTTACAGCAATGTAAGGAAAAACAAACCCTGTGTTGTGACAGACATCCATCCATAGCACTTTCCTGGTCAGGTTAACAGCTGGACAACCAGCAAAGAAACCCGCTGGGAGGCAGCCAAGCTTGTTATCCTGTAGCAAAGCTGCTGTAATTTAGCTGGCACCTAGAGAAATCTGCAAGATTTGAGACACCTGAGAGACCACAGGTATTTTGTGACAAAAGAGGAGAAAAATCCCAGTTTCTCAAGTGATGAATGGAAGGGGTACGAAAGTGGTGCGAACACCTGCAGATATGAGCAGCTCTGCAGTCACCAGCCCCCTTCTGTGGGAGCCACAAATTAATCCACAAGGAGCCCATATGCAGGAGCAGTGAATCCAGGCTAAGCTCTCCAGTTCTGAAATGAACTCTAAATGGCTAATTAAAGGCCAAATAGTATTATCATTACTCACATTGCCCAGTACCTTATACCATGATTGGTCCCTTTGGCTTCAATTAGTTGCTATCCTGATGGGTGCCGACTAAACAGCGGATAAATGCCCAGTCTTAGCAAATTCCGAAATACTGCCTTAGTGAGTTTTCCTACCAGCTTGCCTAGTTGCTTTGCAGACAGTTACCTCGCTCGAGGTGAGCAACCCAGACCTTTAAAGGTCTCAATGATACCTTTCTTGTTCAAGAAATCTGCTTTCTCCTGGAGACAAATACTGTATAGCCACCCATGCACCAGCCTCGGCATGACCTGGGGAGCAGCTGGCTCAGGTGGAGCCTCACCAGAGGGGATGCAAAGTTCATGGAGCACCTTTTCTCACCTCCTGAAAAGGCACCTTTTTTAAAAGCCCACGCTGCTAACAAACAGCTTTATTTGGACAGTGACCTGAGGAATGCACTGGAGAAATTGGTTCCTTATGTTTCACTTTTAAATTTTAAGAGAGGTAGGATAGAAGCCATAATGTCAGTTATGCTTCAGTGCAGAGCCTGCTCAAAAGCCTACAAAGTGTTTCAAAAAGGCATTTTAGAGCTACTTGTCTTATATATACCTTCTGCACAGGGCTGTGTGAATGTCAAACACAGTCCAAAACAAAAATACCTAAGGTATTTATAGACTCTCAGGAAGGAAAATTCATAAGAATCATCTGTTATTTTTAATTTTGTGGCTTTCTGAGTAACTTCAGAAAAAGGGGAAAGAAGTCTTATTTTTTATGGCTTCTTGGAGCTTCTGTTGAACGAAGACCAGATGCTTTTTGTTTCTTATGCAGCCTATCCAGCTTGTACTGGAATAAGACATTGGTTTGCATTAATTTTTTTATCCTAATATCTTTATTTATATATAGCACTGGTCTTACTCCACAGCAAGACCAAACCGGCATTGTGTTCCAGAAAACTTAAGGTCTTTCAATTTCATCGGGGGGAAAAGAGACCAAATTCTTTTTAGTCCTTTTTCCTCCACCACCCCCTCCTCAATAGACAGAGAGGTTTTTCTTTGACCCCTGCGAGCACAGGCCACCAGAGGATTGTTTGGAGAACAAGTCAGGGGACATCAGTATGATAGAAAAAATTAAATGAAAAGTTCCCCTTTTCATCTGTGACTTCAAACTATATCAATCGCTCAAATCCCTTTTGTCACCTTAGATGAGTTTGCTAAGCAGAGTGGACCTTTTTGGTTCTAGAGTGCCCAGGATGACCCTGAAGGTCCCCATAAAGTTCCAGAAAACACCTCTAAAGCAGAGGGCCAAGTGCACACCCTAGAGCTTCCACAGTGACCAGGCAGTCACACAGATCTCGTTTCCTCATTTCCAGCTTTCCCTCTGGGCTTATTTGACAGCTGGGTAAGAGGATTTGTCTCCCCTGTGGTAAGTAGGGAAGGTACATGGGAGCTCAGATTGCAGAAATTTTGAATATCTCATGAACTCTTTTCCAGCTTTAGCCTTAGCCAGCTGTCAGACAAGCAGCAGGCGCCTTTGCTAGCAAGATATAGGGGAAGAAGGGAAATTGCCCAAGTGAAATAAGAGCAAAACTGGTTTGGCTTACTTTCTCTTGCTCCTTTCTTACTTCTTCCCTGGTTGGAGGGTCAGGGTTAGAGGTTTGATTGGCTACAAATGAGGGACAGCAGCCCTACTCACCTGCCCCACCTTGAAGCTAGCAGCTTTTCTCCTTTTTTTGTATGACTGAGCCAGCAGCCAGGAAATCTGCCAAGGAAGGCATAGAGATCACATTAGTGGTTCCACCTGAGCTAAAGGAACACAGCTGATCAAAATGTAAAGTAAGTGTAGGTACATCTGCAAAAGACCATCAGAAGGATGAGAAAACACAAGTTATTCAAAGCATGAACCAGGCACTTCCTAAGTAGCTACTTCTGGAAATAAATGGACCCATCTTGACTCCCAGCCATTTATAATCATAGAGAAGAATGAAAGTCCTAGTACTTTTGAAGCCTGTAACCATTTTGTCATACAAAACCTCATCATTCTTCAACAAAAAAACCCAAAAAGCCTGCCAACTGGCCCCTTTCCTTAGCTGTTCTCTCCCAGACCCATGAACTGGGCATGCACAGTTTGGTTCAGTGCCATAAGACCTGAACAGCCCTGACAATGACAGAATATCCTCCTTCACAAAGGAGGATTCTGGATGACCCAGGAAAGCTCATAAAACAAGACAAACATAGCAAAGATTTTCCTAATTAAATGGAGACCATCAAAAGTCATTTAAGTTTTTTAAGAAATGTTAGTGTTTATAAGGGGAAGCTGATGCTGTTCAAATGGCTCCTGAGAGGACCATACCGAGAGCAAGTTTGCAGCATCTAGAGTATGTTTGTCTAGCAGATACTTGGTAAAATACCTATGTACATTTATTAAAAGTGAAAATCTATACAAACCCTGGCAGTCTAGACACCCACCATGGATTTAACACATGCTGTTCCTAAGTCTATTTATTTTCTCACATGCCTAGAGCAAGCCCAGAAGGCCTCAAGCAAAACCTTCTAGGGTGCAATACCACTGCCATAGGCAGAGGTAGAAAATAAATGACTTCAGGTGCTTTGGGAACATTAGCAGTACTGCAGGCAGAGAGGCAGGCAGTGGAAAATAAATACAGCTAAGCAGTCAGAAATAGATTCCTCTTGTTCCTTCTGGCTTCCCACTGGGAAAGCGGATGGCAAATACAAGCCTGGAAAGGGCTCCCACAGTCATCAGTGACCATAAATGAAGAAACTAGCCGCTTTCCTTTTAAATTCTTCAGCTCACACTTAACATTATGGAAAACCGACAGTGAGTTGGGGAGAAAACACTGCTTCCACGGCCAGCACATGGGCTGCCTGAGAGCAGCCAGCTCCAGGGCCAAGACAATCTGGTGATCAGGGAAACATAAGGCATCAAATTAAGAATTCCTTTAGTTACAAAGAAATGCAAAGGGGACTGGTGGCTCACAGACCCTTTGCAAGGAGCCAGAGTTAGAGGCACTGACATTCTGTAGGTAGGAGAAAGGCAGCATTTATTTCCACTTCCTTTTCAAGGATCCCTTCTCAGACGGGGATATGATTTACGCTGTTAGATTTCATCCTCAGAGAGTTCCTTGAGAGCTTATGAACTCAACTAGTCTTGACTGCAACACTTGCTCTTTCAGCAAGCGGGCAGCAGGCAGCTTTCAGAGGGACACACAGTTCCTGAGTATCCACCACTGCACACCCAGGCTGGGTCTGACAGAGAAAGCAGGCCAGCAGCAGCTGTGGAGCCAGAGCTGTGCAAACCCCAGCAAAAGACTCAAATTATCATGTATCTGCCACACACACAAGCTCCTGGAACAGGGTCAGGGTGGAGGAAAACCCCAGGTAAGGGCAGGTGCTGAGGGGCTGGTGTGGTCCTGGTGGGGGCATTGCGTCTACCTGGTGCTTCTCATTTGCTGCCTGTGGTCTCCAATGAGAAAGATTCCAAACAAAATGGAGCTCAATTCATTTTAGAGTTGGGCATGAGGAGAAAGGCCACATTCCTGATTTGTCCACATGACTCACTGCCCATGGGCCTTCCCTTACAGAGGTGGCTGCAGGAGCTCCTACATTTGCTGTAGGCACTGACTGGGAACCACCTGATTTGGTTGTTTGCAGCTGCACCCCTCCAACCTGCATTCTTTGGGAACTGAAGTTCAAGTCCCCAGAACTGACCTGGTACTTTTACCCATTCTGGTGCTTAGAAGGTGCAAATTCTGGTTGCCAAGCCTTTTCAACCTCTTTTTAACCAAATGTAACTTAAAGATATTAAGAATGCTTTCCTTTCTTCCATATATACTTTGCCAGCAAAGTATATCCCGCTCAGTGAACATACTGCACCTAAGAACAGTTAAACTGCTCTAAGTCCGTGTTAATCAGCCAAAATTACCCATATCAAAGGCTCTATGAGTCCTTAAAGTATCACAAAATAAAGAACAGCTTTTGAGCACTGCTAGCAGTATGAAAGCACATGAAGAGAAACCTATGTGTGACTACAGTACTACCCACCCTTCTGAGCATCCAACACCATGTCAGGGCTTACTGTTCCCGAATATTCAAAGACTTGTGTCTCTTCAGGCTTTTTATATCAGGTAATCCCGTGGGAAATTTAACCACCTTTTAGAAGGAAAGAGAGAAAATATCCATCATTTCAGGCCTTAGAAAATACTCCCACCTAGACCTCAAAACTCAGAGCAGAGGTTAAAAAGAACCAATTTGGTTGTTTTCTTTCAAACCTCGTACTAAGGCGTCATTTGGAGCTGCCAGCCCACTCACAAGCCATCAACAGAGAAGCCTGAGTGTTGCAATCTGTTGCATAAGCAACAGAAAGACAAAAGCAAATACATAAACTTTCCTCGATTTCTTCCCATGCCCTTGAGGTCTTCAGAAGAATCATTGAAGGAAAGGACACCAGCAGATTCTCCATTAAAATAATAAGCAAATTAAAAAGTTATGAGTTGTATTTGATTTTTAGCCTTCTTAATAGAGAGAATTTTGAAGTATCACTGTAAAAACATAGCAAGGAATTTTAAAAAGTAGCAGTTTGCATTATTAACATGAATGAATTTTAAAACACCAGATTTACTTTTAACTTCTATGCTTTTCCATTATTAACTTTGCTGTATGCTGCACTTGGCATAGCCCTATGTAGAAATATGCTGAAGTAATTTAATATGAAGATGAAAAAGGCTTGGATGGTTAAAGCAAGTTCACATCCATGCATAGAAAAAATGTTCTTGCAATCTTTTTGACAACTAGGAATGAAAGAACATCCCTGTGTCTACTCTTATCTGGACATCTCGGAGCAAGTGAGGATCTAGCAAGATTCAGGAAGAACCGACCCTAAGTCAGAAGAGTGCAGAACACCACAATCCATCCTCTTAGGAGCACCCAGACCCACCTTTACTTAGAACAAGCTACACCAGCCTGGGCAGGTGGGCTTGAAAAATGGGTGTCTGCAAGGGAAAAAAGTTAGCTAGGAAAAGCACCATGTGTGGGGTCATCTGGGAACCCTCAATGGTTGCCTGATCTTGCTTCCAAACTGGCTCTGACTCCAGGTGCTCTCTGCCAGTGGGAGGTGGCAGGCTGGCACCCTCCAGAACCTGGCAGGTCACATCACAAGCCCTGCAGCGAATCAGCCTGGGCATCATGCTATCAGAAGCCTGCTTCTTCCAGCTCAAAAGCTGCCCTCAGCTTTGCAGCAGGGTCAGCTGCTGGAAGGTTGGGGCTTCCCACATGCAGCATCACAGCATGGCACAGGCAGCCATGGAGAGAGAGAGGGTGGGCATCCTTGCAGGGTGCAAGTGAAGACCTTCAGAATCAGAAAAACAAGGCTCCACTGCACCACGCTGCTGCGGCTCAGAAGTGGTGAGGCTGCAACAAGCTGTGTGTGTCTAAGGCTGAAAGGGGTTTTATTTTGTTGTGAAAAGGGGAAGAAATGCTCAATTTACTAAAATTTTACTTTTTAAACTACTTTTCATTTAGAAGTGGAATATTTAGTGAGATAAGATGTGGCTGTATTGTAACAGCATGGCCAAGAGCAGGCTGAATTTCTCTGCAGCAGCCAGACACTGTTTTCTAGGTAAGAAAAGGTTAGAAAAGTCTTCATGTGGATCCAGGAAGATTTTGTGGCACTTACAGAATTAGCATGGAGGAGAACTCTACGGTTCAGGATATTTCTAGGACAGGCTGCAGCAGAACTGCAGGGAAAAAAGGAAAAAGGAGAAACAAAAGCATTAAAAACCTCTCTAGTTAAGCCACCTAAACTGTGAAAAACAAAAACACTCAGAAGGTGTAAAACTCTTCACATTGCAAAGGTTTCTTTTTTAAAAAAAAGCACTTAAAAAGAAATTTTATACTGGATTCTGTGCCAAAATAGAGCCAACATTAATTAGTGGCTATTCAAGAAGGGTACTCTGAAAATGTTAATTAAAAGAGCTTTCAATTAATGGAATGCAATTCGTAGGGAGATGCCTAGGAAAAAGATTAAGCTTCTGCTTTTGGGTTTAACCAAGCAGTCAGGAGGTCTAGTCTGGAAGCCCTAATCAGACCTTATTGCTCACTCCTGATCTGCTGGAGTTCTTTGGGGGAAAAAGGTGAGCCAAGCCTTTCAACACTGCAGAGTTTCTAAAGATTTCTGTTACCAGGAATAAGGCTCTATTAAGATGAACTTGCAGCCCCAGGTGAGTCACAGAAGAGAGAGATCAGCATTTCCTAGTCTGAGCATTTAATCCGAGGCAGAAGTATTGTTTACTTCACATTTTCTTTCCAGTCTGAAATACAGGCCTTCCATTCTGCAAAACATATTCATCCTGTTGCTCCTGACACAACTTTAGCATGGTCTTAATGAAAAAGACTTAGAAAAAGACTCTGAAAAGTCTTGTCAAAACTTTTTAAAGGAAGGTCCATTTGCAGATGAGATGTCATTGGAGAAGCTGCATTCTGCTGTATAAAGTGCATTAGGGAAAAATATATGACAGAGCTAAGTTCAGGCACTGTGATCATGGTGTAGCGCTAGTAGGAGGGCAAACAGGGCAGAGAAAGAGAGCATCTCCTTCTCAGGGGAAAAGCAGTCTCACTGATGAATGAGGCAAGATGACTAATAGCTCAAGGAGAGCAGATCAAAGGCTGAAAACTAAAATCAAAATACTAATACTGGCTGCCCAGGCAAATGCCACTAGCACAGAGCACAATACACAGAACAGGGCAGGCAGGCGGGAAAGCAGCAAGCTGGCTTGCTTTGACCTCCATCAGGTAGGAGAAGAAGGAAACCTGAAGGTCAGGCTGCAGCACAAAGGGGTGTAGGAGGAATCACAAGCCACAAAGTCCAACCTGAAAAGGCTGCACACAGGTAGGAGCAAGGGTTCAGTCTTCGCTATCTCACAGCCAACCCTAATGAGGCCCCAGCTTCACTAGCAAAAGGCATTTCACGAACTTCTCCTCAGGGCAAAGAACATTTGAGCCGCAGGACACTGGCACACCCAATTATGCATGGTCTTGTGTCTGAGAGCTGATCATCTCGCAGGGCAGGCTTTAGGAGACTTGAAGACTTACTGGGCAAGGCAGAAAGTTTGGTTTAAAAGCTGACAACAGAACTCGCACCAGAGGGTTTGAAGCACATTACCCTTTCCACAATCATGCTGACTTGCACCGGACTGTTAGCAACAAATACATACCAGAGAGAGAAAATACATGCCTCCTCAACACTGCTGGGGCAAAATGCTCTATGCATGTCATCAGATGCAGGTTACAAAAACGTGTGCACCTCAGCTAAGACAAAACACAGCAGTGTCTTCAACAGTGAAAAAACTCACATGTGAAACATAAAAGTCACATAGGTTTTGGTAGTGAAGTTTAACAGTACTGTTTCAGCCAGATGCAGCTGCTCACTGGCCTTGAGTTTGTACAGGAGAGGCACAAAAGCTGGAGAGTTGTCTTGCCGGATAAGCATCCCTGCTAAGCAACCCTGATTAATCCATCAAATTATGACAGTGTTCTGAAAGGATGAGAAATGCTGAGAACTTCACGCTTCAAGGCTTCACAGTTGAAAGAAATCATCTCTTGTCAGCTTTCTGCAGGTTCAGTCAACCCCACAGTTACTGTATCACCCAGGCTGAAATCCCTTTTCAGTTAACAAATGTCCTTGTTGGCTGGGTCTAGAAGAATGCCTGTGAAAATTTATGAATGAAGTACTGTGTGCAGAACAGTGCCCTCCTGCACAGTAGTGACTTTGAGGGATGCGTAGACAACGTGAGAAGAGCATTCTAATTGCTGGAGGTGAAGCTGAAAGGTCAAAAATGTGGTCTAAGTCAAAAGTGTATGGAGTGGGAGTCAGAATGTTTGCTCAAGGGGATTAGAAAACAGAGAACATGGTGTGTGGGATGTCCTTGCAGGGAAACAACAGTGTCACCACAGTCTTTCCTGGTTGCTGGATTTCCTCAATTTTGCCAGTACAGCTCAAGCAGAAGAACTGCCACCCAAGTTGGTAATCTGGTACTGGGACTGGATACCCAATGCTGGATACTCAGAGCAGATTCAGAAAAAGAAGAAAGACAATGGGTGTAAGCGGAGACAATGTAGCTGGGCTATGCAAGCTACAGAGTTTTGAACATGCTGATAACGTCAGAAAAATAGTCTTTCTTGCTTCTCACCTCCCCTGGAGCCTACACACAGATGTTTTCATTAAGGTATTAGGTACAGCTCATTATAATGATGTCAGGATATTTGATCGAGCATCACTGTTTACAGCACAGGAAGAACACTAACAAACAGGAAAATTGGAAGTTCTTTTTCAAAAACACAGTGACTAACAAATTGTTGAAACCTATACTCTGAAAAAAACCTTTGTTTTTAATAGAGGGAACAACATGACCCCATTGTGACAAATATGGATGTTCCCCCATTTTGCCTGGACTGCAGGCACCAGGCATTTCTCAGTGTAGCAGCATTTATCTGGGTATCTTATAGTCCACTGACGCAAAAGCATCCCAGATTTGTCAGATTCACTGAAGTTCATTCTGAACAGCCAACAAACCTCGGAGAAAAGCAAAACTTTTCTTTCTTTTTTTTTTTTTCCCCTGGCAAAGCAATAAGGCAAGTTCTTAAGCAACATCTTGGAAGTAAAGTCACAAAGGAAAAGCATGGCATGAGTAAAGACAGACTTGAACTGTACTTGGAATCTAATTTGCTGCCAAGGAATTATTTAAAGTATCTCAAAAACACCTTTTCGCAAAGATACTTCTGATGCTAGAGGCATAAGATGCATCAAGATACAGGAAGTTATTCCAAATAGCTGTATCTTTCAGACATCCCTTAACTGCAAGGGATAGGCACTGGCCAGCCTGAAGAGAACAATCTGCAAAAGGGGACCCTGCTTTAGGCTCTCCCTTGACCTGTGATACCTTCAGCTTCTCAATGTGACATGTTGAATCTTCAAAGCAGGTCCTGGGACCTCGTTTTTTGCTAGTCAGTTTACAGAGGCTGATAGCACTTACAGCTCTGATGGTGTCTGTGCATTTGTGTGAGACCACAAATTAAACACTGCTTCAGCCCATGAGGGAATATAAGAAGCCATTTTGGCATTTTGGTGTTTCAGCCCCACTCCAGCTGGAAGACCACCTTTCCACCTCTCAGGTATCTTATTTCCTAGATCACATGTATTGCATTAGGAACTCACTCCTGGATTTGTAGCAATTTGTAACTTGTATATAATAAGAGACATCTGCTCTGGGAGCTCTCAGATGGAGCCTGCTTAGGCCTCCCTGCAGTGGCCGCTCCACAGTGACCATGGGACAAAAGTGCCACCACTACCCCAGCCCATGTGTGACCTTTGCTGGAACAAAAAGGATGCTCCTTTCTCTCCCATCCTCTTCTGGTGCCATAACCCCTTCCCAGCAGGGCCTCACCCACCCAGCCGCTGCCTCCTTACCCACACAGACACCGGCCTGCACCAAAGGCCTGCAGGCCTGAGCCTCGGGAGAAACATTGTCACCCCAGCGGCTCCACGGGCAAGAGCCTTCTCCTGCAGCCTGGCAGCTACAGATGGTGGGGAACAGCCTCCTCTGGTGTTGTGAAGCCCTTTCTATGAAAGATGAGGTCTATTTGTTGCTCTGGTGCTGAAGCAGCAAAACCCCCAACAGGGCGAGGGGCAAACAGACACTGGACCGCTGGGGAGGATATCCACAGCCTCTCAGAGGTGTGTCGTGCCAGGTTCCTGAGGTGCTGTCTGCAAAGAGGCACATCAGCTGAGGGCGATCTCTCATCTAATTTTTAAAAAAATGTAAAAATGTAAAAAATTAGAATAAAAAGAAAAAAAAGAGAAGCAGAGAGAACTGTAGCGTACAGAAAAGGAGAGGGAGGTCTATAACAGCTCGCAGGACGCTGATTTTCTGATCACCCATGAGCCCTGCATGCAGGTTTTGTCACATCATCCAAACACAAAGCAAACTTCCACAACTCATCTGCAGAGCCACCAGGTAACTTGAGCTTGGCTTAGATGATGTTTCATATCAAGAAAATAAAACAAAAGAAAAATACCTTTTTTGGCAAAGCACACCAATGCACTTACATGTCTTGCCTGAAGCCAAAATGTCAAGCAAGATTATAGTAGGCAACCTCTTAGATTACCTTGTTTTGAAATTTGGTTTCCTGAAAAGAGTCTGTGGTGCTCTGAAGGGGGCAGACTTTACAAGCAACTTCATTGGAAAGTTGCTAAAAACCATCTCACAAAACTGTCAACTGCCCACAGATCAAAAGGATGATCAGTCAACTCAGCTGGCTGAGGATTTTACTGACTTTTGCATGACTTTGTCTGACAGGAAGTAGGACGATATTTATGTTTGGAAGAGGTGAAGGTTGTTATGTTTCTTTGTTTCATGTGGAAGAGCCTGAAGCATACCCAGTGACACTGCATTTTGCTTACCTTTGTACTCTGAATATACCTCTTGGGACCATGAAGTTTGTGCTGAGAAAAGAAAAACAGCAGAAGAAAGAAGCTTCTGAACCCACATCAAAATATTTGAAAAATCTGATGGGGAGGGAAAGAGCACAAGAACTCGCAGTGCAGCTTTCTTGTCAGGAGACTTTCAGAAAAAGGTAGATCTGGCAAATTAATGTTACTGGGATGATAAAATTTGTATCACACTGGGAAGGAAAGGGAAATAGCCCAGTAGCAAAATCTGGGAGTGGAAAAAATGTTAAGAGTTCTTCACTGCAGCACTTTACCTTCTTGTAATGTTTTGCCCACATCTCCATGTGCTGGTGTCTTTTGATCTGTGTCTTCTCTATGTCAGTTCACAGTGGGCTGTAAGGCAACACGCAGAGCAGAGCAAACCATCTAGCTCACATACAGACTGGAAGAAGGCAAGGATTCAGGCACCAGGGGCTGACACAGCAAGTGTAAAAGGTGCCTTGGCTTTTACCCATTGGCACCCTGAGGCTGTTTGTAGCTCAAAAACTTTGAACCTAAAAGCATTTTCATCTGCATTTCAGGAATGCCTGTGCTATTGATCTGCCCAACTTGAAAGCACCAACTAGACTGCTCAGCTATTCATGCCAGCTACTGAAAGGCACATTTGCCAAAACAATAAGGCAGAATCTAAAACTGGTCATGTTTCAGAGGAGAAAGTAACAGCAACAACCCACCAACACTAAAAGGCAATCTCGGGAGAGAAAGTGGTGTTCCAAACTCATCAACACTCAGCCATCACAGGGTACTTAGACTATATTTGCATCCAATGACTGCATCAGGCTCAGAAATATATTTTTTCTTCTTTTTGTATTTTTTCCTTTTTTTCTGTCTTTCTTCTTTTTTTCTTTTTCTCTTCCCCCCCCCCCGCTATTTTTCCTCTTCCCACTTCCCGTTTTTTAAATCTTGGACAATAAAAAGCATATAAAAGCAATTCCAGCTGCACAGCCTCTCTCAACCTATCTAACCTTTGCCAACCTGTCAGCCCCAGCAGCCTGCATAGGCAGTGATAAGCAAACTATCCTTCACTCTCTCCCAGCAACCTGTTTCCCAGATTTATGTGCACTAGGAATGTCTGCTGGGAGATGTGTTACTTGTGAGCTATAACCAACAAACCACATCACCACCTTAATGTTGAACCCAAACTCCTGCCTAACACACTGCTGGCCTAAATATTTACTACTTGTTAGCACAGATGACAACTGTAATCATGCATTTGGGAAGGAGGAAGAAAATCCAAAATAAAGGTTATTATGTGGGAGATTCAATTCACATCTGACACAGGGTGGCAAAGAGTCACAGTTAGCAGAACTTATAGACCTTTATAATTATGCAGATGGCTGGAAAAATCCCATCATCTCTTTGTGCAAGCAGGCTGATATATCAGTGATCCGACAGATAATTCAGCAGCAGAGTAGAGAACTGCCTGAACCTGCTCTGTTGAGCAGAAAGCTTCAGCTGCTTCTCTGAGTATTACCTCTCTCTGCAGGTTGCCACAGAATGGTGCCCTAAATTCCGGCAAAGCCACTATACCTAAGTGAAGAAAAAACTTGAGCTTTTTGTCCAACCCCTAATTCCTCAAACAGGCCACCACAAGGAGCACTGCAGTTTGGCTCTTCATGGAGTAAGGCTGGCTGCGATGTTCACCAGGCACCCCCTGCAGCCCAAGCCCTACAGCATCCCTGCGAGCCCTGCAATCTGTTTGTTAGGTCTCTTCCAACAGTGCTGCAGAGAGATGAAAGACTTTGTCAAAAATTAACTTTTTTTTTTTTTTCAGGAATGAACTAGCCCTGTCCATCGAGAAATATGAACAATTTTGATAATCAATAACAAAGGCATTTGAAATCTCATTGCAGCTTCAAGTGTTTTAGCATCTGGAAGCTCAGTGTATTCCTCCAAAGGTTTGCAGGTGCAGAATTAACCAAAATACATCATCTCTCTTGCAGACAGCATAGTTTCTGATATTTTCAGAGATAACCACACGGATCAGGAGGATTATTGTGGCATTAGCTGCTCTGATTACATTCCCTACAGTTTAATAACAAGAGCAGTGAGACTATAGGTGTATCAACAGAGTTTTGGATTTGTGAGCAAAGAAAGTTGGGGGTTATTAGCAGAATGTGAGAAAAGAAAAGGTCACACACTCAAATGTGCCTCTTAGGATACAGCTGACATTCTGTGGGGCAAGAGAAGTGATTTCTCAATATAGCATCATGAGTTTTCTGATAAGAAGCAACAGGGACTTTGTTAGCAAAGCTGTAGATCCATCTTGTCACATCCAGAGGGCTTTGGCTGTAAGCTTAACCCACAAAAAAGAAGGCAACCACATTTTGTAACACCTACCTTTTAAAGAGAGTAGCTACAGTATGTGGGCTCTTCATGTATGTATTTATCTACTGGTTTTGGCTGGGGCAGAATTAATTTTTTTTCACAATAACTACCGCAGGACTAAGTTTTGGATTTGTGCTTTTGGAAACAGCATTGATAATTCAGCAATGTTTTAGTAACTGCCAAGCAGGGCTTACAGAGGGGTCAAGGTTCTTTCTGCTTCTCATCTTGTCCTGCCAGCAAGGCAGGCTGAGGGTCAGCAGGTAGCTGGAAGGGAGCACAGCTGGGAAGGAAACCCCAGCTGACCAAAGGGACCCATAATCTATGGCAGCATTCCAGTATATAAAGTGAGGGGAAGAAAGAGGCAGTGGGGACATTCAGAGTGACAGCGTTTGTCGTCCCAAGTCGCTGTTACACATGATGGAGCCCTGCTCTCCTGGGGACAGCTGAAGACCTTTCCCCACCATGAGAAATGGTAAATGAGTTCCTTGCTTTGCTTGCATGTGCATCTTTTGCTTCACCCTTTGAACTGTCTTTATCTCAGCCCACAAATTCTCCCAGTTTCACTCTTCAGATTCTCTTCCCCATCCCACCATGGTGGGAACGAGTGGCTGTGTGCTGCTAAGGTGTCAGCTGAGGTTAAATCACAGCATAAACGCACTAGCACCTAGATTTTTTAACCATTAAGGAGAAACTTACTCTCATTGGATATAAAAAGAAAAGGTGGTCTCAGCAAAATGGTGGCTGTTAACTGCACTGTTGCTCCTTTTGTCTAATGTTTTCCCCAAGTAGGTATCCTACCCTCTCCACAGAAAGTTTTTGGTTGGTACTTCATGGAGAAAAGCAGAGAGGTAGCTGAAGAACCTTACAGCTGACATTACGAGCTACTAGAGAGACTAAACATATTTTTCCCAGGCATATTTACCAAAGATAATACAGAATAAGTTTACAATTCTATTGTTCCAGCTCAATGTGCTTGTTAAAGTGCAGAAGACAATCTGTAGTTGCTTATTTTGTATCTAAGCAACTGTCAGACTCTATCTCTACTAATAAGAAAGGGTATAATTATATGCTGCTACTTTAATTAGCAGCAGATGACTATGTTTATGAAATAAAATGTAAGATTTTTCTAAAGTGCAGAGCCTTGCTTATATGCAAGTTGCAAGAGCACTTTTGCAGGCTTCTGAAGGCTTTGTTTGGCCATGCCAGCTTGCTTGGGGCAGGGCGCAGGGCAGGCACAGCCAGTTGCTCTGTGCATTAGAGCACTGGCCCAAAGCCCAGCTGTCCTGAGCACCCGTCTGGGAGAGCTGCAGGGCAAGGATAAATCAGTGTCTAATGTGCCTTTTTGACACTCCCAGTGCTGGCATGAAACAAGTTCTTGTCCCTGATTCAAAGACTGAGAACCAAGAATGCATGGCTAGCTTTGGGCTAGCTACTGCAGTGCCCCAGAGGCTGCTTTCTGCAGGATGTGGTCGCAGAGCAACCAACACAGGGAAAGAATCCTTAATATGAATTTCTGATCTCATCGAGGTGCTTCAGCAGCACATAGTGATGCAATGCAGCATTTTCTTCAGAAGGAATAACAACAGGGGCCACTGCTGAGGCTCCTTCTTTGCATATAAAAGGAAAAGAATACCAACAAAACAAAATAAAATCCAGAAAACATATACAAACAGATAATATAGATGAGAATAACCTTGTCCAGGATAGAAAACACTTTTTAGACAAGTCTCTAATTTCCATTATTCATTATTTTTATCCTTGTTTCCATGGAAACAGCACTTGTGCGATTATGCTGTCCTGCAAGGGAGTAAGTGGATGCACACATATATATGTACCTCTGTGTATTCTCCTCCTGGCCTCCAGCAACTTTGAACAAACCTGCCAGTAAAGCTGAAGTTCTGAGGACAGCTACATAGAAGGAGTTTTGAAAGCATTCAGGTAAGGGAGAAGTAATCTTGTAAGTGTTCCAGCCACAGAAATCTCATTAGATAATAGATAATTTGCATGAGAGGAGAACAAGGCCACCCCTGTAACTGCTGCATCTCCCAAAGGTGCTTCAGTAGAAAAGCCATACTTTCTTGGACATTCAACACCATCACACACTGCCTGCCACAAGGCACAGATACATGGGAAATCTGTTCTTGGGTTTGAAAGTCAAGGATCCTATTTAGAAACTGTCGAGATGCAAGACAACTTGTCTGAAGGTTTAGAAGGCCAACAGAGTAAGTAACATCTGTCTTGTCTGTTTGTCCATCCCTTGGGGTGCCTTGCCCTGTCACCAGCACCCAAAGAAAATGAAGCAGGCAACCAAGTTTGGCCCATCTCTTCATTCCTTCAAAACAAGCTACCGTGCTGCCTCTCACAGCCATGTACACAGGAAAAAGGACAGGTCAGATCATCAAGGTAAATTAAGGGGAAAAGCTGAGCATCCGTCAGTACATTCATAATTTCAGGAGGATCTGAAATCCTTTAGCATACCTTTATATTCATAGTTTTTATGCCCCTCTGTCACAGTTGGTAATCCAATTACAAGAACTAAGTTACACAAGACTGCACCCTAGTAGGCTGCAAGAGCATGCAAGCGTATAACCCGTACCTTTGTCTTCTTTTCCTACACTTCCCAATCTTTAATCCGCTCTCCGCGAGCACTGCCAGCCATTTCTCTGCTCGCTGCGGTAGATGCTGTCAGCAGAGACACACGCCAGATGCTTTTCCACAGAGCCCGATTTTGCTCTTGCCCTTTCTCTGCGGCTCTCAACCAGAAGTCAAGGTCATTCCAATTGCAAATTTCTGGTTGTGTTTGGTCTTCCCCACACACAGTGTAAATTCACAGTGTGCAAAGCAAAGCTGCCACAACAGGTATTGCTCAGAGCACATATGGAGGCAGAAGGATCTGCTCGAAGGAGACACCTGCAAGCTGGAGCATTTGCATTTATTGTAAAGCTTTAGGGAGTAGTCTACCATGTAAGTTATTTGCAACAAAGCCCCATCAGCCTCATCTTGAACATGCTTAAAGAAATCATCCATGCTTAAGACTAGCTGTAGAAAATCACTGTGACCTGTATTAATCAGTATTCTAGGAGACAAAAACTCTGTTTACACCTGCAGTCATTTTCAAAGTGACCTGTATGACTGTTGAGCAGTATTTGAGGATTATCCTCTTCACAACAGGGGCTTTGTAACTTCTGCTATACACAGACAGTTTCAATAACCTCTGTGCAGGTAACATTCAGTAACAGGGAAAAATCAACTGTGTGCGGTCCAATAGCCCGCCCATTTTCTCTGCCATGTGATATAAATCTTATTGCAGCTGTGCAGGGAGCAGATCGCCTCACACCACCCCAAAGGACAGCAAGTGCAACTCAAGGAAAGTACACCAAGGCACAAGAAGTTTCTACACATATTACCCCAAGCTTCAGCCCCACCCCCTCACACTCCACTCCACGGTGGATGAGAGGCCACATAAAACACAGCCACCATGGAGCAACAGGAGGTAAATAATTAGCCCAGGTAAATTCTCCCTGGACATAAACTCTGCCATAACCAGCCTATTAGAGCATGTATCATATTCAAAGCCCTTCTGTCAGCTCTTCATTGTGGCCAAAGCCAGTACAGCATCAATAATCACCTTTAGGACACTTTTTCTTACCCAACAGCATAAACAGCTGTCCAAAATTGTGGCACTCATTCAGAAGGGACAAGGAAGACTCCCATGTATGCTATTACTTCCTCTTCAGAGATTCAGAGAAATATTTTATACTAGCAAGGTTATTAACTCATAGTGTAGGTCATTGCTATCAGTATTTCACACAACCTATTGCCCTTCTGTCCCTTAATTAAAAATAAAAGGCATAAAGGTGTTATTTCACGGAAAATTGGGGTGGCAGTGGAGGGACTCTATGGTTAAGCCCCACTAACAACCCTGTGGTGAAATGCCATATGCTTAACATAGCCAAAGTGTGTGGAGAGGGTGATATCAAAATCCAGAAAACATTCTTCTTCTAGACACTTAGAGGTAGCATTCCAATTTCTCTAATATTTTCAGAACAATCTCTTTCTGTAGCACAGCAAAACTTTCTCTCCCATCAGCTTGCATCAATTTCATCTTGATTCTTAACGATGCAGCTCAAAATTTTCCACACAAAGCCGATGAGGCTGGTGAGATGCAGTGATTTAACAGCAGTGCAGTGTGTGGTGGATGATCAGGATTTACGTTATGCCTTTCCACATAATGCCATCTAGCGCTAAGGAACTGCCAGGCACGCTTCGTTAGGTATTCCTTCTGCATTTGGGGATTGGAAGTGCCCTGGTAAGTTTTGTTTACTTCAAAGCAACAAGAAAAAGTGTTTCAATGTGGCCATATGACAACACTGGAAAACAGTAAGGCACCAGGGAAGTTTTATTAATCTGGATCTACATCTGTTCCTGTGATAGATCACATACTCCTTTCCTGCTTATGGAAATTAATATTTGCTGGAAATCTCTGGCTAATGAAAAATTTACTAATAGAATATGAAATGCTCCATCACTAATGAAATGTAACTAGTGATTGCAAGAGGCTGATTAGAGAAGAAATTTGGCTTTCTTGAATAAGAAACTCCATTTGCTTTGAGATACTCCTGTCTACCACCAGGTGTTAGGCTGTTGCACCTTGACCTGCTGTCTCCCCTTTCCTTCACAGGCTGCAGGTTCACATCACCCCTTTCTGACTCCAGCACTGGAGACTGGCACATAAGCGCCTATCTTGATTTCTCTACTCAGATTGGTCATCCCATGGATGATCCTACTAATTTCTAAGATGTAAATCCTCATTACAGCCAGCTTGGACCAACATTGTCAAATACATGTGATCTGCTGCATCTTGTGTCTTCCCTTCTAAAGACCTACTCTGCCCATCATCAACCCCCAGCTTTCACCCAGATCTTCAGACACACTGGAAAAATATTAGCTTTCTTCACCTTTAAATTTCTTTTCTGAACTATCTCTCCTTGCTTGTACTACTAAAGTTCCTTTTTCCCTTCCCTTTACCACCATTGATTTTTCTTCTGCTTCAGTTAATACTTCAGTCTTTTCAGCTTGAATTCTGCTTTCCTTGCACCACCAAAAATGTTATGATTCATGCTGTCAAAGTCTTGGGGTCTTTCTTCCTTGCTTCCTCTTCCTAAATTCATTTGATTTGCCTCCTGTTTCCTCAACCATCGGCTCTCCCTCCCTCAGCTTTCCTTCCATTTCCTCCTGGCCCCTTCTCCTCTCTGACCCCTTTGACTTCTTCCCTCTTTAAGTGTTTTTCATCCCCCCTGGTGCAACATCTGCCGTTAGCATTGTAGCTGCCCCACAGTGACAGAGCTGTTTCTGCCAACACACTTTTCTCCTGCCAGCAGCACAGGACCCTGTTTTCTACTCCCCCTCTCAGAATGGGTCATGATTACACCCACCCTCCACTATGCTCCACTGTCACCTCACTGCTGCAGCTGTTTAAACCAAATCAGTTAATTTTGCACTGCTCCACATAAGCAGACATCTTATCATGCCAGATGAGTTTAAATCACACTGGGTATATACAGAAAGAGACTGCCCAAGTATGCAAACTAAAAATAGAAAATTCTCAAAAGCTACATAACTCCAGAAGGCCAGTAAAGCAGTTTAGGATGACCTGAAGTCTTACCTATCCCTTCAGCTTCACAGCACAGTGTTCCAAGATCGGTGTGCAGCTGGTCAGGATGGCGGATGTGGGCAGCTGACATAATCGTCCCCGCATTTGGCTGGGTTTTACAGTTCAGGCTCCAGGTCATCAACCAAGGAGCACTCGTGATATCCACACGTAGTTAAATTTGATGATGCTCAATTAAAAAGCGATTTTCCTGTCCTTCCACCAACATAAACTTCAAATCCCTTTTTGCGTATATTCGCACCAAAAAGATCTGTTGGTTACACGGTTTCAGTCTGCCCTCTGCTGCAGGCTCAGCAGGCAGCTCCATGATGCTGCTGCTGCACGGCCCAGTGCTGCTCATCTTCTGAGAGCACAAACAGCACGGGCTGGCTCTGCCTTACAACTCAGATATTGTGTATGTGTCCATGTGTATATATATGTATACACAAAGGTATATTCAACTCAGAGAAGTTTAAACTAGCAAAAAGTAAGAGGTGCCACAGGTGTGACATTGGGGAGACTTGAAAACCTTTAGTAGGAAATAGAAAGCAGAGAAACAA
Organism: Origma solitaria; assembly: GCA_013397895.1. NCBI lineage: Eukaryota > Metazoa > Chordata > Aves > Passeriformes > Acanthizidae > Origma > Origma solitaria. The sequence continues at coordinate 320,254 of VZRL01002376.1, forward strand.
GGGCTGGGTAGGCCCACCCTCAGGCAGACAGCGCTGCAGTGAACTCCCCAGGTGTAAGGTAGCTGGGATTTAAACCTCGGCTTCCCACCTTGCATGACAGGTACACTCTCACTGTCACAGCTCGAAAAGCAGGCAGACCAATGGCAAATCTCAGTTAAATGAAATAATCTGTAAAAGTTGTACCAGCCAAAACACAGGGCAGTTACCTACCTCAGGCAGCCTCTCTGTTCCAATGGAAGCCATCATTAGCAAAACCTAGACACTCTAACACACATGCCATAAGCAAGTCCTCCTGCCCTCTGCTTTGGCCCCAGAGTCGTAGGCCCACAGAGGAACCTACTGCCGACATTGAAGCCAGAAGGGTCTCCCACTGCCAGTAGCATGCCTGAGATGGGGCAGGAAATGCTGGAGCTCAGCCACGGCAGAGGACACCATTTGCCCTCATATTGCTTATCTAACAGCCCAGCACTTTCTGCCCAGATCACACAACGCTGCTTGTCCCAAGAACTTCAAAGGCATCCTTCCAGAGTAAGCCTAGGCCAGGCTGTGTCATGGGAAAGACTACTAGAGACCAAAGGTTACTTGAGGTCAGAGGGCAGAAGATACTTGATGTCAAAGGTTACTTCCTAAGGCACACTTCCAGAATGAGACTAGTCCAGCCTCTGTCATAGGACAGTTCATTGAGATCACAGGACAGGGATTGCTTGAGCAGAAAGGTTTCTCAAGTTCACAGGTTACATGAGGCCAGAATACAGAGGTGATGCTGGGTCAAAAGTGCTTTCAGGACAAAGGTTACTCAAGGTAAAAGGTTCTGCGAGGTCACAAGGCCAAGATTAATTTATTTCAAATGTTACTCAAGGCCAGTGGACAGAGGTTATGTGACGTCAAAGGTTACTTCCAGTCAAAGGTTCATTGAGGTGACAGGTTCCTCAAGGTCAAGTGTTAATTGAGGATACAAGACAGAGGATCCCCAAGCTCAAAGGTTAGTTGAGGTCCAAGGACAGATGTTCTTCAATGGGAAAAGCTGCTCACAGTGACAGGACAAAAGTTACTCTAGGATAAAGGTTACTTCAGGTCACAGGACAGGTTACTCTGGGTGAAAGGTCACTTGAGGTCAAATCTGGTTTTGGTGTAAATCTCACCAGTGCCCAACACTGACACCAGAGCCAAGTATCCAGCATGTTTTTGTTACCTGGATGCTGTCAGCTGTTGCATGCATGTGTCCCATGAGCAGGGGCCGAGACCAGCTGGGTTGCCAGGCCCATACCCATGAGCTTGCTCACCGCCTAAGCCTCCAAGGACGCGGGCTGCAGGCAAGCTACCCACCAGGTATGGCCCTTCCACTGCCAACAGCCCTTCCACCGCCCTGCCTTCCCAACACACTGCACTTGGATGGAAAAAGCACTGCTGGGGACAGGCTACCTTCACACCAGCAAACACTCCAGCAGCTTACCAGCACCACACACAGCACTCCAGCACCCAGGAGAGCTTTAACTTGGAAGTGCAAATGCAGACAGGCATGGCCATGCAGAACTGTGGAATGGATTAAAGGGGAAAGGACTGAAGGAATCAACACCAGTAATTGTGGTGAAACCTCAGCGCTGATTTTACAATGGCAGCTGCCTCTTCCTTTTCATGCTTGATAGTAAACACTTTGTCTTTACAACCTGGTTAATAAAATTGGTGGCCAGCTTCTCACAAGGATTTAGAAACATTAAAAAAAAATGGAAAAATAAGCACAATATAGCAACTGAGATACAGCTGTTGGCACCAGGGACTATTATACTCAATTAGGGGAATTAGATGCAAGATTAAAATCATAATTTGAGATTAACAGTAACTGTATACTTGCCAGTAGAAGTTACTAGAGTTTGAGTCCAAATCAGAAATATCTCAACTTGAGTATAAAGTTTTTGACTGTCAGAACATAAAAGCGTAAGGCAAAGTACTTAGAACAGTGCAATTGAAAAAAAAATCAGTAACTTTTTAAAATCTAAAAGTATTTAGCTATCATGATAAAAAAGAAGTCACTTTTTTATAAAAAAGAAACACTGATCATTTCAAATGTGTTTCAAAAGTCACAGTAAACCTAAAAAGTTAGCATGTTGAGTAATGTTTCTCAAAAGCAACAAGAACCCCAAATCCTTCCCCATAAACAATACAAAAAGCAATTTAGAGTGTTGCTCTGCTGTAATAGCTCATCTTTTCAAGCACTGAACCTTTACAAAGTTTCTTTTAAACTATATATAGTGAACTACTGAAAATTCAGGCAGCTTCACTCAATAGTATACAACCAAAACTCAAACTCATAATTCCTCAGCTCAGCCTGTTTTAATGTTCTGCCAGGACAAATACATGCCAGAAAATAGCTTCTGAGATGCAAGTCATTTCAGAACTGAACATATTTTAGTAACAAGCAAGCAAATCTCTCAGGTAATGCAGAGGAAAAAAAAAATTTCCAGAGAATTTTCTTGTGATTTTCAGCTATCTGACAACAGGTGAGGTTGTTTCAGTATGTCAAGGTTCAAATACTGCCTCAGGGTACTTTGAAATAGCAAAGTACTCAATCTAATTCAAACTAAATCCCACACATCAACCCTAAGAGCACTCGGAACAACGAGGTAACATTCAAAGCATCACCATTAGCTGCCAGTGTCAAATTAGTGGCCAGGAAAGAAGACACTTTTTCCACATGGGCTGAAACCACGTTAAAATTAAGGAAAAAAAAATGATGGTTTTTCCCCACTAGCCCTGCAACAGTTTGGTATTTCACTGATGATCTGCAATTAGTTTGCTTCCTAAGACTTGCTTTTCTCACTAATTGCATTGGAAGCTTTTATGAAAGATGAAATAAGTGCTTAACTTCAAAGTCTCTGAAAGGACATGATCGTAAACTTTTTCCCCCACACAGCAAATGAAACAAGCATGGTATCATATAGCCTTTTTCTAACAAAAAAAAAATTAAATTTTTTTTTAAAAGAAATTGACTTCTTGGAGTGCCCACAGGGACTGTTTATCTGCTGTTATTAGCTGCCCTTACAATCTCTTTTCTTGCTACCCAAGCTTTAAAACCCACGCTGCAGGGTCTTGTGAAACCCAGACTAACAAGAGTTTCATAAAACCAAACCTGTTTTTAAAAACAAATCCAAGTTTCTGAAGACACAACCTTAACCATTTCCTCCTCATATAATCAGAGGGAAATACATTCCATCAGCTTTGGAAATAAAAACAACCACCAGGATCTGAACATGGCTATTACAGAGTAGCTGTAGCTGATATGCCTTCACCACAGGACAAACATTCTTGCCGGCCCATAACTTGTTTTCATCCTTTCCAAAATAACACTTGTCTGAACCCAAAGGACTCAAGAGAAACACCGTGAAATCAGGTTTTCTAACTGATTTTTTTTAATAAACTATAGAAGAACAAGGTAACATTTCAACCAAAATCATGACAACTGCATGCTTGAAAGCAGATACATAACATGTCTCTGGATTTGTTTTCTTTAGGAAAAAAAAGGAGAAAAACTGAACATAATGCATAGATTTCTACACATATTCAAATAATAGACTAAAGCAAGCAGAAACACAACTGGAAAAAATGTTTTGACAGTAATTCCAGATCTATGAAATTTTTATAAGGAAATTTCAGTTCTAAGAATCTTTATGTTGAACCAAATTACTTTTTTTATACAGCATGAAAATAAGTTTTATCAATTGAGGCACTAGAAACAAACTTGCACAACAGCTCAAATGCATCTATTGTGTGAACTGAAAAACCTACAGGCCATGGCATACTAAAAATTTAGAATTTAAAAGGTTGCATTAGACCTGCACTTGCTCACATTGACACAGTGAAATTAGTGGAAAACTACTGTTTTTCCAGTTAGAATAAAATCAAATCAGGTTCTGATTGCTGTTTCCAAATACTTATCTTCCTAGCTTTTTCTCATTGTCCTCGCTTGCCTCATGTATTCTCATCAGGGAGGAAAAAAATGGAGAGGTCCCTGTGCCACCCCATTCAGCAATGTTTATAAAGAAATGCAAAGCACCTGTCTTTGTGCAGCGGTTTTATTTACGGTGCTATATTCCCTTACTTCATCATGTTACCCACATCACTGAGCTTCTACAGATTAGTACATTTGTTTAGAATTATGTACTCAATAGATTCTATAAGGGATGCTTATTTCTACCTTTTGATCCACATCTTCTATGGGGGTTAGTGAGTTTTAAAGACAAGGAGTCTTCACACGGTAATCGGAATGATCACAGAGCAAGAGGAACTTGAGACAGAAAGAAAGGAGCTCATATGAATACGAATGCTGCTTTCTTTATGAGGAAGAATATTCATGATACAGTGAGGTTTCCACCCAGATGCTACAATAACTGGCACCTCTAAACACCTACATTAAAGTATACCTCGATATCTTTATCAGGCACTTAAATAGAAAAACAAAGGAGTAACATTTAGTAACACAGGTACTGTGATCGTTATTTTGTAAGGCGAGAACATCTTGTATGAAGCATTCAGAAAATTAACTGTCCCACATAACCAAATAACTCTTATCAAGGGCTAAATGAAAGGAGAATCCCTCATTAGACAAGCCTGTTTTAAAAAAGGCTGAAAAATGGTTAACAAATATTTGGTAGAAGCCATTAACCCCAAACTTAGATTCTTCACTATCTTATGTAAAATGCAGTGCAAGGTTATTTATCCCTTGAGATGATGGATCCAAAAGTAAACATTCAATGTGTTTTAATTTACAAGATTTTCTTTATCCCAAAAAAAAAAAAGAAAAAAAAAAAGTTTTTCCACTGATAATAAGCTCCCTGAGGGCATACATCAATTTTTTCAAGGGAAAAAAAGCAATCATTTAAAAAACATGAACTGCAAAGCTCCAGCAATCAATAATTGCCCTATTTTGTGCCCTAACACATTTCCCATCAGCATTTCTTTGGAAAACACAAGTTAGAACAACTATTCATTGGTCCTGCAAGAGGATCCTGACCTCCCTTCTTTTACATAGTATCCTGCAGATGACAGTAACCATTCTTTAAAAATGGTAATGAATGCATTTCAGTCCAATACACTTCAAAGTTACAGGAAAACTCTACCTGTAAAACTTCATCTACCAACACTTAAATGGTTAATTATAGATTCTGTCACACAAACACAGAATCAAGGAAAAGAGATGGAAATTCACTTGGAAGGCTAAACTCTTGAGAACTTCTTTATGTTATGAAAGTCAAGGGACAAATGAAACAATCTACAGACACACAAAACACATTTTTATGGTAATGAGAATGCCAAGTGTTTAAACCGTTCTTAAGTAATTTATTTCTTTTTACTGATGATTTACAAGGCCTTGATTATTAGACAAAATAGCATATTTTAACTAAACTAAAAAAAAAAATACAAACCAATAGAGTATAGAAGGAAATGCTGTATGGTTCTGTAGAATATATCACACCCAGTGCACACACTGCTTTGTTTTTCTCATCTGAACCTATTTGTTACTTACAGGATTTCTGCAAATAAATATTTGTGTCTAATCAAAATGTAGTGTACAGCTTCAGACCACTGAATTAGGCTTGAATTCTGGCATTAGTCTATGGTCTAAACCACTGCAGAAGACCTTTCAAAGAGTTTAGTGTAATAAAAACTGATCTAGACATTTTGGAGCAGTTAACAAGAGACAGGAGTTACAGCTGCATACAGTTCAGTATGGTACACTAACCAAAGCTATAAGTTTTAGTACACTTATTGCCAATTTCTCCCAAATCTTAACAAGCAGAGCTTCTTTGCAGAGACATTATTGCTGATGGTAATAAGGCTGTTGAGGAAAAGGGTATCCAGGTTGTTGAGGTGGTGGATATGGCGGTTGTCCAGGATTTTGGTACACAGGTGAGGGTGCATATGGCAGATTATACTGACCATACATGTACGGATTATAGCCCATTGGCACTGGCATCTGGCAATACCTGTGGGGGGAGGGGAAAAAGCACACCTGAGTTGAAAAATACTGATAATGTTATTTTGCAAAAACAGCTCATTAATAGATACAAAAAGACATGCAATCTCCACAAATGCTTTCCTTTCATTTTGCTTTGAGTGCAGCAGGAAATGTGGTAACTTTCAAGGACCAAACATGAAAACTATTACAATGTGTGGAACAGAAACACAGACAGAAGGTGGAGTAAAGGCAACTTGCTGGAACTAGAACTGATCTGAATTGGTTCTCAAATGTTTAATAACACTATGCATATTTCAACATTTGCTGAGCCTGCTATCAAAGGAGAGCACAGCTGCCTTCAATTCCTTGTGATGACATGGGGAAGATGGAAAAAAGAATCAGAAGAAAACACATACTTGACTGGAATTTTCTCTATATTTTTCATCATCTTAGTATCATGCTAATGATTTGAAAAATGATATATGCCAACACTTTTGAGATAAACACCACCAACTGATTATGCAAGTGTTGGCAAAAATCAACAAACCACAGTTAAGGAAATGCAGTCCTATTTTCCTTCTCCTTTAAAAGATCAACAGTAAACACTTAAAATGAACCCTCCCACAAAAGGGACCTGCAAGTGATTCCTAGAAGAGTTACATGACTAAAAAAAAACCAATAAAACCAACAAAAAAAAACCCCACAAACAACAACAAAAAAACCAAACCAGACAAAAGAAAAAACAGACTAAAAACCCCCTTGCCTCAAACAGTAAACACTAACTAATTTTAAAATGTCACACACAAGAAAAAGGTGCTTTTAAGTAACAGGATAACAAAAATCTGCTTAAGTGTTCCCACATCTTACCCTGGGTAACCGGGATAAGTTGGGTAAGGTGGTCCCTGTGCCTGTGAAGGTGCAGTGCCCGCTGCAGGTGCACTGGCCCCTGGAGCAGGAGCCAGAGCAGCAGCAGGAGGAGCTGCAGCTGCTCCAGACGGTGCTAATGCAGAAGAGGAACTGCTTGCTGCAGAAATCACTGGTGGTGGTGGCCGTGCTGGTGGCTGTGGTTTAGTCCCCTAAAAAGAGAAAGAGAATTACGCTGAAGCTTTTTTATGGAAGCCTTGGAATCAAAAGCTGTGGTTATATCATTAATTCATTTTTATTTTCATTTTAAACAGACATTCTATATTTAGTCTATACAGATAATGTAAAGCATCTAAAAGTGATAGGCTTTTAATTTCAAATCCATAAATTATGAACATGAGTAGTACATAACACACCTCTCTGCAAAGCCTTAGCTTTTGCCCTCTATTTCACTTCAACACAATTCCAACTACACCAGTATATTAAGGAGTGATATACACAAATTACAGATCAGTTCAGAGTTCTCAAGTAGGGACCGAGTATTTTCAACCCACTAATTCAGTAGCATGCATTTACCACCATGGTTCTTGGGGCTGGAGTGGGAGTCGGCGATGCTGCTGGCTTACTTCCTGCTGCTGGCGTGGTCTGATACGTAGGCAGCGGAATGGAGGGAGCACTGGGCTCCCTGGCAATGCTTTGCTGCAAATCTCTGTTAAAAACAAACACGCAAACATGCAGCTTAGTTTAAGAATTGCTTGTTATACACAGCAGCAAGCTAAGCCAAAAAGATGCAATGAAGTCTAATATTTAAAGCATGATCACTGAGCTAGCTCAAACTAAATTTGGAGTCCAAATCACTTCCACAGAAACCATCCTCTAGCCAACTCTCTGATTAAGTGTTATATTTATTTTCTAATAATGTCTTTATGCTCTAACTCAATACTGGGTATAGATGACAAAAGTAGCCAAAACAGTAAAAGAGCACAGCAAGACTCAGCAGAATGTTCTATCAACACTAACCCTACAGCCTCAACACTGAACATAAACATATTAGAGATGTGAGATATTCAGACCTCTGCCTTGGTTAGGCAGCCTAACAGCTTCCAAATTAAATGAATGTGGGAAGCCAAATAAAGGCAGACGGGGTTGTAACTCAGAGTTTGTTTACAAGCACAATGCCCAAACGAAAAATAACAGTTCTACAAAGGAACAAGTTAGGAAAGATAAAAAATGAGGGCTGAGCATCCCATTTGCAACATGGCAAGTACACAGAACACCTGCAGTTTCACCAACCCAAATTTTAGTAACAACTAGTCTTTTGTTATAAAAGGCTATGTGCTTTGCTAATGAAAACTGATTAAAAGGCAAACCTTTTCAATTACGCCTTCCTCTTAAGAGAAGAGCCTAAAAATCACATTTGAAATATACTATACTAGTCTTGATGGCATGTGGGGGACAATGACAATATCAAACATTGTTCCTCACATGAAGGACAAAATCTGCTTCTCTCCCCAGCACTGCAGGCAGCCCACATATCGAAGCAATGATAAAGTATCAGATTACAGCAGACTACAGAGCAGAAGTAGAACACCAATGCTTTCCCCCATCACACTGAACATATGGAAGGCAATCATTTGATGAAGCATCTATCTAATTTTTCAAACTAAATTGACAGCAGGAGCAAGGTGCAGAAATCAGAAGTTCTTCAAAGGAAAGAATAAAATAAAATTACTAACAAGTGCATGCCAAAAAGAATAGATAGTGAAATCATAACATGAAACAGATTCATGCTGAACTGCACATAGGAACAGTAGAGCAGACTTCAAAGTAGATTTTTCCATTTATTTCTCCTACCACTTTCCTACGGGAGAGGAAAGTGGGACTAGCATTAAAGGAAAAAAGTGATAGGCTTAGCACACCTATTCTTCCTTTCTCATTTCATCAAGTACCATATTAAACATGTTCCCAAAGGTAAATTTCTGATAAATACTTAACCATTTCTGCAACGAAATCTTACTTGAGCAGTTCATCTCTTTCCGTCTTGCGAGCAAAGACAATGTCACTGCACTTGTTTTGGAATTTCAGCAGGATTTCTGTCAGCTCATTGTAAAACTAGTAAAGAAAAATAAAAACGCAATATGCTCAGTCAGTACTTTCAGACTCCATGCTAGCATACTTCTACATATTGATCCAGTTATAGGTGTTGTATTATTACTGTGCCCAGAACCTGCACTCCAACAAAGTTTACTAGTACATTCTATAATGCTTTCCAAAACTAAAATTAGTCAGCTGTTGTTGCCCATCCCTGTAATACCATAGAATTTTCTAGGGATCTGTGTGTGTGTGTGCATTAACACAAAAATAGTTTAAGACAACTAAAAACACATATTAAAACCAGAGCAAAACTAGATCACTTCTGGTGATGAACAATTTATTTTTGTAAAGGATAATTATTTTTACTTTAATTTTATTGCTCTCAGTTCCATGCATTTCATTTCTATAGGTATCTCAGAGGTTGGTTTTTTTTTCCTCTAATGAGCTATCAATAAACCAGCAAAAAATACTTAATACAGAAGCAGTAAGAAGACACCTTCCAGAAGCCGAGATCAAAAAAAGCAAGCTAAATACAGCTCTCCTTAACATTTTTCATGTATGCAGTAACAACATTTAAAACACCGATTTTATAAGGGGATTAAATACCATGGGAGAACAGATGAAAGAATTTCTCAGATAAAATGGCTCATCTGGGTGCTTCAGCATCATTTACTCAGCTGTAATTAACAACTTATCCTATTGCTCAGAAAAGCTTACTTTTCAGATAGGAACAAAGAAGCTTTTCACAGCTTTTCAAACAATCAAAATTCAAGCAACTTGCTGGCCTCACTTCAATAGTAAAATCCTCAAAAATACACCTGTCAACTAGCATGTCTGCAAAGTTTATTATGATTTTTTATTCACATCTCATTGTATAAATAAAAAAAGTCCATTCAATCCCTTAAGCATTACCATACCTTTGTGCCTTCTTTTAAATTGGCTACAAGTTCCACAAAGTTGTCATTTGCTACAGCTAAGTTCTTCAAGACTTCTTCTCTTAAATTAGATTCATTGTTTGATTGTTTCATCTTTGAAAAATCCTGATGCGCATTCTTAAAAGAAGAAAACAAATAAACAGTGCAAATAATGCAAGCTAGTTCCATGTAAGATTCTCTACGTTTAGTTTTCTTTTTCCTCTTACTCATTGCTTCCATTTTCCCCATTAACTGCTTTTCCTCACCTCCCATCCACACACTGGACTTCCATACTTGCTATCCGCCAAGCGCAGTGACTATTATAATGTGTATTTCAGAACTGTACATATGTTAACTCACCGGCAGTAGGTATCACCCGTTAATTACCTGTTCTGTTTTGGGCTGCCTTTAATAATCCTCAGCCTCATCCTGCAGACTGACTTTCAAAGGCTATACTAATTAGGCTCTCTCCTGTACTGACTTCCATTGATATTCATAAAATCATACTGAAAGTCAGTATTTTTAAGAAGCATTACTTCAAATTTGGCTGACATTGGGAAGCTATTAAAAGGACAGGGAAGAGGAAAATTTACAGAAGGATCACCTATTTACATCTCATTTCTTTCAGGAAAATAAACAAACCAACTTAAAAAGACTGTTTCAACTGTCGGAAGCCGACAAGCTTGAACTCTAGGATATTCAAACATTACAGTAATATCCATGAAGATTTTTAAAGTATATTGTGCTAAAAAATATACAAATATAAAAAGCCTTGCTAAACATGGTGTATATGGTCATTTAGGAACAACTTTTTTCCTTGTTGGAAAAAGTCTCCATCATTACTCAAGCTGCTACTGTCATTTCTCCAAGCACTAAGACTTCCTCTTTTGCCAGATGTTTCAGGTACCTGCCTCTGACAAATTAAGACTGAATTTGTAAGTATATAAACTTTGGGAAATTCTATTAAATTTTACTTCAATGAGTTTTGCACACACTGGAAGTCAAGCACATTGTAAAGAGCAATTAGGAATAACCAAGTTGTGCTTCAAAGATCCAAAATGTCCTCTAGTCGACAGTACAGACAGGTCTCCTGTTATCCCAGAAATACTTAAGATGGAACAAGAGGAAAAAACAAAACAAACCCAAAGATTTGTTAACACATCACTTCAGCTTCTTTCAAGGACAAAACCATCTGCAGAATTGTGCCAAGAAAAGGTCCAAGAGAATTTACACTGGAGCTGGGGGAAAGTCTGCTAAAAATTCACATTTCTTTACAGTGAACACAAAGACATGTCTGTATTTTTTCAGTGATGAAGGAGTAAAGGAGCATCAACTGACATATGACAGAATAACAAGTAAACTAGAAAGCAAAGTGAGACTTCTGAAGAACTAGAAAGGTAGAAATATCATTGCTCTTAGTTAAGAGGAAGGAAAACATGCAAAGTGTTGTACCTGAATATTTTTGAGAAGTTCTTCCTGCTTTTTTAGGGACTCCTGCACTTTCTGTGTGTAACTTCCATAAATTCTGTCCAGCTCAGTCACAGAGATAGCCTCCTCATTTATAGCACCATCCTGCACAAGTGCAGTCAGGAATTTGCTTGTCATGTCAAAATTTACAGATTTCAGGTCATTTTCCAGTTGTTCTCTTTCCTTCTTAACTTCATCCAGATTGGCCAGCAAAGTTCTTAAGACATTAACAACCTAGGCAATACAAATGTCCTAAGTTAACAAGTTTAGAGAACTAATGGGGAAGTATAATTTATTAATAACCGGCTTCCATATTGCACTCCTCACTGATGCTGGTAACATTTCTGCGTAAGTATTTGCTTATGAATGTGTTTAAGGCGAGAAACCAGGACAAAATGTGACCAAACAAAGATCTTCAAGTACTTCTCAATCTATATTCTCTTCTACAGATTTACTTTTGCTAAGAGGACTGAATAACTGCAAAATGTTTGATTTTTTTTTTAAGCTGATCAGATACCTTCCGAGAGGATATTCTAGGATGGCAACAAAAACCACTGACTTCAAATAATTTCTATGAGAAAAATAATAATATTGCTGTAGATGTGCCATTAATTTCTTGGAAAGCAAACTGGTGCAATTGCCTAATATTTATACTCATCAAAGATTATTCCTTTTATAATAGTCAAGCAGTCTTGCTGTCCATGGTGATTGACTTTGTTCCCATTAAATGTAATAAACTACACTCAAGAAGATTTTAAACATAAAGACAACTTCTTTTCCAAATGTTAGTTACATCTTGTATCAATTGAGACAGAAACAAGAGCAGCTAAGGATCAGCTGCCACAGCAATTCATGTAAGTTTACTTTGTTAGACAAATAGCACTTCTCTTCAAAATAGAGACAAATTTCACTGCTTTACCTCATTTCCCTGTAATGTTTTTGCTGGGTTGGCAGAAGGAATGGCTGCGTTGAGTTCTGCCTCTGGCTTACACAGAAGTGCAATCGTATCCCGGTGAGTCTGATAGCGCTCTTTCACCTGCCCATCTGCTTGCATAGCTTTACTCAAAATATTATGGTAATTGGCTCCCTCTGGGTGGGGGAAGAAAAAAAGAGAGTTTATATCATTTCAAAACTTGTTTTATCCACCTGAGCAGGCTTTTGTCCTTTTCAGCAAGTCTTCCTACATTTTTATGAGCCTACACATTATGAAGTTATTTATTAAGACTTTTATATAAAACTCAAGCTTTAAAGTTATGTTTTAAGTAGTGCATGATCTAGGCACCTATCTTAATTCTCCAGTGAAGCATACAAAGATATGTGAATGAACACTGGTTTGAGCTACTCTGAGGATTTAAACCTTTTAAGTTTGCAAAACTAAGGCAGTGGTATCAGTCCCATGTTAGCTTCAAAAAAACACATGTATCAGGTACACAGAAAACATGCTATAGTGATAGCCTTAAGTAGTTTGATTAACTGATGGGGAAAAAAAACCCAAAACAAAACACCAAATTAAACAAGAGAAGAACACATTGATGGGGACAAAAAAAAAGTGTTAATATACAAAGAAAAATACATTTAAGTATTTAAGAGGTAATTGCAACCAGATTCTTAGGAGGGCAGCCATTTTTCATTATATTTGTTTTCTGAAACTTTAGGATGCATGTACACACCAAGGATACAAAAGCAGCAGCAAATTCCCTGTTGTCACATCCTCTCTCAGCTCCAAATAACCGTACAGACCGCAATAAGGGTATTTTGGCATAACCTCTCTCAAACTGAAATTTGTATTAGACAATATCAGAGCACTAAAAACTACTTTAATTTACACTGTGGAAGTCTTTAGAGGATCCCCAGAACCCAAAGCATGAAACAAGACTTTACCTGCCCTCAAAGGCTTATAGAGGTCATTGGATGGCGTTCTCTGCCAGCGTTCTTTGAATTTCGTTCGCAGGTCATTGTCTGTATTTTCTTCTTCATCTAATAATCTCAGAGACTGCAAGAGTAAAATGTTACATGCACTATAAGCTGCTTTAAACATAAAATAGCTTCAAAATATGCAGCTAGTATAGAAAACAAAAACTGCCTATACATCCTTTATAGATTTAATTTGACAAATAAAAAGTAGGCATGAAAGGGACAAATCACCCAAATTTTAGAATGTTTTCCCAATGCTTCCCCCTCTCCACCAACTCTTTAAAAAAAGAAAATATTTGTAAGGAAATAGCCACATGTGACAGGACAGTTTTTGTATGGGCTGATCACTTAAATAACATATTTTCAAAGCACTATTAAAGTTGCAAGCATTTGAATAACAGTGTACTTTTTCTACTGTCATTTAAAGAGAAACTTTCAGTGGAGATGTATTTTAAGAATGTTTTAGTGTAGTGGCTTTTGGTCTTACTTCATCTAAAATTTCTTTGTTCCTTTGCAGCAGTTCAGGCAAATCTTTGATCAGCTGATCAACAGTCTGAATTCCCCCTTGTTCAATCACAGACTTAGACTTGTTCAAAATAGACTGAGGAACAGTATCCCCAGACACGTCTTCAATAGCAGCAGGAAGATTCAGGGAAGCCAACACACTGAAAAAAGTCAACATGTTAAATAAAAAACTTTTATCCTTAAATTTAATACTGCTATCCAAACAAACAATCATACAGTCAATTATAATGGAATTGGAGTGTAATGTACTCAACTGAAATTTCAAATTGAAACCACTAAATATATTCCTGGAGTATTCCTCACTAAAAATACATTTCAAAGCTCATAAAAGCTAAAGAAATCCTAGTCTTCTAGCATTTACAAACCACAGCAAACATTTTAAGTTGTAACTGTCTGGTAAGTAAAAGAAAAACTGCCTTAAGTCACATTGTTATCTCTCAGCTTGGTACAGATTTTGTATAATTATTTATTTCAAAGAATAAAATTTTTTTGGGAAAAAGTATCATTTATCAAGTCGCTGCTACTACCAAGATGACCATTGAAATATGAAACTCCTTCTAGATTAACGGTATTGAAACTTTTTCTGAGTAAGTGCTGGACTGCTAAAAACCAAAGAAAAATAAATACTGCATGCTCTTAACAAGCTTTCACTTTTAACACCTACAGAAAAGTAGTTTTAAACCCCCGTTATGGTTTAAGTTTGTCCACCTACCATACAGTAATGAAAAAACACTGCTATAATCTGCAGGCTGCAAGGCAACCAAGGCTTATAGGCTGTGCACAACCCCTCTTGAGAAACTTAACAAGAAGCCATATTTACCCATTTGCCAGATTTGTGGCTTCTCTCATCTGGGCTATTGACCTGTTTACCAGATCTGCCTTCCTCTGGTTATAGACACTCACAGACTGCTGCACTTGCAATGGAACCATCTTCTCAAACAGATCTGCAATTAAAGTAGTATAAATTACACAAGCTGCACTATGAAAGTAAAAGCACACAAACATCTTCACAGCTTTTTTATACAGGCTGTACTACAGAGACTGACCTAAACAGTTTAAGATACTCTCCTCTTACTCCCCAAGATATCTTATAAACAAAAATCGATTTTTAAAGGCCTTTAGATTCCAGTATTAAGGCTGAAATTTAGTCAGAAATAATCTAAAGACAATATATTTAAACCAATTGTAGGGTTACAAATCAGATTTTCCTTATGGTTTCATTTCTAATCTTGTTTCTTTAAAGACAAAAGATGAGAAAAGGAAGAGAGAATAATTTTTTCACATCTCATCTGTACAGCCAACAAACTGAAATTTTTCAACTTTATGGGAGAGCAGCAACTAGGTTAGTTAATATTGTACAACTTCATACTGTCCCCTATAGTACTGTTATTTCTGAAATTAAAAAGATTGGTTTAATACAGAAAATACAATTGCTGAGAAAATCTTAGAAAGATCTTTAAGAGAATTGTACATTTCAGGTAAGAATTTTCAACCTGTGCTTTATTACACTTATCATCAAGAACAGCAACAAGAAACTGGAGAAGAAAAACAGCAATTTCAAAAACACTGCTGTACACTTAGTACAATGCAAAAAGTAAATGTTTAATTTTGGCATGGGATGAATGAACTTCGTTGGCTATGTGTTCCACAAGGTAACAATTACCCTGTGCACTCCACACACTTCGCTTACCAGTGAATTTCTGACTGAGTGGAACAACAACTGGAGTAGACTTCACAAGACTGGCTTTTCCAATGGACTCCAAATATTTCAGGTCAGGAACACGGTCATGGTAAATAAAGTCATTGTCTTTTTTCGCAGCTGCAAGTGCACGGTTGATTTTGTCAACCAGATCTTTAACATTTATATATTCATCATAGCGAGATGCTACTGTCTTCACCAAGTCTGCTGCATGCTAAAAAAAAGTTAAAATACAGTTAAAATAGTAACTTTTATTTCTCCCTTTCATATATTCTTAAGAAAATAAATAAGCATGCAAAAAGAAGTTTCAAGCTCCATCCTGCACGAAGTTGATAAATAATGGTAACTTTCAAGATGTAAACACAATTGCCTTATATAAGTCTGTCAACTCTCCTGCATATCAACAGATAGACAGTGTACATGGATCTTCACAAATCAGCTGAAGCAGCAGTTTACATATTTATTTTCCAAAGGATCAGGGGACTTGAAGGAAGTAATTAATTTCAGTCTTTTTTTTTTCTCTAGTGTACTTAAAACATGAGAAGACCTTACTCATTACAACATTTGTATCTGAGTCCCTCTAGAAACCAGATATAGGGGAAAGAAAACTATAAATACTAAAAACAACTCTTTGTACAATTTTTAAAAATTACTCAGATTTAATGCAGGGTATTAGCAAAAGAACTAGGTATAGATAAGGTAGAATTTCAGTGTTTGGGAGATTTTTAACAACATTACATAGGAAAATTTATTTACAAATCTGTCATAGCCTATGCAAACATAGAGATTTTACATGTTAAGCAGTATCAAGTTGCCCTAACATTATTAAAATACATCTTTATAAAAGTTAGAAAGGTACCTTTCATCTTTGCAGCAGATAATAATTTGGTTCATGTGATAAACATGCTCAGCAATTTTTGAATACATTCATTCTTAGTTACTTGGATTTCAGAACTCTGAGCTAGCTTTTCAGGATTTAAAGTTTTTCCATATTTTTAGGAGAAGAGAGCTACCCACCTGTAACCTCCCAATTTCTTCACCAAATTTCTTCTGTTGTTTTGCCAGGATAGATTGATGATATTCTGCATTGGCCTGCATAATGCAGTGCTTTGCAGCCAGAACAGGAAACACCTCCTGGAAATAAAAATACTGACCAGGGGAAAGTCCAACCACATTAACCATCACAGACAACATGGGATGCAGGAAGAAAAAGGAAGAAGAAAAGGAAATTAGAATCACCCAATTAATGGTTTAGATAGGTTAAAACATTAGAGGTAAATGACAGAGACCACGTGACTTTGCATGGGTTGAATATTTTTTATCTGCTGTTGCAAAATTCTTGGTGTCCGTTATTTTAGATGAACTATGATTTAAATTCAAGCCATGAAGTCACAACATTTACTTCAAAGATTAGAAATGCATGCATGAATTAGAAAGGACAGTTGCAAGAACACACCCAAATACCCCCAAGACAAAGCCAAGACAGTGTTCGTAAGAAATGGAGGTGGGTGGAAAGATAGGTCTTCTAGGGGTTTTTTTGTTTGATTGTTTTTCAATTAAACAAAGTAATTACACTTAAAACAGCAGCAGGCCTATCAAGAAAGGAACTACAATCATTAAAGGAAAGAACAAATAAAGAAGACCAGTAACTACCGACATGGCAAGCAACTTAAAAGTCATTTTTAGACTTTATATAAATGCACTTATCTTTGCAGGAGTACCAAGACATGAAGAAAACATTATGCGGCAGCGCACAGTACAGACATGGTCTTAGATCAAGGATTTGGCCTTACTGTTTTATTTCTTAAATCAAGGAGCACTGGAAAACCAGAGTGATGTTTTAAAGACCTCAGTCTACAAAGACCTGCTTTTTCACATTTATGCCAACTTGCAGCTCCCCCACAGATGAAAAATAAAATTTTAAAAAAAGAAGGGTAAATTTGGAAGACAAAGCTGTCTGGAAGGCCTCGCAACTGGAGTTCGACGCGTCCAATCAACCTCGATGTTCCATTCCTAAACATGTAACTGTTTTCAGAGCTAGTGTTAACTAGCAAACCTTATAATGTTCTTTCGAAAAATCAATTGACAGATTACTTTGCAACTGGAACGAGGAGCAGATCTACAGCTTAGAAAGGTATACAACAACAAAAGATAAAGCAATGGCTTTATTATATCTCACTGCCTGTCAAAAATCATCATGAACATAACACCTATGTGAGAAACATTCAAAGAACACGAAAAAGATCTTTCTACCTCTTCCAAAACCAACAGCATTCAAATGAACAACCAAGATTAAACTATTTTACACGTATCAAGATTGTTTTGGGTGTGCAAGAGAAGGCAGGCAGAAGGACAGAGGACACACACTGACTTCTAGTCATGTTTTTCACTAAGAGGTGAGTGAACAGTAGCTCTGTATTCATGCTGTACTCAACATGAGGGCAAATTTCGCATGAAAATGCTGAGACTAGAAGCCAATTAAGCCCAAATAGAAAGTGTTAGTTTGAAAACAGATTTAGTAAGGCATTAAGTTCTAAGAATGCATCCCTAAATAACACCATAAGCATTTCAAGTTCACTTTAATGAAATGCATTACAAACAAATGCACTTCATGTAATAAGATTCTACTTATTAAAAAAAACCCACATTCTCCACTGTTTTTCAAATTATAGGTTCACTTCCCTTAAAAACAGGAATATGTCAGCTTTTCTTGAGGATATATATTTTAAGTGTATTTTATTAAGTACATTGTAAACAGTAACAGTTTTTCACAATAACAACAGATCCCACATTATTTCCATGAGTTACTAACCTTGGGCAAAGTATCTTTATATTGACACTGTTTGTAAGCATCACCATAGTAATCTGCAGCTTGATTTGCTAGTTTAGCTATGATACCATCTTTCATTTTATCTGTGGGGAGCAGGGAAAAAAAAAAAACCACAGAACAATTAAGATCATCATCAGTTTTTACAACTGAACAGGTGATTATTTCATCTTCAAACAGCAATAACTGCATTTTAAGGCTACAGTTTTACATTACACCTCAAAAGCGGGTTCCCATTCTTCTCTCTTGACATCCAGCAGCAGTTTCCAGAATTTCTACTTCAATCACAACACTGAAGGTTCAGTCAGTGGTACAAGAAACCTTTTGGCAGCTACATGCATTTATGCAGGTTTAAGAGTGATGCTTTACCTCAGACCAATGGTAAACTGCCAATAAAAGCCACGACAATCCCACTCATAACTCAGGCAGCTTGCTCCCAGGCCTTCCTTGTGCCAGCATGAGCACTTGTGCAGCCATAATCAAAGAATGTAGCTGAAATCTAGTTAGCAAAATAGATTTTAATTTTCAACAGGATCTGTTCCTAACCCAGTTCCATGTCAGGACTCTGAAAAACTGCAACAGAAGGGACTGGTCCTTTCCATTGTAATCCACACCACTGTTGGTTTACAGCAAACACAGACACATCATTCCTAGACATAAATAACCACAGCTCCTCAAAGTCATACAGACTACATCCTACCAGAGTGTATGCGCCCATCTGCATGGTATTCCCTGCCTCACATCCTCACCCTTTTCCTGAAGCCAAAACTGCTAGAATAGGAACATTCTGCAACTCTCTATCTCCTTTTTTAAAGGAGATATGTACTATCGATAGTGCAGGCCAAAGGTTATCTTTATCTCCTACTAAGGGAAGGCAGGCAATCAATACAAACTCTGGGTGTCCACTGTACACAGCCACCCTTATAAGCAAGCACCCTCTGACTCAGGTGACCCTTAGGTACTGACATACTGATAAGTATGACTGTGGACTATGGGCAGATTAGGAATTCCGCAGAGTATGCTAAACTGCCACAATTCGACCAAAAGACTCCCTAAGTGGTCTGCTCATACCAACATACACATCTATCTCTAACATTTTAGACATGAGCTGTGATGTAATATATTTAGCTTCTATGAGGTAAATATGTTTAAGGCATGGCAGAAAGATCTTTCCACTGTAGAACAGGATTTAGAGGACAAACTGGGAGAAAGGAGCTTATGAGATATATCACTTCTTTGCTAGAATGTTCCTGTCTGATGCACTACATATATAATAAAACCAAACCACATAAAAAAATAACTTTTCTTTCTAGCTCCAGCAAATGTGCAGTAGTTGCGTCTTCCTTCCCACAGCTGTAGCATTAAGAAAGGAAAAAATACTGGCATATTAACTACATTTCCATAAACAAAGAAAATGGAGGAGACTCATTTGCCCATGCAGATAACTCAGAACATATCTTCCACCATCAGAAGCTTTAGATTTTACTCAGGTACCTTTAAAATATTGCAGCTACAATGTAAGCCTTGATTCAGAAAAGCAAACGTGTAGACTCAAAGACACTTAAAACATTTTAGAAGGCTCAGAAATTAAAGAAACTATCATATAATAAAGTTAAATGTGACTGACCAATTTGGGTTTTGCCAAACACTTCCGCTTTCTTTCAACTTCTAAATAAACTGAGTTCTATCAGAAATACCATTATAGCTGGTAAGCTGATAAATGGACTGTCTCACATGACTGAAAACTCAGAAAATTCCAAGTCATGTATATAGTCAATGCAACAAGAAGCTATATTTCTGTCTTGAAATCTAACTTTTAAGGATTTGTGCTTGAAAAATAGGTTTTTGAAGTTAACCATGTTGTCAAACATGATTCTTCACAAAATGATTTCCCCCCCAGGGAAAAAAACCTAAATCCAGCAAAATCTACAGCCTTCATAATTCATAGTAACAATGTCCAAATAGCCAGAGAATAAAATACTGCTACCAGCATGATAAAGAACAAACATAATTTATCAGTTGGCTGAAGGATAACAGTTTCTTATTGATATCCTCCTAAAGGCAGAAAGGCCACAAGAATTTTCATGGATCTTCCCTGTGAAGACAAGAAACATCCCAGTTAAGACAATCCATGTCTTCCTCCAAAGTATTGCAAATTATGTCAGGAGAGAGAGATATTTGTGGGCAATCCCATATGTCCTCTGTGTCCTTAGTTCTACTTTTAGATATCTGTAACTTCTAGATGCACAACTTTTTCTGAACAAAGACAGAAGAGCAGAAGAGTAAAAACTTCTGTATCAAAGAGAGTACCATTCCACAGAAAATTCTTTGGCGCCTAAGTTCTCTAGTAGTTGTATTAAGATACCTAGACTTTGAATGAGTATTTCACAATCAACCCTTAGCAACTAGGAAATAATTTTTTGTTCTACCTGAAGAATTTCCCTTTCCAAGAACAACTGGGCATCTGAAAGTTAAACTTCATCAAAGAGTTCCTCTGTTAAAAGTAGGAGCAATCAAACAGAATTTGTTTCCCTTCAACTCTTAGGAAATTTCCTTTATTTCTAGCACAGTCATTTCTTTCTAAATTCTCATGAAATCACTCCCTAGACAGAGGAGGAGGGGAGTCCTTGCAAAACCCCTTACGTACCATTTTTAGTACTCTCAGTTCTTTCAGAGAATATCTTTTGTTTTCAAGTGGGAATGGAAAAAACATAATCCAGCAATATCCTTTGTAAACATGAAAGATTAATGGGTTTGGACATAAGGCAGATGGAAAAACTTAATTGTCAGGTAAACCTTAGACAAAATTTTAAGGGATATCTGTAATTTGGTTTAATGACCTGCAAGGAGCATGGGGACAACCAGTAAAGGCAGGCATAAAAACTTCTGAAAGGCCATTCACAGGCTCTTAGTCACTTAAAACACTTCTAAGTGTGGAAGTTGTAAAGTGCACTTAAATATACAAGTCAAATAGTAAAATATACCTCTTGTTGCTTTCAAAAAAAAGACTTCCTGGGCTTGAGCCAGCATAATAAGGCTGAGAGTCCCAACTGTGTCTGGAGAGATGTCCACTGTAGGTTCTCGATTCAAGGCTGACAAAACTGTGTCTTTAATGTGTTGAAAAGCACCACTAGCAAACTAAGTAAAACAAAATAATATATTACCATCCACTTTTTTTCACATACATTTTCTTGCTAACAAATATACATATAAGAATGAAAAAAGTTTCTTTGGTGTATGGTCTCCGATTTATTTTTTTAGCCACTAAAAACAACTCCTTGTGACCTCTTCTTGTTGTAGCCACTTATATTGAGACACTTATCATGATGGACTATAAATAATGGTATACTGGTTACACCTAATAGCCTAAGATTTTAATCCATTCCAGAAAGAAGAAAGAGATTATTACTGTATAACTTGTGAAAACTAAAATTTATACTAGCTGAAATTATTAAATCTTAAGCTGAAGGTTTAGTTACCAACTTGCTTGAGGGAAAGAGTATGGGGAACTGTATAGAATTATATCCTACAGATCTGATAACTAAATATGAGACAAGTTCAGGTACACAGCCAATTCATCTTCGTAATTAAGAGCAGGAAAACATACACATATATTTTTCTAATATGTGCATATATAGTTTTAAAATTAAGATATACTTATTTGATGTTTTAAGAAAACCAATTCTGAATTCATAAGCAGAAGCAGGGATCCTCTGTACCTGATAGTGCTTAGCTGCAGCTTTTAGTCCTTCATCATTATCCAGATTCTGTTCTGCTGCAATTTGGCTTGCCAGTGCTCCACAGTTGAACAAAACACAGGTCTTCTCATATCCCAAACTTGCCAGAGCTGCAGGCAAGACAGACAGTTAGCCAGACGGTTAAGAAAATAAACTTCAGTTCTTTAGCATCCTACAGATGAGGCTGACACTACTATTATCTGTGAAGATATCAACAGTCTCAAGTAAAAACAAATAAACAAAACCCCAATCATACTGAACTTTTAAAGTCTAAGTCATCTTCATTCTGAAGGCTTTATAAAGTCTAATTTGGTACTTCCACAAAATGTTTCCATGTGAGAAACTACAGAAAGCAACACAAAGCATAAAAGCAGTAGCATGAAAACGTATAAAAAATAATTTCAAAGTCTGTCTACCTACAGTGTGGCTTTTTAGCTCTTGAAGCATTACTGAGAGGTCATCTGAAATATGAACTTCTACACATTAATCACTTTGCAATAACTGCCCAATTACAAAGACTTTTACATGTTCTGTCTTCTAGCTATTGAAATGTAAGGAATTTTTCACTTTCAAAGCTATTGTTTCAGACTGAAAATGTTGACAAATACCTTCATTATACATGTACTGAAACAATTAAATTAAATTAATTAAAACTTAATTAAAACTTGAGCTCACTAGACAGCAGTATAGCCTGTCCAGAAGTGGCTCCTGCAGTACTTCATAGCCCCAGAGGATGGAGCCCACACTTCTAAAACTAGAAATACCTAAACAGGAACCATTTTGAATATTGATTGCTTTCAAAAGGTTATTTGCCTTATGCAAGTGCTTGACAAACCACATACTGCAGTTATTAGTCCCATACTAGTGTTCAGAAGACACTAGTCTCCTACTAGTGTCTCTAGACACTCTCTTGGAGAATACAGAAGTGACAACTGGCCAATTTTCAATTTCACAAACCCAGGTACAGTTATCCTTAAAACATGAAGGTACTAAAGATGCACA
The DNA here is from genome assembly GCA_013397895.1 of Origma solitaria. Taxonomy (NCBI): domain Eukaryota; kingdom Metazoa; phylum Chordata; class Aves; order Passeriformes; family Acanthizidae; genus Origma; species Origma solitaria. The sequence continues at coordinate 343,250 of VZRL01002376.1, forward strand.
TTTGTTTGATTTCTCTGACATCCAGCCTCTTTAAACACCTACATATTTATCTAACACACCTCTGAAGTTTCTATGTTTGCACTCACTAACCTGCACTAAGTTTTTGGACAAGCAGGTCTAAATCTGGCATACCAATTTTCCCATTTGTTTCCAAGTGAGTTACACAGTCACTTTATTTCATCATGAGAATAGAAACTTATCTAGATAATCTCCTTTCTCTACATTTCTTTTTCAGAATTTTTCTAAAAATAAAATCTTGTACGCTTAGACAACATTGAAAAGATTAAAACACAAAAAAGGAAAGAAAATATGGTTTTAAAGTTTCTGAAGTGTAGAATTACTTTACACTCTGGACTGCACCTCAAGTGTGATTTACTACAGTGAGAACAGTTGTTTAGCAATATAGATTTTCCACAGACTCATCTGTTTATAGCACTACCTATTAACTTAGTCAACATATTTCAGATTACATGCCATGCCGTGAACTCAGTCACTTTTCAAGCAGACACAGTATCTGTCAGCTACCACTGTGATACAAACTTGGAATCCAGGGGAAGGTGGGAAGCAAACAGTTCAGCACCACAGCAAGAAAAAGAACACTCAAATCAGATCCCTGCATCTTGTTCCCATGGAAATCTCAGGACTTTTACATTTAATTTCTATCTGGACATTCCTCTTAGAAGTCAAGAGAAATTTTGCTCCCGTGATAGCTTTGTTTTACATTGAGAATCCTCACCACCAATTTTGATCTCCTTTTGTTAATTTATTTCTACCAAGATCTGCTTTAAAGCTTCAAAATAACCCTTATCCCATGGCTTGTTAACTGAGCATTACTCACATCTCAGATAAGAATTTCTTTGATATTTGACATGGACGGCTGCATAAATCTCTGGCCATCTACCTCACAGGTTATTTAGACTAGTACATAATTAACCTGCAGACAAGCAAGCTTCCGCAAACTGCGGTAACATCACATTTATTCAAATACAAATGTTATGGTTACTGATTTTTTTCTCACAATTATTACAAATCTCTGGTGATTCACAGACTATAAATCATAACTAAAAAGCCTGAACTTTACTATGAAACAGATTCAATCCTGATTAAAGGTTAGCCCCAAAGAAGAAAGAATGAACCAAATTCTGAGGAAAAAACAAATAAAACGGAGCACCTTCAGGAAGGTCTCCAATCATCCAGAATTTCTTAGACCAGTTGGAACAGAAAGTAAGGATCACCTGACTATGCACAGGTATGTGGTGTATTGTTATACATGTAGTTCACACAAGCACAACTGTAAGCAAGTGCATTCAGGAAACAGCAAAGATTTCCAGTAGCCGCTAACAGAGAGCTATACAAAGGAGGCAAAAACTTTAATAAAAATAAAAGACTCAAGGCTTTGTCTGGAGCTTCAAAATTGCAATGGTCATCTTGCAATGCTAATCATGATGAACACTTAGATATAAGTAGAAATACTACAGGATGATGACACATGACTGAACAGCTCCTCACTTACTCAAAGGACTTAGTCTTACTCCTCTATTGGCAAGTGTTCCAAATCCATTTCATGACCCTGAATTTGCAGTGCAGAATTGTCCCTATTATGTCCCTATATGACTAAAACAAATCAGACTCAAACTCCTTGTGTTGGCAGGAAACAAGTATTTTTTTTCTTTCCAAGTGTTCAAATTTGTATGCAAATATTTTAAAAAGAAGTGATAGAAGAGTAATTTCAGAGCACAGGCAAATAATTATATTCTCTTGAACAAAATGTAATATCAAGACTAGGTTACTGAAGCTAGCTATCATCACTCCCCTTCTGGAGGGGACTCACTCACTCACTCACAAGCACACTTCATAATGATCTTACTCATTTAGAACAGAAAGAGCTGGATTACCCAAAATCTACTGAATCTTAGTGTTAACATAAACAATTTTGATTAGTATCAATTGGGCTTGTTACCAGAAAAAGTCTGAGAAGCAGACAGTACTACTACTATCAGACTATCAGGCACATCTATTTGTGCCTTTGGAAATCTCTAATTAAACCTCAATTTTATAAAAATTATTTTCATGGTGCTTATTTGTTCACTACCAACACTGAAGTGATTAATTCATTACCAATACAGGTGAACTCATTAAAAGCTATGCTGAGAATGCTAGAAATACTCTTATCAATTCAACTGTATAAAAATATTCTCAGTTTAGCATCATTAATACTTGATTTTTGGTACATTCACATACCCAATTTGGCAGATCCTCCAAAAAGTGATCCTTTATCGAAAGCATCTTTCCACGTAAATGTTACACATACCTGAAAGTTGTGAAAAAGAAAGATCTTTACCTCTGAAATCAAATATGAAATCCTCTTAAAATATCCCAAATTTATGTATTTATCCCTTGTATTTTTATTGCATAAAACCTTTCATTCACTTGTAACATTACAAACATCCTGGAAGTTTCAGGAAATTATCAAGAATTATCCAAAACAAAAATTATCCTACCTTTTTTTCTTCCTGTTAGTTTGCTCAAATCATTTCAAGTAGACAAGACAGAAATTCTCAGAATTATCTTTCAGCTCTGTTCATATCCTAAGCACCATATAAATTTGTTTCCAAACCAAGATATTCCTCTCCCAGTAAGTCTGATGGGTTGGTATAATCACAGTTTAAGGAAACCACCCAACCAGGCAGTTTGCAGTGTGCCAAATTACCAGTGTATGTGGATCTGTTGTGCAATACCAAAATCCACTCATTGTTATGAGTGAATTCAATAGCAGCATTATTAGGAAATGCCCTCAGGAAAAGAATGCAGGTAAAAACAGGGTGGTTTATTTATACTTCCAGCATATACTCCGTAGAATCTTCTTTCATGTTCCGCAGTTTGATTCCTTGTTCAGCTGATCAACTAATTGCAAGCAACTGGTATCAAACCAGAAAAGACAGCAAACTTCCTCAGTTTAAAGTGCTCGGGGAGAACTACTTCAGAAAGAGCAACAGTACTGCTTGACAGTGTATTTTCCTCTAGCAGCAATGCTAGTGAAGGACGTTCTGGTCCCCAGCTGCACTGGTGCTCCCACTAACTACTTCCTCCCTTGAGTGTAACAGTTTACAGATATGCAGATCTCACTAAGTTTTCCAGTTTTCTTTGTCTCAGGGTTTGTAGATTACCGTATCAAAACATTTGCTCACTGAAAAACAAAGTGCAGTTCTTGGCTGTAAGTGAATGCAGCTACATGCAAAACTCATGAAAAAGTTAGAAACAGATTAAAATTATTCCCTTACTTATAACCTATGAGACTGAAAGAATTTTTTCCTTTTAATCATAGTATTACCATTTAAGTATTATTTGATGAGCAAAAAAATATAAATTCTGTCATCTTTGTAAACACATTGGAAGAAAACCCAGAATACAGGAGCCTACAGATATATACCAGTCTCCACCTGAAGAAGCCTTCAACAGATAGAACTTAAGTTGAATTTCTCTGTAGAGACATGATTCTAAAGAAATATGGTAGAAAAAAACCCCAAAGCCTAATGAACTCCATACCTATATAAAAACTATGTCATGCAGAGGCAGGAATAAAGCGATAAGCTCTTAAACGGATTATTCTGTTAACTGTTGTGAATGAAACATCTGTCCTCCTTCAAAAAACAAAGATCATATTCCATCCATTTCCATAGCTTTTCCCACAGAAATTATGACTTTAAAAGCCTTTAGAACATAGTGTGAAGCAGACTTCTTGGAAAGCAGAGAGTTGAAGAGGAACCAGCACAGCCCAACTCTTTCTGCCCTAGACCACAGTGATCACTAGCCAAAACCAAAACGTTTCTCAATCTGTAAAAAAAAGCAACTATGGACACTAGAGGTGAAGTTTCAGCATAGACGGTATGTGAGAACTGACTAGAAAATAAACAAAGATTAGGAAAACAAGGCTCAAAGAGATTAGATGTCTTGTTCAATAAAAGTACTCATTACAGGATTAGGTATAGGCTTGGAAGTCATGGACTGTAGGTGTCATGATTCAGTTTACTGTTTTGGTAGGTCTTACCTGATTTTCAGAGAATGGAAACTTTGGTTCAATTGAACACAGCTGGTCATAATATCTACCAAAAAAAAAAAAAAGAAAATGAACACACAGCTATTAGATAAATTAAATTAATAGTTCTGGTTTATTAAACTGGCATGTAAGGTGGAGAAAAGGGCACAAAAATCCTACACACAAGTAAGTTGAGAAGCTCATTTGTAGCAATGGAGGATTTGCAGGACAGACAGAATTTCTGTCTAAAGGGATTTTTTCAGTAGAGGAACAAGTTCAACAGGAGGCAGTTTTTCACAGATAACATGGGAACTCTGTCTCAGTCAAAACTAAAACAGTATCCCAGACAAAGCTGACCCAGATATCAGTACCTGATGGATGGTGGATTAGAAAAGAGTATCATGCAAAGGAGTCCCGGAATACATACAGGTAGACAATGAGTACATTAAGTCATGCTGGAAAAGTAAATTAAGCATAGTATTTAACATATTATTAATATGCTACACTGTACTTGCTTGATCTGAACATTATAACCCAATTTCAATGTTTTTGAAATAGATGCCACTTGCCTAGCACAGTACCAACTGGAGAGACTTACCCTTGATAAAATTCTTTAGTCGTAAACTTAATTTTCATTGGAGTATATTCTAGCAGTCACAGTGAATTAGAACCACAATTTCTCTGTGCCAATATTTTGTCTAGTCACAGCGGAAGATGTTTAGGAAAGCATGCCAAAAAGATAATATAGTGAGTATAGCACAGTCCCTCACACAGTCTATCCAGGCAACAGTAAGGAATTCAAAGTTTTCCTAAGTGGTGCCCTACACCTGCACCGCTTGTTAAACATGACAAACTGGATGCAGAATGTGAAACCTTTAAACTGCTAAGAATGCATAACATGTGAAGCCCATTTCCTATACTCTTCCTGTAGCACTGGCCATACAGGTATATGCTTAACATTATATTGGTAAAATTCTTTTATAAAAAATTTGTATTACCAATATACAGAATACCTTGCAGCAATGGCTTTCACAGTCTGTGAAACAGGACTAACATTGTTCCTGGTTCCTTACATTATTAAATACTGATAACATCAGAGCATGAGACACATGTACAAGACTTGTGTTGTACAGGCAATAAACACTTGTTTAAAAACTCTAGAACAATTTTCAAAACTCATATACAACAAAAATAGTTTCAGTGTATTCTTCAGTTAATTATATATGCCAATGTATATAAGACTACAGGTTTTTGACTTAAACTGAGCTACTGCAATTTAAGACACAATATACTAAGTCATATCAAAAACTACAATAATCCATAACAGCAACAGGACTGCCACTAATAATTGAATTGAAAGAAATTGCTTGTAAGGTTAGAAAAACAAGAAAAGGCTGCAGATATTTAGTATGATGACAGTTTAATCAAGATCAAACAACTTACCAAGTATATGAAGAGTATAGTTAAAAATAATAACTAGCCCTGAAGATCACTGTAACCTATATATTTAAATATACTTCATTACCTTCATCTGGTCTCAACACACTTGTTTTCACATAGTATCACAAAGAAAAGGAGACTTTGCATGCTGTCTCCTCTTGCCTCAATTTAATTTGTTAACTAAAAGGCACCGCTAAAACCAAGCTGTCTTCCCACATTCCACAATTACACTGTCCTCATCTGCCATGAGGATGGAGTAAAGGAGCAAAGCTTGTCAAATGTCCTTGTGAAGCCGGGTGTGCCCAAGCCTTGGTTCCCTGCAAACAGACTATTCTTTGTGTATCAACATAACCACAGACAAAATAAGCCAGAGAGGTGCATACTCCTCCTAAATAGAGCTTTTTGTTCAGTTGGTTTTAAACAAGTTCGGAATTTATGTTATTATTTTCTTTATTATTTTAAGCATGTGATGTCATTTCTTATTAGAGAACTTAAAATTCTACTCAAGATTTAAGAGCTCTTTAAAACTCTGCAGACTAAAAAAAAAAAAACCACAGAACACAAATATGTCAAGCTTTTTAGTTTTATAACTATAAATGGTATAAATATAACAGTATGCATAAACTAAACATATAAAAATGGTAAATGAAGATGTTAACCACAGAACAGTACAAAATTAGCAGTACAAAACCAGAAAATAACTCCAGAAAGAAAAGCCACAATGGATGCACAAGCCACACAAAAGATAAGGGTAAACATAAAGGTGTCATTTAAAACTAAATTTACAGTAATTTAACTATCAAGATATCAAGAACACAAGGCATAACACAAATGAATGCTGTGTTTGGCTGTGCCAGTGAGGAACTACAACTACAGCAGTGAAACGGGGGCAGATGTTGGCAACACAGATCTAGTGCTCTAAGTACAGTAATCCCTCATCAAAACAGGCATTGTACACTCTATGCTAGCAAAAAACAGCCATCAAATGACTTGGAAGTCAAGGTTTAAATTAGCATTTAACTAACATATGTATTGCATTAAGAAACTCAAATACTGCTCCTTCTCCAAAGAATCATAAAGAAAAATCTCCTGCAAAAGAACATCAAAAAGACCAAGGATCTGTCTTTGTTCCTCAAGATAAGAACCAGAGTCCTGAACTTACAGCTGGAAACCACAACTGCAACTTTCAGCTCTAAGAGAATTTGAGCATTCAAAATAAAACCATGGACTGCTACCCACTCCCCTTCTTTTTCCTGTTTTTCTTTCTTAAAAACAACTGCGGGAGTTGTTAGCAAAACTAAACCAATTAAACTTGCACCAGTATTCCATGTATCAAGAAAAAGAAAATTAAGTCCAGGCTATCTTTAATACCAGAGGAAGCAAGGAATCCCTTGAAGCTATAATTATACTCAGAACTAAAAAAAACCCAAAAAAACAAAAGCATCACTAAATCAAATCTGCTATGACAGAATTTAAGGGGAAACATCTGTACCAAGCTCACCTACATCACCTTCAGAGCACTCAGATTCTCACAAAACAAAGAAAGCTTGGAAGCAGGCTGAGGTCTTTCCCAGCTACTCAGTGAAAAGGGGCAGTCTATCTCAAATGCTTCTCCAAGCATTTGCATTCAGCAGTTGTACAACAGCACACCACCCACTCTCAAGCTTTAATGGTCATTTCCTTGTCTAGGAAATGCAGCTGCAACCAAGTCCATTTCTTCCACAAAAGAAAAAAAGTCTGTAGTGCCTACTCAGCAAAACAAGGCTTCTGGAAATTACAAAACAATGAGTTTTAGTACAAAACTAATCCTAGATTAGTTAGCAGAAGACTAAGCCCTCATTTCTTAACAGTTAAATGGTCTACAATGCTCTACTAGGTATTATGGTCTATAAAAAGCTACAAGGAAGTAGAAGTATGCAAACGATAGACATGTTCTAAATTCTAACCTCACTTCACCAACAAACCAGTTTTAAATTCCGACTTCAATGAAATTAAACATTAAGACTGAGTATTGCTCTTAAAAATACCAACAGGGAAACACTGCAAGTTGGAGAAGCAAGGAAATTTTCAGAGAAAGCACAAGGCATTCAGGCTCTTGTGTATCTCAGCTGGATATACACTTGTGTATCTCTAACTTCTGGATGTGTAAACAGTTTGACTTTATAAAATAACTGTGCTTTACAGAATAATTAAAAGAATATATGTCAGAATATTCTTACAGACCAAGAGAAAACTTCTTTTCTAGCAATTGTAAATGGTCAGACATGGACAAAACATTAATAATTTGCTAGAAATAAGGGAAAACATACATCTGTTTTATTTTCTCTAACTTACAGTTAATTCAGACCTTCATCTAATCTCATTTCCACTATAAAAGGAACAAATATTCTCAAGCAATACATTTAAAAATGCAGATATTTTAAGAGAGGAACTTCTGCATGGAAAGGATATCACTTCATGTTTACATCAGATCACAGCCACAATCAACAGCTCCAGTCTACTGCAACAGCATCTGGGCCACCTAAATTCATCTGCTGATCACCGATCACCAGCATGGAGAACAGATCGCTGCATATGGAATTGACTCAAAGCTGGTAATTATGCAATTGCAAGTGGTTTCCCTTGGTTATTCAGAGGGAAAACCTGAAGTGAAGTTGCATACCATGAATAAATTCAATTATTAATCTGCTGGCACTGAAAGAGGGAGATTCTGCTCAGCCTCTTGGCTTTCTGCAAGATTACTTTTATTTATTTTGCACCAGCTCTGATTTTCATCTGACCCTCAACTGAACTGATTCAAGTTGCTCAGAATGCCATGTATACATTCTGCCTTCAAGAGAAGGCGTAAGATCAGAATTGGAAAGTGGGCTGCCTTCTTTAGCTGCTGTAGAGGAACTGTTAGACAGGGTGAAGTCGCACCATGTGGCTGGGCCAAACAGGGATTTCAGACAGAAACTAACAACAAACCTGACTGGCACCTTCAGAAAAGGAAGTTCAATTTCAGCATGCCAGGGAACATAATAGTATACTTTTCAATTTGGCTGGCAAAGTCCCTCTTTCAGTTCATAGATGCTCACGAATTCCCTGACCTTCAAAGGCATAAACAGAATTACCCTCAAAAGCATATACAGTCATAGAAACAGAACAGGGAACTACAAAGCTACTGTAAAACACAATCAGTAGAGTCAGAGCTTTTACAGCCCAAATACCCAGTGAAAGGTTGATAAGCTCAAAAATCATCAGTAACTTAATTCACAAAACTTGCCTTCTTTTTAACAAGGCACTTGTTAGGTGCATTGTGAACGTCTCCAGAGAGGGATACTCCGCGTCCTCCCTAGGCAACCTGCTCCCATGCTCTATCACCCTCAACATAAACAACTTGTTCCTAATGTAGAGGTAGAACTTCATGTGTTTAAACTTATGGCCATTGTTCCTCATTCTGTCACTGGGCACCATTGAGAAGGGACCAGCACCATCCTCTTAAAACTCGCCTTTGAGATATTTATGTGCACTAGACAATCCTTTCCAGTCTTCTCCAGACTAAAGAGGCCCAGCTCCTCATAAGAGAAATACTCCAGACCCTTAATCATCTCTGTGGCCCTCCTCTGGACCCCCTCCAGTAGCTCCTTCTCTTTCTTCTCAATATTGCATTCCAAAAACGCTTTAGAGAGACAGGGTGATGGACCTGTTAGTCTCAATACAGGTTTTATGCAGTTTACCAGGCATAAAGATACCAAACGAATCATACCAGATGAATCTTTTGCTCATCTAACCTATAACTCCAGCACCACAGGGGCCCCAGTAAAACTTCTGATAGCAAACTGTGTTAAGTACTAAAAAAGAAAGGACGTGACTTTGCAAATACATTAAGAAGCTGCTAAACATAGAAGACAAAAGGAAATCATGCCGGTAACAAAATACAAAAACAAACCCACACACAAAACTGAAAAGGAAGTGAAAAGAAAGCAACAGCAAAAGGTTACACTGAAAAGAAAGAAACACCAGCTCTCTCTGGAAAGCACCATGGTCTGTCATGGGTACCAATTGGAAGAGGGGAAATTTACATTTGAAGAAGCTTTTTACTGTGAGGGAGGTGAGGCAGTGGCACAGGGACTTGTCCAAGGAGGTTGTGGATGCCCCAACCCTGACACTGTTCAAGGCCAGGTTGGATGGGGCTTTGAGCAACCTGGTCTAGGGGGAGGTGTCACTGCCCATGGCAGTGGAGGCTGAAACTATATGATCTTTAAGCTCTCTTCCAAACCCTTAACGTTCCGTGGTTTTACAATTCCTACGTACATCTAGGAGCTACTGGAACGACACAAACACTGGTAAGGGGATGTTGATGGGGACAAGGCCTCGCGCTCCCTGCATGTGACACCCCACGACATCCGCGCGGCGCAGCGGGGGACCCCGGGATGCTGCGGGACACCCAAGCGCCGGGGCGCCTACATCCCATAGGCCGCCGGAGCCGGCCCGGCAGCCTCGGCGGATTCCTCCCGGCAGGAGAGGCCGCCCACACCTGGGCCCGCCCGCACCTGGCTCCCGCTCCGCCACGCCCAGGGCCCGGAGCTGCCGACGGGGCCCCGCAGAGAGGGAGATGGAGAAGGTGGGGATGGCGGGGGAGGGGACCCCTACCTGAGGAGGGTCTCCAGCGCGCTCTCATGCTTGTCGAGCGGGCGGCCGAGCGCGCTCTTGCGGAGCCTACTGAGCTCCTCGGCGGCGCGGCAGTGCTCGGCCTGCGCCTCGGCGCTCGGGTAGCTCTGCTGGATGAACTTGCACAGCGGCTTGGCCAGGTCCACCTCCGAGGCCTTCTTCAGCTGCACCGAGATGAAGTTCGTCATGGCCGACGCCGCCGCCGGGCGGGCAGAGCCGCC